>CM037781.1:39860689-39910689 GCA_021229015.1 Solen grandis | reverse complement strand
TGTACGTTTGCATCTATACAGATTTAACTGCATTCGTACTTATCTAAGTAAGTAAATTATGAGTTAATGTACATGGCATGTGATACATGTAATAATAACATTTAAAGCGTCTGAAATCCATATGTAGGTCACAATGTTAAATGCACAAAAGCGTATGAAAAAAAAGTAACAGTCATTACTGATGTCATCAAATTGAAATAATGTAGAAATTTATATTATATATCTATATTAGCTGATTTTCCTAAACACACTGGTGACCCATTGCTTGCATACATGGATATATGCCGTATTTGTATCCTGCTCACGTAATTAAATCAACTCGCAGTTTGCTGACGGTCGCCATTGCATCTACATAATACGGTTCACAGACTATTGATGACAAACTGCACCTCCATGTTGGAAACCCATGCTCTCATTAGGTGCGGGGTGTAGTTTGTGAAGTAACATTTGGATGTTTCTTTGTGTTTAGTTTTGTTTTGTTTTTAAAATTGCTGGTTGCCTACTATTTTTCTTTACATTGTTTTCAGGCTCTGACCTTCAAAATAGTCTGGTACAGAGAAGATATTCTTATAATATGTGTTGTTGATATCGACAACTATTGTCTAAACTGCATAAGAAATCTCTTCGTACACCTTTTGAGTAGCTGCTACACATGTATATACAATAGCTGTGTGTGTGTGTGTGTGTTTTGCATGAGCCCGAGTTGTTATGTTTCTGTATGGACTGAACTAAACCCAAGAGTTTAGGGTCATTTTCTGGTAATTTGCAAATTACTTGTTCTTTAATGACATTTCCAACCGATTCAAGTGTTTCATTAGAGATTTAGCATTAAAAATAACCATGTAAACATGGGAAGAACCCCTCTGTTGAAGTTAATCCTATATATGAAGCCTTCGTTCGATTATGACTTCAACAAACTATTATATCCATTAAAATGGCGATGTTCAAAGTAACTCGGTTCTTTCGGAGCCAGATGCCTTTGTTCCGTACTAGTGCGTCATATTTTGGGCGTCATCTCGCCGTGCTGAGCATCAAATCACCTCTGTTGTTTAGGTCTATTTCATGTACAATATCAGACATATAAACCATGTTCATGGGCATAGCTGGCGGATCATCCACAGTAAGTCAAACAGCATCTTATTGAACTACCCGGTATGTGGGAGACACTGGAGATAATTTCATGTCAGTTGTCTCACTTTCTCAGCGTGGACATTTACAGAAATCGCTCATTTATTCCCTTGTTGAGACATTGCCATGAAAGCAATATTTTCGGTGTTGTTCGGAAGTGTCGTCCACAGGTTTGGATTGTGGATTCATTCAGGACAATCATTGTTCCATAAATATATCATATATAGTTCAGTTTCTTTAACACGCCATGCGTACGAGATAAAAAAGAAAAGAAATGTTAACAAATATAGACGCAATTCGTTAATTTTGAACCTGAAATGAACATGCATTTTGCAGAGAAACTCGTTACTTTAGTGTGGGTTTCATACGGTGTCCTGATCGGACCAGTTTAAATCTCGCCTCTCCAACACGATAATTATCGCGTTGTCGCATGTCCAAAAAAACATATACACATGTATACATGCGAGATTTAACAATCCTCGCGAGGTTTTTGGGCGATAATTATCGTCTTAATTCTCGCATGTCTTTCTTAAATCTCGATTAGGGAATTTGATTGAATCTACAAAATAGACATAGCGCGCGCAGATTTTTTAGTTATTACAAATCCTCGCGAGGATTAAAAATAAAACCTCGCGAGGAAGCTCGCGAGGTTTTTACAATCCTCGCGAGTTTTTACACCCTCGCGAGGTTCTCGCGAGGTTTTATTACTAATCCTCGCGAGGTTCCTCGCGAGGATTTGTAAAACAAAAATAGAGCGCTATGTTTTTTCCGGACTATTTTGACGAGGAACACCGGGCGACAGCGTAGGACTGGTTTCTAGTGACTCTTTAAATTTTGATAAGACGTCATTGTTTTAGCAATCATACCAGTTAACTGATTTGTAGACATTTAATCTATTATCAATAACATTTCTACACGTTGTTTACATGAATAATATAGATTACCTTTCGTCAGCACTCAAAACCAGAAAGCATGTTCGTACTATAACATAGCTTCCAATCGTTTTTTGTTTTTGTTTTTGTTTTTTAAAGTTTAATTGTTTACGTACGAGCATATATTTGTGCCGACAGCCTGCAGTTTAATCACGCGTTGATCTGGTAAAATACTGATTACATGATTTTCTTGGAGATCCTGTTGGGAATTAAGACAGCATAAATGATGAAAGCATTCATTTCATCTACTGATTCACTCTGGAACACTATAACATAAATTATTAGGCTTCAATTAGTGTTACATTCAAATCCTAAGAAAACCCAATTAATACTCATGATCTTATAACGCATTATGTTTAACAGAGAAGAGTTTTTTTTTATTTATGTATTTTACAGGAAAAAGTTTTGATAGTGTGATTGAGATAAAATACAGTACTACATTAATAAGGTATTTTTCGGTAATTAAAATAGAAAAAATGGCGACTGACGAGAAGAAACGGAGATTGATTTCGATCGATGTTTCACTATAATATTTGTGTGATGAGCCGTTAACGCTGAAATTGAATCAGCAAAGGCTAAGACACGGATTTTAATGTTAAAAGAGAAAATGTTTGATAAAAAGAATCGGGCTTCTGCTATTGAAATATACACATATAATGAGACACAAAAGACATAAAGTCTTAAACTTTAAAATGAAACAAAAAACGACGTTTGATGGTTCATAAACGTGTGTATAATCTATATATACTGATGCAAAATTCGATAATACCAATGTATTTTATGTATAAGCAGTTGCAAAATCAGCTGACCCCTTTGGTGAGGCCAATTTTTATCCCAGGGTCATAATTTGAATAAAAATATTTGATATCTACTAGACAATTCTACACAACATATATCTCATCTCTAGACTTTGTGGTTCCTGAGAAGAAGATTGTTCAATGTTGTTTTTTTTCTATATCAGCCTATTTTGAATGAAATGATCCCTGGGTTGTGGACAATTTTGACCCAAGGGTCATGAAATGAACAAGCTTTGTAGCAGTCCACTAGGCACTGCTACAAACCAAATATCTTAGCTGTAAGCCTTTTAATTTAATTTGATATATGTCCATGGAAACTTGACTGATGTCTACTAAGTTACACACAAAATAGCTTAGCTCTAAGCTATGTGGTCAACCAAATTTGAATGTAAACATAATCAATATATATATAATATATACGATTCTGAATTTGTTCATGTGTATATGATATGAACATCTATGACGATGTATCATGGATATCAATGTTACGATTAAGTATCAAACATACGTCATATCGATCTGAACACAGCGATCATAATGTTTTATAAGTTAAATGGGTTTCCCCCTCTAAGTTATAAATAAACGACGTTTTAACTCTTTTCAGACATTCGCCATTCACTTGTGTAGGAGATCTAGCATAGCCGATAAAGGCACTGTCTAATAATAATAATAAAAAATAAATAATAAATTCTATAAAATATCGTCGCCCGGTGTTACCTGTCTTTTTTTATTTTACAAACCCTCGCGAGGAACCACGCGAGAACCTCGCGAGGATTTGTAAAAACCGCTATGTCTATTTTGTAGATTCAATCAAATTCCCAAATCGAGATTTAAGAAAGACATGCGAGAATTAAGACGATAATTATCGCCCAAAAAAACTCGCGAGGATTGTTAAATCTCGCATGTATATATGTTTTTTGAACATGCGACAACGCGATAATTATCGTGTTGTCGCGTGTTGGAGAGGCGAGATTTAAACTGGTCCGATCAGGACACCGTAGTTTCACCTGTAAATATATTTACGATGAGGATTTCGTTTTAGTTTTTGAACACGATAGACTGAATTTATATGTATGTTTATCTGTTTTCTATATCGATCAAACATAAAATAAAGTGTAACCGTAAAACAAACAATTACATTAATGTGTCTAGTCACCAGGCTAATTTGTGACATATCGTATGATGCGTTAGCCCGGGCGAAAACCGAACAAAAATTATTGTCTTGTTTCGTGTTACCTGACGGAAGGCCAAAATTTCTTGCCGATATTTTCCATTACAAACGAAAGATTTATTTATCTTCTTTTCGATTTCAACATAACGCCCTCACAAACAAAATCTTAGTTTTTTTTTACTTTTTTTTTACAGTTTTTTTCACTCTCGACATTTTGATCAGACAAACACCGATCAAAATGGGCAGAATTCGGACACTATAATATTGTGTTTTTCCATAAACAGGAAAACAGGAAATTTTCTGACAAATGGTCAGGGAAACACGGATATTATTTCTGGTAGCAATTGATCTTCTTCCTATTGGAAAACGTGAAACCTCGCGGTATCTCAATCCTGTCATCAGCTTCACAAGTGTTCTTATACCGCGCCTGATCACTCGACTGCTTGTCGACAAATTAGGCCGTACGTGTGTATCGAATAATTTATCGAGTAAGGCCTGGGATAAATGATAACAATAAGGAGAGTTTCCAGAGCAAATAATGGGATGTAAGCGTCTGTAGACAGTGGTGTTCTGAGTTTCCTATCACAAGGATAAAGCAACATCATCAAGTAAGTGGCGATTAATGACATATCTATATTTCCGTATTAAAAGTTGCATTTAATGACATATCTATGTTGTGATTGAATATATGGTCCTTTAATCAACCGTGTAGTGTTATACTTTCATTCATTCATTCATTCATTCATTCATTCATTCATTCATTCAGTGTTTATCTTAATTGATCATCTCTATTTTCCTTTTTTCACTTGTTTACTTCCATAGGTTTGATTACATAAAATGTTTATGTGCTTAGCTAACTTGTGTTATTATACTTTTTTTGTTCCCATATATATAACACTACTTGTTATTTGACAATAGTTCAATTTTCATAGATATTATATGTAGCGGAAGTGTGCGAAGATGCATGTATATATACTACATGTACTAATTTTACTAATTAACTGATACAAATAAAAGGTAATCAAGAATACGTATAAAGCCCCTTCACAATCTGACTAAAGTCATCTCCTATATATACGCCACGCTAGGAAGATCGTGTACTTTAGTCAGATTGAGCCCCTTCAGTGACAGACTTCTCCTTCATTGTTCCAAATGCAGAAAGGAACCCGTGTTGACATAGACATTATATGTCACTAATGAATTAATATTGTCATCAATTTAGAAATAAAGTTCGATAACGGAAGTCAGTTCTTGTATGCTGTGGACAACTCTGATTAAGGTACGTTCGGCCCGGAGCACACCCGGCAGCAGGTAGTCGCACCATCCCAATGTATGCGAAATTGTAGAATGTAGGAACGCATTTAATTAATCTAACATTTTTACATCGAAATATGTTGCAATGTTTTGCATCGCTGGTAAAACGGCACGCACATAAATCCTATTTTTAACATGTAAGACACCACTCTCTTACACATCGGCTTACCATTACATTCACCTCTATGGTTGGCTCAGAAAGCAGTTTCAAGTATATGACGTCATCCAAACCGTTGTTCAGATATTTAATTTGAAGGACGACTAGATAGGCTCCTTAAACTGTGAAATATATAAATAACACCACTGAAACTGATCGGAATGGTCAGTAAAATTACAAATTATGAAAATAAAAGGCTGTCTCAAAGTACGATATCCAGCTGAATCTGTAAATATTTACATCTGCAGACGAGCGTTTGCGGATAGTTCCCATCTGCGAAATAAGGCAAGAAATAGTTCTCATAATAGAAATAAAATAATATATTTTCCACACGTTTTATGATGATTAAGAAATATATATTCAATGTTTCTAAACTTTTGATCCGTAAAATACAATTAAATCCACGTTAAACAAGTGCTTTCTGTTTTGACAAGATTCTTGTCATTGAGGCCATTGCAGAGATGGTATAGTCTGCGAAATAAGACAGGAAATAGTTCCCATAATAGGAAATAAAATAATATATTTTCCACACGTTTTATGATGATTAAGAAATATATATTCAATGTTTCTAAACTTTTGATCCGTAAAATACAATTAAATCCACGTTAAACAAGTGCTTTCTGTTTTGACAAGATTCTTGTCATTGAGGCCATTGCAGAGATGGTATAGTGAGGAACGAACGACAACTCTGCTTGGAGATTGGTAAGACACTACAGTACTAGTGTTCACAATTGTTTCAATGGCTAGCACCAACACTGACATTCATTGTCATCCTTATCAACGTTGTCAGCGCCCTTGATAGCCACAAGTACAGTATCGTCGTCTTCTAAGTTAGTATTAACAGGTCAAATTGTTTGTTGGAACAAATTGTAGTGGTATTTACTAAAAGAACTATTTGTGTGTGCGTGTGTGTGTGTCGGCTTTGGCGCCGTTACGAAACAAAATTATGTATAATTATAGAGTTTACAATTTTTTTGAATAATCATTCAGTAGTTGTATTATTTGTATTTAGAAAAAATGTATAAAAATGTTGAAGTTTTCGAGAATTTATGGTAAATCCATCGACACTGGATTAATATAAAAATAGTCACATTACAGGGGACGTATGGTGTATTCTATGTATGTTAAAAAAAGGAGAACCTCGACTAACCTCGCAGTCACGTTACAGAGTGATACAAAAGGCAAATTCGGTATTGTATCCCTATTTTTTACTACACTGTTCCTATTATTATTCTTTGAGAGAGTTATCAAATTTATCTTTCAAGATTATGTTGTGAGACATTTATAATACTGTTCGGATGTAAGACGCTGTCGCCTGGCGTGAGACCACTATATTCTCATATACCTATAGCATACAGCATGGTATATGGCTCTCTAGAGGCTAACACACTTCAGAGCTGCGATTTGTGATATTCTATTATCATTCTTGAAGATTTTGTTTAATTCTGTTATGCAGATTTCAATAATTTCTATCATTGTTCAATTGAAAGTCCATTATGCATTTTTCCTAATGCTGTTATTAGTATCCCACCTTTGAAATTAAAAACACACACCTTGAAAAATGTGATAGCAATGAGTCCTGTTTATTATATATATTTGTGTGTTTATTAAGCTTGGCTTATTTGATTTGATTTCTCATTATTGGATTTCTTTATTTTTTAACATCATTTTATGCCATCAAAGGCTAACAGTTGTCCAGTTAACTTAGCAACTCTTTCCAAGATTATTACAGTCCTGAAAGGTTAACCAGTACTCCAGCACGCATCCGTAGTTAAATATAATTAAGAATAGTGATTGAAAACGAATAACCATCAGAAAAAAATGTAGGTCATTCATCTCAGAGACCGCACCCGACCTCAGTGGGGATCGAACCCACAGCCCTCGGCTTCACACACAAGCGCCACCATATATTCGGTTTATTTATGTGAAACCCATGGCCCTTATCCTGTGTTTGGGTACTGGGACACCTAACTCATAAACCAAACAGTATATAACATTCCCGCGATTTAGCGGGACCTTTATTTAGTGTTTTATAATTCAAGAAGCGCGGAATTTAGATTAAGCTCGAATTCAGCTCAGTTTGTGCACAGTTACTGGCAATGATCACCATTTGCACACCTATAGGAAACCGTCTGAAATAATGATAGGTAGAGAAATTTGAATGGCTTTACCATAATTAACAGTTGTAGTTGGTCTGATGGATGACCAGTGAATTATTTCTTGATATAATTGAAAATGAAAATATGGAAACGTGCTAATGAGGAACATAAAATGAAATATTTGTTTGACCGTTCATCGTTAGAATAAATAAATAAATAAATAAATATATATATATTTCGTTTTTCAGACCATCCCTGAATATGGAGATATAACATTTAATATGTGTATTACAACTGATTAACGAGGCTGCTATAAACGCCATATGTTTATTTTGTGTTTATTATTAATATAAAAAGACTGACACCTGCTGGAAACACTTAAATCCAGAGAAAGAAAACATAAATTAATGCTATTTTTCTTTATATGGCATTTTTTTCAAAATCTAATTTCCAAGCAAGCTTGGGCGTTCTTAAAATTATGTAGTTCTGCAAATCCAAACTTCCGTTATTTTTCCTTTCTTCCTCAGCTATACTGGGATGGAATAATTTTTTCACCATTAATAAATATTTCTGTGTGTTAAATTTTACCAAATTAAAAATATAAAATAGCACGAAGGCATTATTGTCACGGTAAAAGAAAACACAGAGTACATCATGTCTGATTACGTACCAGTTGCTTTCCATACTCCATTTCGGTATTGTGTTACAAAAATAATGCATGGTTTTTGTTGTCTAAACAGCATACATTATTCAAACAAATAATCTATGCACACTATAAATCATAATTTGTTGCCGCTAAATTTGGATTAATTTGGACATAACAATCTCCTCCTGCCTACGAACATATTGTTGTATATTCACCCCGTCTGTCAGTGAAATACTTGATATTGTTTGAACCATATCTATCAAAATAAATAGATATTGTTATAAACACAAATGTCTCATTCTCAGGAAATATTTCATCTAAATGAAAGGCGAATATTTGTATCATATTCACATCGATATGTGTACACGTTTTCCATCATGGTGCAATTTTGGTGAAAGCTTTTCGGTGGATTTTAAGGAAATATTAGTAAACTAAAAATGGCAATTTCGCTGTTTCAAATAGTGAATACTAGTATTACCATTTCTATAATTTTGACTGTTTTGAAACGGGACAATAAACTACACTATCATATTTTTAAGACTTTTCAATATTGATTTCTGCATTGAAATAAGACGTTTTCAAGAAATACTGGAAAGAATTGTTAATTACACGCTCTCTATGTGCTCATTTATTAGATTTATTTTTTAGACCGAAGAACGCTTCTTTCGACTTCGGGAATTTTGGGCTCCCAACAGAGTAAAAAATATGATAAAAAATATGATAAAAAATATGATAATCTCAGTAACAATGTGTAAAGCGTCGCAGTAAAGCAAATTTCATTAAAAAAAAATCGTTAGTTTTAGTGGGATATTATTTTTGGTTTATCGAGTGAGGATAATGAATTAAAAATGATATTCTTACACTGCGCTGACAGCGTTACTGTTACAGTGACACCCATCCGGGTAGCCAGATAATTATCTTGAGACATTCGTGATTGTTAGAAAAGTTTATGACGTAAGTAAATTAAAATCAACATTGGTAAAAAATCACCATTCTGTGCTGATGTGATAGTGCGATTAACATGCGCAGCGCACTTTAGAACTCCACAATATCTGTTACTGATTCAAATTCCCGTCAATTTTAGACTTGCGGTACCAGTAAATCAAAAGCAGGCATTGTTGATTTGCATAATTACCGCAGTCGTTTTCACCGTACTGTATCACTCTGCACTCGGTAGTATATAAAGTAAATCAGATTCATTAACACGAAGTAGGGCCCTCATTTCCCAAGGTATGCATTCCGGATCATTATGAAACAATTCAAAGCGTTACAGGTACTGAGAGACTGCCAGCGGGGCTATTATAAAACAGAGCGAGTTCAACTGACTTAGTACTAGAAACTAGAGTTGCAGGAAAACATTTGAGTTTCTTGGCGTCATGTGACACTTGACTCTATCGATTTCAACCTGCTGGAATTAGAATTATAGATACATATATTTCGATAAGAGGAAATGCAAATCTCATCCAGACAGACAAAAAAAAAATCAAGTAAGACGAATTGTGAATCGAAAAGAGCTAACAGAATCAGTTGAATATGGATGAAATTCTAATCCATGATGGCTATAGTCTGTAAGAAGTGAAAATAACATTGCTGAAATTTACATTGTTGTTTAAGAAATATCCAATATTTTATTATAAAGACAATTAAAGGCGACATTACTGTCAGGCTCTACAGTATCTATATATCTTCCTTGAAGTCAAACCCCTGCTGGGGACTTAGACTTGACGCGCGTCAACTGACAAGAGTATTAGTATAAAAGATCTAAGATAAAAGAATAAAAAGTAATAGAAATAAGTATGTTGTTAAAAGCAGGTTAAAAAGCAGTTTAGCCGTTTAGGGAGACATATGTTCAATCTGGCTAACAGCCAGACTGAACTCAGGACCAGACAAGTTGATGATATCTGGTGGTAGGACATTCCAGTGGACAATAGTTCTTGGGAAAAATGAATATTTGTGATAGTCAGTTTTGGTTTGTACTTGCTGGAATGCATTAGGATGGGACGTTCTGGATGATCTAGTGAGAGGGATAATGTAGTTTGGGATATGGATAGCCACCCGGTCATGCAAGATGTTATGAAACATAACCAGACGTTGGTCAATACGCCAAAGGTCAATGCGCCTCCACTGTAGGGAAGTCATCATGTCAGTGACGCTTGACGTTCGGCCAGTCATGTTTGGTCCATCTAGCAGCCCTCCTCTGGATGGACTCTAGCTGGTCAATAAGAGTTCCTGTATAAGGGGACCAGACTGTGGAGCCGTACTCCAGCTGGGGCCTGACAAGTGTCTTGTATGCGGTTGACTTTAACCCTTCAGAATGAACTTTGATGTTTCGGCGTAAGAAACCTAGTGTTTGATTAGTCTTTGTAGTAATATTGTTTATGTGTTTGTTCCATGTTAGGTCATTTGATATTGTAATGCAGATATTTTGCAGATGATTTGTTTCTAAGATGGTGTCATGTAAGAGGTATTGTGTTGGGATAACTGTTTTGCGTTTTGAGATTTGAATAATCTGGCATTTTGATGGGTTGAATTTCATGTCCCATTTTATCTCCCATTTTTCAATTTGGTTCAAGTCATGTTGTAGTAGGCTCGAATGAGAGGCCACAGAAAGAGAGAGATAGATGGCTGTGTCGTCAGCAAATAAGCGGACTTTAGAGGATTTAACATACTCGGGTAGATCATTGATATATATTAAGAATAAGAGAGGTCCTAGGACCGAGCCCTGGGGTACATCGAAAGAGACTGGTATGGAACTGGATTTGGAGCCATTTACCACCACGGACTGTGACCTATTGTCTAGAAACCCTTTGATCCATATTAGAGTTTGACCCCTTATGCCATAAAAGTGCAACTTATATAGAAGTTTTCATGGTTGACCATATCAAAGGCTTTAGAGAAATCAAGAAGAATCAAGTCTACTTGGCTTCTCTGGTTTATTGACTGTAGGATATCATCTATTAACATTAGTAATTGGGTTTGACATGACCTTTTTTCTCTGAAACCATGCTGTAATTCATAGAACAAGTTAGATTTGGTAAAGTGTTTTGTGATACTAGAGGAGACGATGTGTTCTAGGGTTTTACACAGGATACAGGTAAGAGAGATAGGACGGTAGTTGGCTGGTTCCGATTTATTACCTTTTTTTAAAGATGGGGGCAACATTTGCCATTTTCCAAATGTCTGGTAGAGCTCCAGACTGCAGAGATTTTTGGAAGAGTTTAGATAATATAGGGGGTAATTCATGACTGGTATTTTTAAGTACAATAGGTCGAATTTGATCGGGTCCTGCAGCCTTGTGGGGGTTAAGGTTTTTGAGTAGTTTCTCAACACCTTTTTCAGAAACAACAATATCAGGCATTGGGTTGGGGGGGGGGGGGTTTAAATGATGGTTTGCGATTCTCTCTACTTGTATCTGTTTGATCCTGTACCTTCATTTCAGCCAGGGATTTGAGAGAAACAGGAGATTTGGAAGTGAAGATAGACTGAAATTGTTCATTTAGTATTTCTGCTTTGTCTTCATCAGATGTGTAGAGTTTATTTTTTTTTTCAGTGAATCAATGCCAAAAGAGTCTTGTTTTGAGTGTTTTAGTAGAGAATATAGTTTTTTGGTGTTTGGTCTATTTTGTGTTTGTTCATGTTCTAAAGAAGTTTTATTTTAATGTTTAAAATATCTTCTAGGTAATTTTTATAGGCTAATTTAGTTTCTTTCCCGCAGAGATATTTAATGCTGAGATATTTTTCTCTAGATTTATTGGTGTTATGACTCTTGTACTGCTTGTAGGCTTTGTCCCTTTTCCTATACAGTCTTTTGAGGTTGACCTTGATCCAGGGGAGTTTATTTTTGGAGGATGACCATTTTGATGGGATAAAAGTATTGACCCCTTCCTCAATTTTTCTGGAGATGGTTTGCCATAACTCTTCTACTGTTTTGTTGGAATATCTGTTTGAACTGGTAAGGGAATCATGAAGGCTAGACAAGTGTGACCTAAGACCATCCCAGTCTGCCTTATTATATAGGTGGATTTTACGTGGTTTTGGGGGCTTTATACGAGTGGAGGTATTTGTGTCAACCAGGACAGCATCGTGATCACTGATACCTGGGATTACATTTGCTCTGTTTACAATAGAGGGGTTATTTGTCAGGAACAGATCTAGGATATGATTTTCACGGGTGGGATCTTTAACTACTTGGGTAAGGTTGTTATATAGAGAATGTTTATAAATTCTCTATAGTGTGACTGGAGTTTGCAGTCTGGAGTTGGAGCAATGCTTGACCAATCAAGTTTTGGCATGTTGAAGTCCCCGCCCACCCATACTGTTGCGTTTGACTTGGTAGCCATGGATAGAGATTTGTTGAATTCATCCAGGCTATGGGGGTCATTTTCTTTAGGTTTGTAATAGGAACCTACAAGCAACGGTTTGGAACCTTGCATTTCTATTTTGACCCATACATTTTCACAATCAGTTTGGAGATTGGTAGCTTATTGTGCTATCATGCAATTTTTAACTGCATTAAATACTCCTTCCCCAGCCTGCTTCTGTCTATCTCTTCTGTAGGGGGTGTATCCCAGGTCTGGATGAAAGATTTCATTATCAAAATGTTTGGGTTTTAACCAAGACTCAGTTCCAATTATTATGTCTGGATTTGTTGACATGACCATATTTTCATACTCTATTTTTTTTTATCAGCAATAGATCTGCAATTTACAATTAGGACTTTTAAAGAACGTCTGATCTTGTTTTTTGTTTGATTATTTGCTTTCTGTGAATTGCGGTTAATTTTTGGCGTAGATGTGGAGATTGGATGCTCGCCATTTTTGAAGTTTGGCCCTGTAGGACTAGAGGTGTTGGTAAGATTACTGAACTTATTTGGTGTGTGGAGTGAGTCAAGGCTACAGAGGCTGGATGTTGTTATATTCATGTTATCACATGCAATGCACTTCCAGACCCCAACCTGAGAATCATTCCCCAATCTGTCATACATGCTATCAGATATGTTCTGGCAATCTGCATGGTACCATATGAAACAGAAGTCACACTCTACGCCCTTACATGACCATGTTACTGGCTGTTCACAATTACCACAGTGTAATACTGTTGAGGTATTACCTACTACTTCTGGTATGAGGGTAGGTCCAGGGCCAGGGTTTTGTTCGACATCAGTAGACTGTATCAAAAGGAGGACACTTAGAAAAAGTGCTGCCTTATAGCTACATTTGTGTAAGTCTTTGGGTCTAAGTAGCGGCTTCAGTTTGATTGTGCAGCATGTGAGCAGTAGCTTGCTTTTCTGACACAGTGATTTCACCTCTCTATGTGACTTGCAAACATCAACAGAGTCATGAACTCTTATATATCCTAAAAAACAGAGGACAAATAACAGTGGGTATGCAAGCATTGCTGTTTCTTTCAAATTTTATGGTCTAAAAGCAAAAGTTTACCTGTACTGTAGTATGCCTGTTCGTATTTTTTAAGGTAAAGACAAATTTATAGACAGGAAGTCAACATTCAAAGGACGACCTTGACCTTCGATCAGCTGTTTTACATACAGTATTCAGAGACCTCGTGTTTGTGATTGAATCTAGCTCATTGAACTGTGTCCGTTATACAGCAGTTTGAGGACAGAAACACGCCCCTGTAACTGTAATACAGCAGTTCGAGTACAGTAACACACCCCTGTAACTGTTAAACTGTAATACAGCAGTTCGAGACATAACACACCCCTGTAACTGTATACAGCAGTTCGAGTACAGAAACACACCCCTGTAACTGTTATACAGCAGTTCGAGGACAGTAACACACCCCTGTAACTGTATACAGCAGTTCGAGGACAGTAACACACCCCTGTAACTGTAATACAGCAGTTCGAGGACAGTAACACACCCCTGTAACTGTTATACAGCAGTTCGAGGACAGTAACACACCCCTGTAACTGTAATACAGCAGCTTGAGGACAGTAACACACTCTTGTAACTGTTATACAGCAGTTCGAGGACAGTAACACACCCCTGTAACTGTAATACAGCAGCTTGAGGACAGTAACACACTCCTGTTACTGTTATACAGCAGTTCGAGTACAGTAAAACACCCCTGTAACTGTAATACAGCAGTTCGAGTACAGTAACACACCCCTGTGACTGTTATACAGTACCTCGAGGACAGTAACACACCCCTGTAACTGTAATACAGCAGCTCGAGGACAGTAACACACCCCTGTAACTGTTATACAGCAGCTCGAGGACAGTAACACACCCCTGTAACTGTTATACAGTACCTCGAGGACAGTAACACACCCCTGTAACTGTAATACAGCAGTTCGAGTACAGTAACACACCCCTGTAACTGTTATACAGCAGTTCGAGTACAGTAACACACCCCTGTAACTGTTATACAGCAGTTCGAGGACAGTAACACACCCCTGTAACTGTTATACAGCAGCTCGAGGACAGTAACACACCCCTGTAACTGTTATACAGCAGTTCGAGGACAGTAACACACCCCTGTTACTGTTATACAGCAGTTTGAGGACAGTAACACACCCCTGTAACTGTAATACAGCAGTTCGAGGACATAAACACACCCCTGTAACTGTTATACAGCAGTTCGAGGACAGTAACACACCCCTGTTACTGATATACAGCAGTTTGAGGACAGAAACACACCCCTGTAACTGTAATACAGCAGTTCGAGGACAGTAACACACCCCTGTAACTGTTATACAGCACTTCGAGGACATTAACACACTCTTGTAACTGTAATACAGCAGTTCGAGGACAGTAACACACTCTTGTAACTGTAAAACAGCAGTTCGAGGACAGTAACACACCCCTGTAACTGTTATACAGCAGTTCGAGGACAGTAACACACCCCTGTAACTGTTATACAGCAGTTCGAGGACAGTAACACACCCCTGTAACTGTTATACAGCAGTTCGAGGACATAAACACACCCCTGTTACTGTTATACAGCAGTACGAGGACATTAACACACCCAAGTAACTGTAATACAGCAGTTCGAGGACAGTAACACACTCCTGTAACTGTAATACAGCAGTTCGAGGACAGTAACACACTCCTGTAACTGTAATACAGCAGTTCGAGGACAGTAACACACAGCAGTTCGAGGACAGTAACACACCACTGTAACTGTTATACAGCAGCTCGAGGACAGTAACACACCCCTGTAACTGTTATACAGCAGTTCGAGGACAGTAACACACTCCTGTAACTGTTATACAGCAGTTCGAGGACAGTAACACACCCTTGTAACTGGGCGAAAGAAAACCTTCATAGTGCTAATGTTTTATGGTTTTCTAATGAACCCACCTTTATCTAAATGCAAGTTTCAAAAAGGAGAAAAAATATCTTTATTGGCGGCCAGAAAAATACATGTAGGTTATTTTCTTGAAAATATATTACATAGAAAATGATGACATTTTGGGTCGAAATGATTTCGCGATATTTTTAGACGTTTCTTCTTTAAGGATGGAGTCGCAGTGAGGTACCTTATACATATGCCAGCACAACGTCAAAGGGGTATTGATGATACTCAAATGAGATTCTTACAAAACAGGCTACCCCGCACGCAACCACTGCAGTACCATACATAGATACTCAGGACTTACACTGAGTGGCAACTAGATTAATATATTTTGTGGATACTTAAAGATATGATATATAAACCCTCCCAAATGTATTGAAGAACTGATGGTGAAATCTGCAACAAACAAGCTTATAAAACATAACATCGTTATTAAGCAAACTGGACGTCATGTGGACCATGTGCTGGTTAAGACAATGAACATTAGAAGGAGTCTAAATGATGATTTGCAACCTTCTTACCAAATGAAACACTAATAAGCATTTAAAGTAGAAGGAACATTATAAGGTTTTATTTAGGTAAAACCAGAAATAATTTTAAGTAAAAATAGTAGCATGTATTGGTTTTGTACGGTCAGAAAGTTCCGGACATTTCCAAAACAAAACATACATTTTAAATATACGCCGCCTCCGAGCGAAAATAAAATGATGATTATTACTTATTGCTTTTAAGTTACGAGAATAGTTATGCATTTCACCATATATTTATTGCACATTTTAAGATCAGACGAAAACATCTTTTTCATTGGTTAGTAATATATCTGTTGATTAAACTGAATGATAAACCTAGATGTCAATACGCCTATATTTATATGCATAGCATGAACTTGATATTTTCATTTATTTACCTGTGAAATCTGTAGGAGGTAAAATGCACTATGAAAATAAAGGAATGGCAAGAGCAATAAAAAAATAGACGAAACAACAAACGACAACAACGTGTCTCTCCCTCATCATTTACCCCATATTTATATGCCATTCTCTCCCTCATCATTTACCCCATATTTACATGCCCTTCTCTCCCTCATCATTTACCCCATATTTATATGCCCTTCTCTCCCTCATCATTTACCCCATGTTTACATGCCCTTCTCTCCCCCATCATTTACCCCATGTTTACATGCCCTTCTCTCCCCATCATTTACCCCATGTTTACATGCCATTCTCTCCCTCATCATTTACCCCATGTTTACATGCCCTTCTCTCCCTCATCATTTACCCCATGTTTACATGCCCTTCTCTCCCTCATCATTTACCCCATGTTTAAATGCCCTTCTTTCCCCCATTATTTACCCCATGTTTACATGCCCTTCTCTCCCCCATCATTTACCCCATGTTTAAATGCCCTTCTTTCCCCCATTATTTACCCCATGTTTACATGCCCTTCTCCCCCCCATCATTTACCCTATGTTTACATGCCATTCTCTCCCTCATCATATACCCCATGTTTACATGCCCTTCTCTCCCTCATCATTTACCCCATGTTTACATGCCCTCTTAACCCTTTTCAAGATTCTTCTCCCCATCATATATAAACTTTCTCATATTGCATGCCCCTTTCTCTTAAACATTTACACCATGTTTACATGGCACTCTCTCCATTTATCATATACCCACAAACTTAATGTATACATGTTCCTGTCTCTCAATCATTTTCCACATGTTTACATGGTCCTCTCTCTCCCCCACATTTACCTCATGTTTACATATCCCTCTCTATAAAACTTTTTTTTCATTTGTTTACGTGCCTTTTTTTCTCCACTTATCGTTAATATTATGTGTCCGAACAAGAACCAGGTCGCTAGCTTGTAGGTCAAGGTCACAGCACTCAGTTGACCTCAAAATATTGTCATGACTGTAACTTTGTTATGAATGCACATGTTTTGAAATTACTTAGCACAAATGATCCTTAGAACAAGATGATGTGTCGCAAACATGAACCAGGTCACTAGCTAAAAGGTCAAGGTCAAAACACTCTTTTAATTTTTTAAAATCTTGTTTCGTCTGTAACTCTGTTGTAAATAGTCGTGTTTTGGAAAAACTTGGCACAAGTGGTCCTTAGGACGACACCATGTGTCGCAAACAAGAACCAGATCAGTAGTTTGAAGGTCAAGGTCACAACACTCTGTTGATCTTAAAATCTTGTCCCGGCTGTAACTTTGTTGTGAATGGTCATGTTTTGATAAAATTCGACACAAGTGATCCCTATGACAAGACAATGTGTCGCGAACAAGAACCAGGACGCTAGCTTGAAGGTCGATGTCACAACACAATTTCATGCTTTGAAATAACTTGGCATAAGGGATCTTTAGAGCAAAACAGTATGTCGCGAACATGTAGCAGGTTGCTAACTAGAAGGTCAAGGTGACATCATTTGGCTGAGATCAGGGTCAAAGTGCTCATTTGATTTTAAAATAATCTTCTTTTGCATGTCCAGTTTCTCATTAAAATCAATGACAAAAATATCAATTTAATAAACAAAATGGCGAGGACATTGATGTCCTATTATTCCGTATTTGTTTGAAACTGAATCTTATCTCGATGAATACCTGAAACTGTGGCAGACGACAACTGCAAAATACCACTATGCTGTAAGAGCGAGAGAGAGAGAGAGGGAAAATTTGTCTTGGCTAGACGGTAACAGAACACATTCGGATGTTTTACAATGAATAATCAAATAAATTCCCGACAATTTAAGTGCATCCAGTTAGATCTGTCACTATGTCTCTTACATTAAGTAATATTAATAGAACAATTCCCAGGGAAGACCGCGATTTGTCGATTTTCTTTAAATGTTCCATCATCCTAGAGAATATCAGGGGCTTAATTCACTATCCATTTAATTTAGCCCAGAAAATGTGGTTTATTGTTTCAATTCCCGAGGAAAGTGACATGAAAATGTAGCTGTTTCATTGATACATTTGTACATCTATGTACTATCATCAACTTGCTTGTAAAATGGCAGACAAACGGACCAAACCCTAAGTAAAATGACAAAAATGTATTTAATATTCCAACATGTTTCAGTATGTTAAGCAAGGCACAATTAATGAAAACATTAAATATTCGTACGATAACAATATAAGACACACTTTGTTTTATGGTGGTCAAATATTTTTTATGAAAAAAGTTTGTATTATTCAGAGATGCTCAAACATCTAACCATTCTTGAAGGCATATTATTTCAAGAAACGCATATTTAAGTAAACATCTTTAAACATTTTAAGATGTATACCTCGTATAAATGATATAAGCATAATTATGACATTTTCCTCTCGTCCAATCAGGTGCTGGTATTTGTTTATAATCACCGTGGACTATAACGCATAGTTCAACACTTTTGTAAAATCAAGAAGTGTGGACAATGCAACCACATAACTCACTCTTTTGTGAAGTTTTGTTGCTAGTGGGAGGAAAATGCCATGTACTAAATGTCGCCTTTAAGTTTACGATATACTCACTCGGGCTCCGCCCTCGTGTCTATATCGTATAGTTACAGGCAACTATGAAGTAACCTTACGTATACAAATACCATTCGAATAGTGTTAAGGTAGTGGAACCCTTATGCATGAAATATGAAATTCTAGTTTCTTTTTTCTTTTCTTTTTTTTTTTTTATACAATTTAGGAAAACATTTTGTGCGCTTTCTTTCTTAGAAATTTCTAACCATAGAGTCAAAAATTTAATGATTTTTTGTCGATCTAACCCGGTATTGAAATGCTTTCGCAAATTGTTTAGGGGTATACGTATAAAAAACAGAGTTCTAGATCAAGTTTATTTTAGTAACTTTTTTGAAGGTTCACCAAAGGATTATCCCGCCAAGTTTAATCAAAGTCTGTCCAGCGGTTTCAGAGGAGGTGTCGTTTATAGCAAATTGTTGACGACGGGACGACGGAAGCTCATCTTGAGCATATTGTGCTTAGGTGAACTAAAATTGACGTCACCGGAAGTAATTCGGGGAATTTTTCCCCCCCCCCCCCCCTCTCTCTCTCTCTCTTATTATTTTTTTTTTTTAAAGGAGCGATATTTTTTTAATTTTAATAGATGAATCCTAATAAAAATTGTTACATTCGATTAAAAATGATAAAAGAAAAAGAAAACATGACTAAAAATTGTTAATGAAAATGAATCTCATTCTGAATCATGGCGTGTTATGACGTAGAATATCGGAAAATGGGCGATTTTTTGCAATAATATGCAGGGCCCATTAGGGTTCCTCTGCCTTAAGGGAAATATACAAACTTCTTGACATTTGTATAAAAATCCAGTGTCATTTCTCATTCCTCATGAATATATATTTCAGTGATCATGCGTGGCATCTGGCAATGAATCAACAATGTATGTAATCTCAGTTTACAACATTAAAATATATTTGACATTATTTATATCTGAAATTACTTTCAGCTTGATATCATAAAGGTGCTGTAATTTATGCAGTGGTATTTGCAGTTGCTTTTATCTATTTTCCCCAAAGCAAAACAAAGGCACATTATGGTTTCCGTATGATAATTTTGTACAGTCTAAAATTAGACAGACTGGATGTCATTTATTCTTGCCTGCGAACAAAGAAGATCACCGGTAGCATAATGAGAGAGACAATATTAGCCTTTTCCGTATTTTATGTACATAATTCAAATCCTGAAATATTGTCTTGGTGCCGCATTGGGCTAAGCGCCATTTCACGGCATTAATAATTCATGCAAATATGTCTTAAATGGCTGTCCTGTAATGTGACATAACAAAACACGGCACTGATAAAACATGAGAATGGATTTCACGCACACACAATAAAAACAAACGAATGCAAAGATATATTACAATACGTTTGATGTCAAATACTAATGAACTAGTAATATCTAAAAAAGATATTCGGCCTAGCTATATAACTGTCAATTGTAACTTGTAAAACAGATAAACCTATTATAAAGTTGGAAACGTTAGCTAAAAATATTTATAAATACCAATATTATGAGAGGTATTGTGAAGACTATATACATGACAAAAAAAAATAAAAAATACAAACTAAAAAAGCAAATCTACCAACTTCCATGAAATATAATGCACTTGCTGATTTTTATTTATTTAAAGTAAAGACAATGTAACCAATCGAAACCGAACGATCATACATCGAGTTTCAACCAAATTCATCGAGCCGTTTTTGAGGAGTTGTGACAACGAGATTCTTGTACGACTGTTATCATTTTTGCTAGAATTAACATTTTCAAATTTCCCTTATACTATGGACACTGACTGTTACATTGTTATCATATAAGAAAATAAAAACCTGGAATCTTTTAAGATCTACCATATGCCTTCTCTTCTTTCGCTATCAGTCTAGAATAGTCTTAATATTTGGGTCCCCAAAATTCCGCATTTTTGCAGTTCATGGAAGGGGCCATCTTTGCTTTAACAAGTAATAATTGTAACAGTGAACTGTTACAAGGTCTCCCAAACGAAGTTTAAGAAATAAGGTCATAAGTAAAATTGAGTGGGTGGGGCCTGACCCCATGGTGACCCATGTGAACATAAAAGTAGCATTCAATCCATCTGATCATGAGGAACAAAAATATATATTGTTTATTGGTGGGGCTCTCAATGGTTTTTGAAAAAAATGTCAGAAGTAAAACTGACGCTGATGGGGTGGGGCCAGACCCTTTTGTGACCCCCCCACACACACACCGACCGGGGGATGGGGGAACACTTAAGAAGTACTATTCAATCTGTCTCATCATGAGGAACAAGAATATATATGAATTACGGTGGATATCTGAACAGTTTTTGAAATATAAGGTCATAAGTAAAAAATTGAGGGATGGGGCCTGACCCCTTGGTGACCTCGAAGAACACCAAAGTAGTACTATTCAATTCTTCTTATTATGAGGAACAAAATAATATATGATTTGGGATTGGGAATTTGAAATATTCAACTAAAATCCTTTTTTTATGCAAAAATCTATCTTTGAGGGGACGGGGCTTGTCCCCAAGGGACCCCACATTTACAAAATTCAGTGTGTGTGTGTGTGTGGGGGGGGGGGGGGGGGGTGCACCACTACTTATTGAGGACTTCAAGTTTGTGAAGTTTTGTAAAGATAGGTGGAGTGGCCTCCGAGATATGGCCTTTAAAAAGGAAGAAAGAAGAAGAAGAATAAACGGATTAAAAACAATAAGTATCTTTGGGAAGCTTAATAACGGTCCAATGAAATCTTTTGTTTCAAAAGAGTAAACAAATCCCATGATTCAATTATAGAACATGTATACACCATTTACACCATAAATATATTTGAAATTATACAACATATATATGACTTTTCCACAGATATATCAAATTATACAATATATATGTACAGTTATACAACACGTATATAGTTATTGAATATTGCAACGTCTGACATGCCATAAATATTGCAACGTCTTGCATGCCATAATAATGATGACTTTCTGAATTTTTGCAGGATTTTGGCATCGACCGCTTACATTAGAACCAGATACTACCACCTCCACCACTTTCGTTCTTACTTCGTCATATACAACATCCGAATAATTTGTTATGTTAATTAAACTTTGTAATAAAGTCGATCATAGATTATATCTTCTCTTTGTTATAGTTTTTTTTTTAATATATATGTATTACAACATCACTACAGAAAAAATACTGTTTTCCTTTCAATATTGATCGTTACTTTATTACTACTTGACTTAATGTTTCAATTTTCATTACGTCACAAATATTCAATTTAAAAAAAAGAGTAAATTATACAATACACGTTAATGAGGAGCGGATAAATGGTCTTCATTCGACGGTTCTTGTTCTTATTATTCATTTAATGTAGACCTCATCAACTTAAGATGGAATAAGCAATGAATAGGAGTCATGCCTGTATCCATTGGTTACCAAGATATCCCATGATCACAAGCCGCCTTATCACCCACTGGATACCAAGTGTTTCCATATATAATTGACAGGGAAACATTTGTATCTGCTACTGACATGAGATATTGGTACGTGCCGTTACAGTCCAATATAAGTATGTATTTTACAAGCTCGATAGCCACATAGACTGCTTCACATACGTCATAAATGTAACCACTGTTGTTATTCAGACGGGCGCCAGTGTAGCTTGCAAAACGCATGGACTATTTTTGTTATGAATTAGTATGTGTTTGTGTGTGTGTTTTAAAAGTTACAACTGTTGCGTTAGCGTGATATAAACACTTCAATACTAAGATGCCATGTAGCTGTGAAACCTAATGGAAGCTATTTACAACTAGGCCTCCCTTAGTTTTTCACTCATCTTACGCATTTCAGGATTCCTTGACAGTTCATTTATCATCCATCTGCAAAGCAGTGTAAACTTTGTTACGGGCTAGAAATCTGATTCTGGTAGTTGATTATTTGGAATTAATTTTGTTTCTGAACCGATTGGGCTATCTTCTAGGAGTTGAATGCAATAAACATTAATCAAAATATATATAGTTGAATAATAACAATAAATATTAGCATATCAAATGAGAGTGTAGAACGAATCGTGTTGTGAATGGAGATATTTTGCCCAGTTTTTCCTAATGAAATAGCCTAGTGTGTTAAGCACAGGACTGATAATCTTCATACATTAGGGACGCTGATTCAAATTCACCCAACTTTTGCCTTCTTTTTGTCAATCTATACAATTACTAATAAAAAGTTTATACGATTGTATATTGCAATTTACACAGTTTTGTTTAAGAATAAAGCCAAAATAAGTTCTGTTTGCAAACAGGATTCCCCTATATATTTCATGGCCAAATATTCTTATGTTTTTGTGTGGTGCTACAAAATGATTTTTCAATGTCCCCATGTCATTATCCTTGGTCAAATATAGCAATTTATTTATGAGCATTTCAGTTTCTCCCATTCCTTGTTCATAAATGATAATCCATAGATCATATAAGAATTCTATTACTGGTGAAAAAACAACTGTCTTTCTTAGCTGTTTCTATTATACCAGTGTCCTGGTGATTAGGGAAGTATTTGTGTGCTGTTGTTGCTTTTTGTATGATTACGCATAAAAGAAAAACGATAGAAATATCAACAAATGGCATCGTGGCAAAACATGTCACTGTACATTTTTATGATATCCACACACTGTTTAGTTTGTGGTATGACTTTGTCCCTCCACTCACATATCAGTGAAAGCAATCAAAGCCTTCCAAAATCGATTAGAAACAATGATTACAAGTATATCACTGCAACATCCAATACAACCGTTAGCAAATGAACTAATCTGCAACTAGCAGACTGGATATAATGTAGCTGACTGCCTTTAGGTTTTTTTTCAGCAGATATGTTACTGTGACAAATAAGAACGGGCGTGTCTTTCGTTTTTCTTCATGAGAAGACAAAAAATTAAATCTGAAATAATCTTCGGAGACAGATAACTTAAATGATATATTTCCATTATTTTTTTCGGTCCCTCCGAGGTTCTGTGGCTTAAGGTAGATATTATAAAATAAGTGATGATGAACTGCCGGGAGATGCAGGAATACCTCCAGTCTTCTCCTTTTCATCATTAACAAAGAACTTAGGTTTGCTTATATAATTTTATGACGATGATATAAAATTCTTGTCTTGATAAAATCACCTTCCAGAAACATTTTTGTCATTTTAGACCAACTTAGTAAAATCTATTAAGTCTTCACAACGAATAACATTATAAATGGCGCTACAACTAAATTCTGTTATTACAAATTTTATTGCCAATTACACAATATTGGTGCAATTTACATGAAGTCAGAACTGTATTTTCTAGCTCAAGGTGAGCTTTTGTGATCACCCTGCGTCCGTCGTCGTGCGTCGTCAACTATTTGCTTTAAAGGCCAAATATATTTCATAATGATTCATTTTTTTTTATGAAAAAGAAAATATAAAATAACATTGATGTCTCGCAGACTAACACAAACGGTACATAATGTGCAAATATCTGCTGTAAAATAACAGTTAAACGTATTGAAAATGTTGATCAAATTACCTAATTTAGTATTTTGGATGGATGTCAAAATACTTGCATTGTTTACATTTTGCATTGGCGAGTATTCTGTAGTAGTCTGTGATCGGAAATAATTTGAATTTGAAAAAACGTCTTCAAATTACAATTTGTTTATCTGCTGCATCATTTATTTATGCACTCGTGATTCATCTACGGAGACAAACGGAATGTCAATGGAAAATTGACGAAGATGTGCGGAATATGCAAATTAGTTATTTTTGTAAACAACTGGATTATCTTAAGTAATAGATTCTTTCATTTTTATGCATTGTAGTAACATTGTCGTCAACGAGTTTGTACAAAATGTATCTCATTACAAATCTGTAGCACAAAATTTGCTTCTTTCCGAAAAATAAACACTGTTTTTGGAAGCATAATGGGCCTTAACGTCATCTCCTCTGAAACCACTGAACAGATTTTGATTAAACTTGTCAGGGATGATACTTGGGTAAACCTTCACAAAAGTTGCTAAAATAAACTTGATCCGTGTAGAACTCTGGTTGACATGGCAACGGAAAGAAAAAAATATGAAAACTAACATTATCTCCTTCAAAACTACTGGTCAGGTTTCAAAATGTTTTAGTATAGATGTTCTTTGGGTAACCCTCTAATATTATAATGATCCGTAAAAAAAACATGGCGGCTAGGGGCGGGGCTAATTTGCCTTAAATGTATATAGTAAAAACTTTAAACGACATCTTCTCTGAAACCGCTGGGCAGATTTTGATTAGACTTGGCAGGGATGATCCTTTGGTGAACCTTCACAAAAATTGCTTAAATAAACTTCATTCATATAGAACTCTGGTTGCTATGGAAACGGAAAGAAAAAAACATGAAAACTTAAAAAAAAAAAACACCTCCTTCAAAACTACTGGCCAGTTTTCAAAATGTTTAGTACAGATGTTCCTTGGGTGACCCTTTACTCAGGTGAGCGATCCAGGGCCTCTATGGTCCTCTTGTTTTATGTAAACAAAGCCTTGAAAGAGTGCGGCATAAAGGCCTCATTGCTGAATTCAATGCAGCTGGTTTAGATGGCCCTCGCTTGTCATTGTTCATTGGTTAGAGTTGTTCTTCATGGTTCTTAATCTGACTGGGTTATTATAAAGGCCGGTGTGCCACAGGGATCCCTATTGGGTCCCATGCTCTTTCTAGTATTTATTAACGACATTGTAGATGGATTGACCTCTATCGTTAATCTCTTTCCGATGACACTATCTTAATATAATTTCTGATTGTCCTCAAGCTGCTGTCAAAACATTTAAAAAATGAATTGTGGGCTAAAAATGGTTAGAAACCTTAAATCCTACCAAATCTGAGTCATTAATAATAACACACAAAAGACAACAGTCACATTTAAAAGCTCACGATGTGGAACTAAATTATTCCTGATGTCTAAGGGTATGTAGTTGATAAATGACTGTTCCTGGCATACTCACATTACATATATCACAAGTAAAGCTTGGCAACATGTAAATATTCTACGCAAAATTAAGTTGTTGTTTTTAGACTGCGCAGCCATCTTATGATGGAAAACGAATTCAGGCCTCGCTGATTTGCATATTTTCCACGCAAGTTTAACTGTACCTCTCCGCGCTTTGTGCGGATCCATGTAGTGCGATTCTGCACTAACGAATACGAATGGAATATGTTACACGGACGTTTAAATCATATCCGTATCAGCCTAGAAACATCTATTTTAAGCGTGAACAAAATATCCGTGATATTTCTTAATCAGAACAGCAACCCATTTTACATACACGGAGATCTACTCCTGTAAAAAGAAAAAGTAGCGCTCCGTATGTATGTAATTGACCAAAAAATAGTCAACACGTAATTTTGCATTATGGCGAGTTAGTTTCCTCCCAGAGCATTTCTTATCTTTGAAATAGAAAGGCAAACATTTTAATATCTTAAATAATCAAATACCTTGTCAG
Organism: Solen grandis; assembly: GCA_021229015.1. Classification (NCBI taxonomy): domain Eukaryota; kingdom Metazoa; phylum Mollusca; class Bivalvia; order Adapedonta; family Solenidae; genus Solen; species Solen grandis. The sequence continues at coordinate 39,884,112 of CM037781.1, read as the reverse complement.
TTTCTACACACACACAACAGATAAAATGTATACATCAGGTTCGCTAGTACTGAAGAAAGAGAATGACCTACTTAGGTATGCAACTTATGAATGAAAGGTTCACGACCCTAACTTCGGATTATTATGTACATGTAACAAACAGAGAGCAAGTAGCAACAACGCGTGGAGTTTTGTCGTTATACGACTGCTTCAATAACGTAAGAAACGCTGGGTTTAGAATTATAGCTATTTCATGTTAATTTTGTTGCCGTCTCTCAGCGCATAATGCGCTTTGAATTTTTAAATCGAAGTGCATTAGAAACAACCTATTTGTCCTTCATAACGACCATCCTTGAGTATGGCGATATAATCTGGAGCAATCGTACACTGTACGAAGCTGAACAAATTAAAGTTTACAGAATTAATGTGCCAGACAGTTACAGGCGCCACTAAACTTGTCAGCATTAATAAACTCTTACTTGAAATTGGATGGGAGACACCTTCAGAAAGACGAAGAAACACCATCTTATTATGATTTACAAAATGAAAAACGGTCGGTCAAACGCCTGTGTATCCGTCATTATTAATACCAAGAATTGTTGAAAACCTTCGCTTTCGCCTTAGAAATGCTGACAGCATGTCTGAAATTCACTCTAGAACAACTACATTATTGAAGTATTTTCTTCCAACGTCTATCCGTGAATGGAAAGATATTTCTCTCTATATTCACAATTCCCCGTCTTTAAATATCTATAAATCTTATATCAATACTAACCGACCAGAGATGCCCTCATACTACTATCCCGGTACTACTAAATTCTCGACCCCGCACAGAATGCAGCTCATAATAAAATTTCCGTTTAAAAAGAAGGCTTGTCCAGTTTGCCGGTCTATCCAAAGTACATGTCGCTTGTTTTGTTTAAGTATTTGTCCCAGTATAATAAACAAGTACCGCCGAATGGACTTACCGGTAAAGTTTGAAATTCTTGGCACATGCTTGCAAGTGTTTAATACTGTGTGTCATATATAAGCAGATTGCCTGTTGAAACAGATTTTTTTCAAAGAGTTAATATGTGTTGATTGTTGCATCTATTAAATTACAAACCGAACTGTGAAAGCCAATATTATAATTGTCATAATAATAATAAATGGTTTCTTGTTATACATTTTGTTAAAAATCAAAGCAATGTACCAGAACAAGCAGTCGATTGCTGATCACAGGGGCTCGAAGTTTTATGAGGCGAATCGCACCATGCAACGTTGAGTCCCTATGTTCTGTCAACACTGGTCTTAATATTGACCCGTGTGAAACCAGCCTAAAGGATTATGGGTAAATAATAGCTTGGCTGAAACGAACAAATAACGTAAATGATTTAACACGCTATCTAGTAATTGTCGATTTATTATGCCATTGAAAGGTATTTGTTGCATTGTATACATTTTGAAAGAAAACTACTTATTTGCAAATTATACTTTCACGACAGCGGTTTCGAAATAAGTAAGTGAAAGTAGGATTGTAATTCTTATTTGCTTAATCTACAAAACCAGTGTTGGATTTATAATATCATGTGTCGACAATGATAAAAAACATATTTAGTGTATTCATAATCTGCTTTTACCACGTGGGTCTATTAGAGCGAAAGCACACAGTTTTTGGGGTGAATCCTAAGGTCTCGTTTATTAAATAGTGCAAGCTAGTGACGTTACAATCTCTATTGATAGATTTCCTGTGTTTCTGACTGGTTGTTTGTTCCTTCCCACATTTTTTAACTTTGGAATAACCGCATATGACGTATACAACAAACGTATACGCTCGGTTATCTGCAAAATGCAACACGTCCGAAATGTTACGAGAACGATGATAGGGGAATCACAAAATGGAGTTAATAATGGATTGTGACCGCAAGCCAAAAACATCATCTCTTTGTAAATAGAATTGTGTCAGATCCATATTGTAGCTTTGGCTGCAATGAAAATAATCATCACTATTTCTTTCAATGTCATCTTTATACGCACTGTCGTCATATAATGTTTCTGACGTTACAGGATCTTAACTTCTTAATGGCGACTCTTTGTTGTACACTGTCTTATTGTATTGTTTGATAAATGTTAATTCCTGTAGTTTTTACCAATAGTGGTAATTCGACCATTTTGTTACGTTTTGTGTTGTTCGACCATTTTGTTACGTGTTGTGTTGTATTGGAGGTCACATAGAGAAGCCACCAACCTACTGTATCAAGAGAGCACTAAAAAACAGAGTGACAGCCTCGGAGATCCCTTTACTATTTTCTCGTAGCAGTGCCTATACTGGACATAGCGACAGTAGCAGTGCCTATACTGGACATAGCGATGGTAGCAGAGCGATAATAGCAGTGCCTATACTTGACATAGCGACAGTAGCAGTGCCTATACTGGACATAGCGACAGTAGCAGTGCCTATACTGGACATAGCGATGGTAGCAGAGCGATAATAGCAGTACCTATACTGGACATAGCGACAGTAGCAGTGCCTATACTGGACATAGCGATGGTAGCAGAGCGATAATAGCAGTGCCTATACTGGACATAGCGATGGAAGCAGTACCTGTACAGGATAGAGCGACAGTAGCAGTGCCTATACCGGACATAGCAACAGTAGCAGTGCCTATATGTTAGTGATTGGAATCAGTCGAAAAAATATTCGTCGATTAATCAGAGACAAAAGTCACTGATTAATTGATTAATCATGATTAAATACCAAATATACCATGTTTGGAGTAAATGCCTATTAAAACTCTCTTACTGTACAACATGAAAATAAAGTATTTTGTACTATATAGATTATATAGATATGTATTAGGTATAGATGTTAATTTCTCAAATATTCAAATACATGTATAAACATTGAACCGAGATAAAGTATAAGAGGTTACAACCAGAGGCCAACTATGTGCAAAGTGCAACTTTGCAAGTATCAGATGCGCGTTGAAATATTAACATTACCCCCTTTTTTGGTCAATAATTCGTCAACGAATTATTTTCGTCGTCATCGTCACATCAACCAGTAGCTCGTCACTGATTCGTTGACTTTATGATTAATCAGCTCACCACTACTATATGTACATAGTGACTGTAGTAGTATCTATACTGGACATAGCGATAGTATCAGTGCCTATACTGGACATACCGATAGTAGCAGTGCCTTTACTGGACATAGCGACGGTAGCAGTGCCTATACTGGACATAGCGATAGTAGCAGTGCCTATACTTGACATATCGATGGTAGCAGTGCCTATGCTTGACATATCGATAGTAGCAGTGCCTATACTGGACATAGCGATGATAGCAGTGCCTATACTTGACATATCGATGGTAGCAGTGCCTATACTGGACATAGCGATGATAGCAGTGCCTATACTTGACATAGCGATGGTAGCAGTGTCTATACTGGACATAGCGATGGTAGCAGTGCCTATACCGGACATAGCGATGGTAGCAGTGCCTATACCGTACATAGCGATGGTAGCAGTGCCTATTCTGGACATAGCGATGGTAGCAGTGATTATACTGGACATATCGATACTTTTCTTTAATTTTTGGTTGTTGCTTTTTACATAGACCATAATAAATCTGCTTTATTAATAATATTATATTATAGTAAGACATGAAGACAGTAGACCACTCCATTTTATGATGAATAAGTAATTACCATGAACTGATAATTATTCTCATACACATTTGTCAGCCGAGGCCAAATACCTTGAAAATCACGACTTACCGCATCGTAAGTAAAATGTGTGTTAGTTTATTTGTTTGGAGCCCCATCTTCAATATTTCAGCCATTTGGAGACTATGCCTACTTGAGAAAGATATAGTGCTGCCACACTGCAGTAGGCATATGGTATGATGCCACACCAGGTTACATTAACCCGACTACGTGCCAACCAGTCTTGCAACTGCCCTTATATACTAAGAGCCAACAAACCAGTAACATATTAGTACCATTTTTATTGACTTTAGTATATCGCGGCATGTGTTCCACGACTTCTCGCCCCCACGGGACCGATATCATATTCACCACACTGTGTTAAGTTAATGTTAAAGGAGTGCACTTCTAGGAAGACAATACATAAAGGAAAAGATGGAATCTATTAAAGTCAGTTTGTCTATCAAAAGTGCGTTAATAAGTCAGTGACAAAATTTTATCCACAAAGAGTCAATATTGAACCACCAAGGATATTGTTCATTGTAAATCGTCTTAAGATATGAGCAGTATTCAACTACTTGATGTTCCCCATGTCTTCTCATTCACTAGGGATAGTTTCTAAAATCATTAAATGGCTTTTATATCAACATACAATAATTAAACTTCAGCAGTGTGATACAGTAGACAGGGTCAATGCAATGGGCACACAAAGAATGAAGTTAAATCAACAAAACATTTTCAAAATCATTACTTTTTCAGCGTTTAATATCGTTTTTCTCTTCATTTTGCGTAATAAGACATCAGGGTCAGAATTTAACTTGTCATACTTAAAGAATACAAAGAGAAAATACAATCCATATACTAGTTATATACTAGATTATGTGAACCCAGCTACTCATTCAGTTGAAAAAAGTATCCATACGCTGGGTCCTGACCGCCTGGGCTTTTCATCAAGCGGTAGGAGCAAAGGAGCTTTGATCTGGCGTCGAGAGATAGTGAATGGTTTTGCACCAGGAAAACGTTTTCGCACGTACATTACAATCCTTTTCGACTACTTTGAGCGACTGGAACATAGGCTACACTTACTGGACCCCGCCCTATTGGACCCTGTTTCTTTAAGTCGGAACTACGGGGAAAATGTTTTACTGAATGAAATTTGTTTGGCTTTGTACCTTCAACATTTAAAAAGAAACAGGTAACCGAAATTATATCGCCAAGTGTGTAGAATGAAGAAGGAAGAGCATTCGAGCAGAGGTTAGCTTGATGTCGCGACAACGTTGTCGTTACTGTTCCGTTATTAAGTACATAAACATATGTATTATATATCATTGTTAATGTACAGTTTCCTTTTACGGACCAAAATGATTTTCATCGTTGACTGATTACAATATACAAATACATTAGATAATAACACAGATTTTACTTGTATTGATTTTTAAAGGAGATGTCTTTAAAAGATTTTTTTTCTTTTTTTAGTTACGGTGGTCATCTTGGTTGGCGGACCAGATTAATTTAGCTTTTTTGTGCAGTATCACCCAATGATTATTCCTATTGAGTTTGATCCAAATCTGCTTAGCGGTTAAGAATGAGATGTCGTTTAAAGATTTTTCCATTTTTAGCTCTGTTGGCCATCTTGGTCGGCGGATCGGAATGATTATAATTATTTTGTTCAGTATCACATAAGGATCATTCCTGCAAAGTTTTATCAAAATCTGCTCATCGGTTTAAGGGGAAATGTCGTTTAAAGCAAAAGTTGACGACGGACGACGGACAAAGGCCGATCACGTGCTCAGGTGAGCTTTAAGTAGCTGGGTTAGATATTGGATCCACCCAATAGTAAATGACCCAATATAAGGGTTAAGGGAAAAGGGTTGAAGTTGGGACCACACCAATCTCATTAAGATCAGATTCAGTATATTTGCTCATTTTTTGCTAACTGAATCTAACCACATCGCGTAGAATGTCGTCTCAGATTAACCTTTATATAAGCCAATCAAATCGGCGCCTACAGAATCGTTAGGTATAACCAGGGGAAGTAACCGCATCAATACATATAAACAGATAACGAGATGGTATCATGTTCGGAGAATTACCGCACTTGTTTATGCATATAAATTTCTTCAAAGGTCAATCTGAAGTGACCTTTAATGCGATATTGTCACGTTCTAATTGCGGACAGTAGGGGAGCGCAAAAAATGATATGATTCAAGTGAGATTGCGTCCAAACAATAGTTACTGGGTAAGAGGGTTGGTCCACACAATAATTACTGGGTAAGAAGCTGAGTCCACACAATAGTAACTGGGTTAGAAGTTGGATCCACAGAACAGTAACTGGGTCCACACCACAGTAACAGGGTTAGAAGCTGGGTCCACACCACAGTAACAGGGTTAGAAGCTGGGTCCACACCACAGTAACAGGGTTAGAAGTTTGGTCGACAAAATAGTAACAGGGTTAGAAGCTGTGTCCACACAATATTAACTGGGTAAGAAGCTTGGTCCACACAATAGTAACTGGGTTAGAAGCTGGGTCCACACAATAGGAACTGGGTAAGAAGCTGGGTCCACACAATATTAACTGGGTAAGAAGCTGGGTTCACACAATAGGAACTGTGTAAGAAGCTGGGTTCACACAATAGTTACTGGGTAAGAAGCTGGGTCCACACAATAGGAACTGTGTAAGAAGGTTGGTCCACACAATAGGAAATGGGTAAGAAGCTGGGTCCACACAATAGGAACTGTGTAAGAAGCTGGGTCCACACAATATTATTTCTTTATTTTCCTCCTGTATAGAAGATTTTACAACATAAACAAATGGACAAATACATTACAAGTTTACAAACATACACAAAAAAAAGAGTAACATATAACATGAAAGAGTTACAAGTGTTCAAAGAACGATAATAATAATTATCAGAAATACTCGGTGAGGCCACAATTTAAAGAATATCTTGCCGAAACGAAATGCAAGAAGTTCTATATGGACAATTTAATACCGGTGTCGAATATATGTGTGTATGCAATCATGTATCTCAATGTGTGATATGTATATGTGTGGAGGTGGTGGTGGTGGTGTGTGTGTGTGTGTGTGTGTGTGTGTGTGTAAACAGAGATTACATGTGTGCAACATCATAATATACAAAGTACATGAATGAAATGTCACATGAACATGAAACAAAAATACATCCAAATTTTAACAGAAAGAGAGAGAGAAAAAAACAACATGTATTTACATTTCATATCCATACATATAGTACGAATATGCACATTTGAAATTAGATAAGAACATTTTATGTGGTTACAGACACTTACATATATTCAAACACACATTTGTACGTAAGACATGGATCTTGCTGTATCCTATTCTTTTTTCTTATATTTCACCCATAGTAAGTGACAATAGTGAAACGCGATGCCATAAAAATGGTCCACTCTATCCTGCAATAGTCCGACTAAGGTAGGACATTGAACACCTAGAACAGTGTTAACAAAAGTTTTGCGGTCAAGGCGTTGCACTATGTCCATTACGTGTGTACTGAATGTTTGAGAAATTTTAACCATGAATTCTTGTCGATATTCAATCAAACTTACACAATCAAATAACAAGTGATCAGTTAGACTTAATTCTGTCAAAAAAGATGAACACTTTGGACATATTTCTTTAAACCTTGCTGAATAAGCAATCAATTTGGCTACTGATTTACACCATGCGATATGACGCGGGAATGATACAGCATGACGCCATACATAACTGTACGAATAATCAGGGTGTATAGAACGATATCGGACAAACTCTACCGCACTTATACTTTCCTCCCAAACCGATATGTAATATTGTCGAATGGTACGCCCTACAAGTTTATTCCACACATTTTTGCTAGGAAAGAGACCAGTTCGTGTGAATGTTGTAAGATAGTCGTCAAGCTTGAGTTTAAATAAAATATCATGTATATCTGACATGAAGCCGATGCTAGGTGACTGCAGATTTAAAGTAAACGATGCAAGTCTAAGTAGAAAGAGCCGTTTAACTGCACAATCTCTATTTAAGCGACACAGTTGACCGAATAAAATCATTTTTCTCTTTTCGATCTCTGATTTAATAGGTAGCGCATTTAACAAACTCAACGCAATATTTGAACGGGTCCTAATACCCAGTTGTTGTATATTCTTTATACAAAGTCTGTGTGCGCGTTCAACGCAAAGTATTTCTCCCTCAGAAAGGTTATAGAAACATTCAGTTCCGAAAAGAGCCTTAGGGAGAACAACTCGATCATATATGCGTTTACATGTTATCGGATTTAAACCATTTTCATTAAAGGCTCTATCGGCATGGATAAGAACTGGGTAAGAAGCTGGGTCCACACAATAGTTACTGGGTAAGAAGCTGGGTCCACACAATAATTACTGGGTAAGAAGCTTGGTCCACACAATAGTAAATGGGTAAGAAGCTGGATTCACACAATAGTTACTGGGTAAGAAGCTGGGTCCACACAATAGGAACTGTATAAGAAGCTGGGTCCACACAATAGTAACACGGTTAGAAGCTGGGTCCACACAATAGAAACACGGTTAGAAGCTGGGTCCACACAATAGTAACACGGTTAGAAGCTGGGTCCAGACAATAGTAACACGGTTAGAAGCTGGGTCCACACAATAGTAACACGGTTTGAAGCTGGGTCCACACAGTAGTAACTGGGTTAGAATCTGGGTCCACACAATAGTAACTAGATTAATATCTCACTTGATTGGCAGTTAGGAAACGAGAGGGGAGCGGTAGCTTGATGTATTGCAACTACTAGCAAAAGATATTGTCTGACGATGTGGCTGAAACGTGCCGTACTTTAACCATGTTATTAGCAAGGGTCATGTTTAATCAACCGATTTATTATCGGTATTGTTGCTCTCAGCAGCAGCACCACTAGTCGCCCAAAGGGCAAGCTACTCGTACTCCTCAAGGAAGCGTCAGAGGTCAGGATGAAGAAAGTGAAGTTATACATTGGGTTGAATTTTCAATTATTTACATTGACCATGAAACGAATGTCTGAAAGTACTTGTGGTAAGAGCTTTTTCCCCATTTCGATGTTGTTGTTTTTTTTTCATCCCGGGGAATGGGGGGGGGGGGGGGTCAACTTTTAAGCAACTTTGTGGAGTTTCTTTTTTTAATTTTATCTTTTAAGCAACTTTGTGGAGTTCCTTTTTTAATTTTATTTTTCAAACGTTCACAACAAATATGATTTTGAATGATGAAATAAAAATAAGATAAAGGTAAATATCACCAACTTAAATGCCTATATGAAATCGGAAAATACAATTTGTCGATTAGATTAACCCAAGGTACTTGTAACGTTGTCTAGACACAAGTTTCGGTCATTTCTGGTATCAACATAATCGATAGCTGCGAGTCCATGGCAGTTCCGTGTATCATAATGACTTCTACAATCATTACATTTTTATCTGACAAAAGATCCCGACTGTCTCGGTCAACGGCTAATTAATAAATCAGATTTGAAGATAGAATCACTAAAAGTGTACTGTCGTGTAACCGATAGATTCTCCGAACAGAAAAAACACACCAAAAACAAGACATATCTTGCTTGAAAGATATGCGGCGTTGATTGGGATCAAAGTAATTACGAATGTAAAGGACGGTTATATGATTTACGAATCCTTATCTGCGAAGCATTTCATCTTGAGTATAGATAAAAAGTTGGTATTAACCGCAATCGTCGGAGTAAACATCATTGTGATAAAGTGCACTATCTTTCAGTGAAACAGACTATATAAAGAACATAATATAATACTGCACTGGGCATAAGGATACAAATGTTCACGGTGCGATGTTAGCAGTTTTGGATTCAGACTGATTTTATTAAATATATGCTGGTTAAAGTTAGATGTATGTAATACCCCTACCACATATATAGGCCCAGTTTGAAGAGTTGTCGTTCTTTCTAATACTGACAATATGATGCATGTAGCCTATAATCATCTTATATCTGTATTTAACAGACTAACGTTACAATCAGACATTGCAATCAAACTTCCTGTTCGAGTCATAAAATTAAGGGACATTTAGGACTACAAAGAAATTGACAGGTTTCATTTTGAATATTGAAAATACATATTAAGGTTGCATTCACAAACATCTTAGAGACAAATTTTCATTAAGGAAGACTGTAAAAGTTTTGGATAAAAAAGCCGATATTCTAAAAACAGTGTATTTGCTGGAAAAAAAAAATTCTTTAGCAATATCAATTTCATTTAACATTAACATGTTGGTGTTAAGCAATCAAAGGTGCAAACAATAAATTGTGGTATAGTTTCGATGATTTAGAAGAAAAAAAATAATGCGTTGCCTTTATACAGACTTAGGGGTCCCTATATTAAGCAGTGATATTGTGAATAATAAAATAATAAAAACGATTATCAAGTCATTAAACTAGAACGATATCAAATAAAACAATATATTTAATCTGAATTATAAAATTAAGACTAACTTTAAGTTATAAATCTATATATCTATCTATAAATGCTTTTTAAAAAAAAAATACACAAACTCGGTTATAATATTATTATTTTTATTAGTGTATCTATATGATTTTTTTTTTTAGTTATCTATATTTTTTTTTAGTTCTCTATATGATTGTTATTTTAGTACATCTATATATTTTTGTGTAAGTTATATGTTTTAATTTTTGTTTAGTTGTTTCTTTACATTTTTTCGTCTTAGTGTATTATACAATTTCTATCTTAGTGTATCTATATATGTTCGGTCAAAACGTATCTATATAAACTCTGTCTAAGTGTATCTATATAATTTATGTCTTACCTTGTCTATATAATTTATGTCTTACCTTGTCTATATAATTTATGTCTTACCTTATCTATATAATTTATGTCTTACCTTTCTATATAATTTATGTCTTACCTTATCTCTATAATTTATGTCTTACCGTATCTATATAATTTATGTCTTACCTTATCTATATAATTTATGTCTTACCTTGTCTATATAATGTATGTCTTACCTTGTCTATATAATTTATGTCTTACCTTGTCTCTATAATTTATGTCTTAGTGTATCTATATATTTTATGTTTTACCTTATCTATATAATTTATATCTTACCTTATCTATATAATTTATATCTTACCTTATCTATATAATTTATGTCTTACCTTGTCTATATAATTTATGTCTTACCTTGTCTATATAATTTATGTCTTACCTTATCTATATAATTTATGTCTTACCTTATCTATATAATTTATGTCTTACCTTATCTATATAATTTATGTCTTACCTTATCTATATAATTTATATCTTACCTTATCTATATAATTTATGTCTTACCTTGTCTATATAATTTATGTCTTACCTTGTCTATATAATTTATGTCTTACCTTGTCTATATAATTTATGTCTTACCTTATCTATATAATTTATGTCTTACCTTATTTATATATGATTTATGTCTTACCTTGTCTATATAATTTATGTCTTACCTTATCTATATAATTTATGTCTTACCTTATCTATATAATTTATGTCTTACCTTGTCTATATAATTTATGTCTTACCTTGTCTATATAATTTATGTCTTACCTTATCTATATAATTTATGTCTTACCTTATCTATATAATTTATGTCTTACCTTGTCTATATAATTTATGTCTTACCTTCTCTATATAATTTATGTCTTACCTTATCTATATAATTTATGTCTTACCTTATCTATATAATTTATGTCTTACCTTGTCTATATAATTTATGTCTTACCTTATCTATATAATTTATGTCTTACCTTATCTATATAATTTATGTCTTACCTTGTCTATATAATTTATGTCTTACCTTATCTATATAATTTATGTCTTACCTTATCTATATAAATGTTGTCTTAGTGTATCTATATATTTTATGTTTTACCTTATCTATATAATTTATATCTTACCTTATCTATATAATTTATGTCTTATCTTATCTATATAAATGTTGTCTAAGTGTATCTATATAATTTATGTCTTACCTTATCTATATAATTTATGTCTTACCTTGTCTATATAATTTATGTCTTACCTTATCTATATAATTTATGTCTTACCTTATCTATATAATTTATGTCTTACCTTATCTATATAATTTATGTCTTACCTTGTCTATATAATTTATGTCTTACCTTATTTATATATGATTTATGTCTTACCTTGTCTATATAATTTATGTCTTACCTTATCTATATAATTTATGTCTTACCTTATCTATATAATTTATGTCTTACCTTGTCTATATAATTTATGTCTTACCTTATCTGTATAATTTATGTCTTACCTTGTCTATATAATTTATGTCTTACCTTATCTATATAATTTATGTCTTACCTTGTCTATATAATTTATGTCTTACCTTGTCTATATAATTTATGTCTTACCTTATCTATATAATTTATGTCTTACCTTATCTATATAATTTATGTCTTACCTTGTCTATATAATTTATGTCTTACCTTGTCTATATAATTTATGTCTTACCTTGTCTATATAATTTATGTCTTACCTTGTCTATATAATTTATGTCTTACCTTGTCTATATAATTTATGTCTTACCTTGTCTATATAATTTATGTCTTACCTTATTTATATATAATTTATGTCTTACCTTGTCTATATAATTTATGTCTTACCTTGTCTATATAATTTATGTCTTACCTTTTCTATATAATTTATGTCTTACCTTGTCTATATAATTTATGTCTTACCTTATCTATATAATTTATGTCTTACCTTATCTGTATAATTTATGTCTTACCTTGTCTATATAATTTATGTCTTACCTTGTCTATATAATTTTTTTTGTCTTACCTTATCTATATAATTTATGTCTTACCTTGTCTATATAATTTATGTCTTACCTTGTCTATATAATTTATGTCTAACCTTATCTATATAATTTATGTCTTACCTTGTCTATATAATTTATGTCTTACCTTATTTATATATAATTTATGTCTTACCTTGTCTATATAATTTATATATATAATAAGGCGTCGTATAAAGGCTTGAACTGTTTGGTGAAATTTAACGGGAAAACATCAGAACCAATTAAAGTAATGAAATCAGTTAGACAAGGCGGGGTTATGTCCACTTTTTTCTATCTCCTATATATTGACCAGCTTTTACAGGACTTAGAAAATAGTGATTTAGGTTGTACGGTTTTGTCTACAAAATCCGGTAACCCATCATATGCTGATGATATAGCAATGGTTGCAATCTCCCCCCTTAACCTACAAAAGATGATGGACATTGTTTACACGTATTGTATATCATGGAGAATAGATATTAACATTAAAAAATCAGACATTATCGTTTTTAGTAAGCAGAGAGATCCACCTAAGGTTGCGATTATGTTCGGTAGTATAATAATAAGTCAAACAAATCACGCTAACCACTTGGGAATTAGGCAGGACTACAACCTTAAATGTAGTGTACGGATCCAAGAACGCTGTCAGAAAGGAAAAAATGCATTTTTCGCATTGGCTGCTCAAGGTGTTCACGGTTATGGGCTCAATCCTCTCTTATCTCGTGATCTTTATGTAAAGGTTATCATGCCAATCATATTATACGGCAGCGAGCTATGGAATAATATCAATAATGTTGATATTTGTACTATCAATAAAGTGCAGCATTTCATTGTAAAGAAAATCCAAGGTTTTCCTGTACGCACCCGTTCAGATATGTGCGAATCAATGCTTGGACTTCATAAGCTTTACACTACAGTCATTATTAAAAAACTTCTATTCTTGCATTTGATTTTAAGCTTAGACAACAACTGTACTAGCAGAAACATTTTCTTACACAGGTATTTCCAATATGTGAACTACAAAAATGTTAAACTTGGCTTTATCCCTGATATTTGTCATATTCTGAGTACTCTTGGATTGCATAACTTTATTAATTCAGTATTATTACGCCCTGATACTCTTCCACCGAAACTTCAATGGAAAAGGTTTATAAAAGCTTCAGTATACTCGATGGATGAAAGGCAGTGGAAAGAAAGGACATCATCAGATGACGACTTCAAAATGTTTAATACGTTGCATCAATCCATTACAGGGGCAAGTGTATACTTTGTGTTTGATTGTAATCAGTATAAATATGTTCGGCTTTTCATTGCAAGACTCTGGTGCAAAGTACTTATCGATAGTATAAGCCAATGTAATGAATGCAGTGAATATACTGACAATGTGGTTCTACATCAAGTATATGAATGTTCTTCCTTTTGTCAAGATCGATGTGTTTATATGTTGAATATTGTAAATCTTGATGCAGAGCTTGCATGTATGCTTTGTTCACTGGAAAAACATCATTTCTTTTATACTCTTTTAGGTGCCAGAAGTTTCATTGTTTTAGCTGATGACAAGCGTACTAACTTTCTGCGGCTCTCGTATTTATTTTTATACAGGTGTCTGAGTCGGACAATATAATATTAAGTTTGTTATGAAAGGTCAAATTTATTGACTTTATGTACTGTACGAGTTGAATTCTATGCTGAAAATAGGTATATAAAATAAGTAATATATTTAGTCTGTCGTGAATAGTCAAATTTATTGACTTTATGCACGTACGAGTTGAATACTATTTAATCTGCTGAAAATAGATATGTAAAATATGTAATATACTTATTTTTCTTGTTTACATGTATGTATAAAATATGCATATAATATTAATATATAATGTATGAATATACATGCATATCTTTCTCTCTTTCTACCTCTCTTTTGATTTTACTCATTATGCATTTATTTGCCTGATTTTTATTTTCCTTCTCTCTTTGTACATGTTTATGCATATCATCATACAATGGTGGAAATAAAGATATTGAATTGAATTGAATTGAATTGTCTATATAATTTATGTCTTGCCTTATCTATATAATTTATGTCTTACCTTATCTATATAATTTATGTCTTACCTGTCTTACCTTTCTATATAGTTTATGTCTTACCTTGTCTATATAATTTATGTCTTACCTTATCTATATAATTTATGTCTTACCTTGTCTATATAATTTATGTCTTACCTTGTCTATATAATTTATGTCTTACCTTATCTATATAATTTATGTCTTACCTTGTCTATATAATTTATGTCTTACCTTATCTATATAATTTATGTCTTACCTTATCTATATATGATTTATGTCTTACCTTATCTATATAATTTATGTCTTACCTTATCTATATAATTTATGTCTTACCTTGTCTATATAATTTATGTCTTACCTTGTCTATATAATTTATGTCTTACCTTGTCTATATAATTTATGTCTTACCTTATCTATATAATTTATGTCTTACCTTATTTATATATGATTTATGTCTTACCTTATCTATATAATTTATGTCTTACCTTGTCTATATAATTTATGTCTTACCTTATCTATATAATTTATGTCTTACCTTATCTATATATGATTTATGTCTTACCTTATCTATATAATTTATGTCTTACCTTATCTATATAATTTATATCTTACCTTATCTATATAATTTATGTCTTACCTTGTCTATATAATTTATGTCTTACCTTGTCTATATAATTTATGTCTTACCTTGTCTATATAATTTATGTCTTACCTTATCTATATAATTTATGTCTTACCTTATTTATATATATTTATGTTTACCTTGTTATATAATTATGTCTTACCTTATCTAAAATTTATGTCTTACCTTATCTATATAATTTATGTCTTACCTTTCTATATAATTTATGTCTTACCTTGTCTATATAATTTATGTCTTACCTTGTCTATATAATTTATGTCTTACCTTATCTATATAATTTATGTCTTACCTTATCTATATAATTTATGTCTTACCTTGTCTATATAATTTATGTCTTACCTTATCTATATAATTTATGTCTTACCTTATCTATATAATTTATGTCTTACCTTATCTATATAATTTATGTCTTACCTTGTCTATATAATTTATGTTTTACCTTATCTATATAATTTATATCTTACCTTATCTATATAATTTATATCTTACCTTATCTATATAATTTATGTCTTACCTTGTCTATATAATTTATGTCTTACCTTGTCTATATAATTTATGTCTTACCTTGTCTATATAATTTATGTCTTACCTTATCTATATAATTTATGTCTTACCTTATCTATATATGATTTATGTCTTACCTTATCTATATAATTTATGTCTTACCTTATCTATATAATTTATGTCTTACCTTATTTATATATGATTTATGTCTTACCTTGTCTATATAATTTATGTCTTACCTTATCTATATAATTTATGTCTTACCTTGTCTATATAATTTAAGTCTTACCTTATCTATATAATTTATATCTTACCTTATCTATATAATTTATGTCTTACCTTGTCTATATAATTTATGTCTTACCTTGTCTATATAATTTATGTCTTACCTTGTCTATATAATTTATGTCTTACCTTATCTATATAATTTATGTCTTACCTTATTTATATATAATTTATGTCTTACCTTGTCTATATAATTTATGTCTTACCTTATCTATATAATTTATGTCTTACCTTATCTATATAATTTATGTCTTACCTTATCTATATAATTTGTGTCTTACCTTGTCTATATAATTTATGTCTTACCTTGTCTATATAATTTATGTCTTACCTTATCTATATAATTTATGTCTTACCTTATCTATATAATTTATGTCTTACCTTGTCTATATAATTTATGTCTTACCTTGTCTATATAATTTATGTCTTACCTTATCTATATAATTTATGTCTTACCTTATCTATATAATTTATGTCCTACCTTATCTATATAATTTATGTTTTACCTTATCTATATAATTTATGTCTTACCTTATCTATATAAATGTTGTCTTACCTTATCTATATAATTTATGTCTTACCTTGTCTATATAATTTATGTCTTACCTTATCTATATAAATGTTGTCTTAGTGTATCTATATATTTTATGTTTTACCTTATCTATATAATTTATATTTTATTTTCCTATAATTATTTCTTTTATTTTTAAGTGTTTATAATTTTTTTCTTTACCGTGGGCGCGACGGTGTTAGTACAGTAATGTACGTGGTCGGGGCAGGGAAGAGTCACATGGGGACAGCCACCTATCTTCGCTAATCCAAGTGATCAACTGAGTCTCGACCTCACAGCGGTGAGGGGCTACATGAAAGTTTATAAAAATCCTTCAGGTGTCTGCGGTATCCGTACTGTGGATACCTGCTTATTAGAGGAGGAGGGTCTGTTGAGGTCAGAGGTACACATGTTCCTTTCCATACTGTAAATATAGGATAATCATTCTTGTACGCTTCAAACTTTTCAACTGTTTATACTAACTAGTTTGCATTTTTTTTTATAATAGCGTAGTTTATTTTGATCGGTTCTAAATGCAAATGGTCAAAGCACAACTGTCTGGAACAGGGGATTACAGATAAAAACAGCCCAAAGCTGATGGGAGAATCCTGCTCGGTGAACAAGTTTGCATGATTCTGTACATTAAATGTTCTTGGAGACGGTACAACGGATGCGTTGAATCTATTGGGAGAGTTTGTCACTTCCTAAAAGAAGACAAATGAGCCGTTGCATCACTTTTCTATTAAAATTCGTGATTTCAAAACTGTCGTTCAAACTAAGGACATGCGGCGTAGAAAACATAATGAACTGTGTTCCGTCTCTGCTGACTTGCATTAATTGTCATGTTTGAACACGATTTCGAGATGTTATTGCTCAATCATCTACACTGTATCCATATTGATGTTTCTCTTTAAATTATATACAACTTGCTTTGTGGGGATTGAAAACAATGAATTGTCGAAAATAATTGTTTCCAGATAGAAACATATTGCATACAGCGGCACTAGACACCTAATATAAAGGAAGCTATAGTACTGCATACAGCAGCACTAGACACCTAATATAAAGGAAGCTATAGTACTGCATACAGCGGCACTAGACACTGAAGATAAAGAAAGCTATAGTATTGCATACAGCAGCACTAGACACCTAATATAAAGAAAGCTATAGTACTGCATACAGCAGCACTAGACACTGAAGATAAAGAAAGCTATAGTACTGCATACAGCAGCACTAGACACTGATAAAGAAAGCTATAGTATTGCATACAGCAGCACTAGACACTGTAATATAAAGAAAGCTATAGTATTGCATACAGCAGCACTAGACACTGAATAAAGAAGCTATAGTACTGCATACAGCGCACTAGACACTGAATAAAGAAAGCTATAGTATGCATACAGCAGCACTAGACACTGAAGATAAAGAAAGCTATAGTACTGCATACAGCGGCACTAGACACTGAATATAAAGAAAGCTATAGTATTGCATACAGCGGCACTAGACACTGAATAAAAAGAAAGCTAAGTATGCATACAGCGGCACTAGACACTGAAGATAAAGAAAGCTATAGTATTGCATACAGCGGCACTAGACACTGAATATAAAGAAAGCTATAGTATTGCATACAGCGGCACTAGACACTGAATATAAAGAAAGCTATAGTATTGCATACAGCAGCACTAGACACTGAAGATAAAGAAAGCTATAGTATTGCATACAGCGGCACTAGACACTGAAGATAAAGAAAGCTATAGTATTGCATACAGCAGCACTAGACACCTAATATAAAGGAAGCTATAGTACTGCATACAGCAGCACTAGACACCTAATATAAAGAAAGCTATAGTACTGCATACAGCGGCACTAGACACTGAATATAAAGAAAGCTATAGTACTGCATACAGCGGCACTAGACACTGAATATAAAGAAAGCTATAGTATTGCATACAGCAGGCAATAGACACTGAAGATAAAGAAAGCTATAGTACTGCATACAGCAGCAATAGACACTGAAGATAAAGAAAGCTATAGTATTGCATACAGCAGCACTAGACACTGAATATAAAGAAAGCTATAGTACTGCATACAGCGGCACTAGACACTGAAGATAAAGAAAGCTATAGTACTGCATACAGCGGCACTAGACACTGAAGATAAAGAAAGCTATAGTACTGCATACAGCGGCACTAGACACTGAAGATAAAGAAAGCTATAGTAATGCATACAGCGGCACTAGACACTGAATATAAAGAAAGCTATAGTGCTGCATACAGCAGCACTAGACACTGAATATAAAGAAAGCTATAGTACTGCATACAGCGGCACTAGACACTGAAGATAAAGAAAGCTATAGTACTGCATACAGCAGCACTAGACACTGACGATAAAGGAAGCTATAATGCTGCATACAGCGGCACTAGACACTAATGATAAAGGAAGCTATAGTGCTGCATACAGCGCACTAGACACTGATGATAAAGAAAGCTATAGTGCTGCATACAGCGGCACCAGACACTGACGATAAAGGAAGCTATAGTGCTGCATACAGCGGCACTAGACACTAATGATAACGGAAGCTATAGTGCTGCATACAGCGGCACTAGCCACTGATGATAAAGGAAGCTATAGTGCTGCATACAGCGGCACTAGACACTAATGATATAGGAAGCTATAGTGCTGCATACAGCGGCACTAGACACTGAAGATAAAGAAAGCTATAGTGCTGCATACAGCGGCACTAGACACTAATGATAAAGAAAGCTATAGTACTGCATACAGCGGCACTATACACTGACGATAAAGGAAGATCCTTTGTACATGTTGAAAATAAAGAAATTAAGGATGGAAACATGAAATACTGCATGTTCAACATTTTATATGATCTTTATATGCATGTCATATTAATGATTAAGTCAGTATCGTCCATAAAATTTGTTAGTTTTCAAAATATTTCGCACTTCAATCTTACTTCACTAAAACAAGATAGCATTTTTGTTGTTGTGGAAATGAAGCTTTTCGCTTTGCTTTAAACAGGAACTACACTAACCCAACACCACTAAACATATGTACCAAGTTGTATACAGATGTAATCCTGATACCCCTTATTTCTATCACTATACGATCTCGTGTTTAAGTATCAATAACGACACCCATCCTCAAGGCTTGCCTTTACTTGTCACTCAATATAGGTATACCAGAAGCATGTATTTAGATAAAACAATGCAGTTTTCTTGGCGGTATTCAGTACTGTGTATATATTATATTTTTATTTTCCATGTTCTTAAATGATTTAGAGGAAGTTTTTATGGACAAGGGTTTAGAAGGTATAGATGTTAACATGTTTAAAATTTTCATTATATTGTATGCAGATGATATCGTTATATTTGCCAATAGTAGTGATGAATTACAATCTAGTTTAATTGCTTTGGAAAATTATTGTAAATGTTGGAAACTTAGAGTTAATGTAAAAAAAAATTATATTTAGAAAAGGTGGACGAATTCCAAACAATTTGAAATTTTATTATGATAAAAGGCTATGGATATTGTCAATAAGTTCTCGTATCTAGGAGTAGTATTTACAACTGGGGGGTCTTTTTCTGAAGCTCAAAAAACCTTATCTGGTCAAGGTCTTAAAGGAATATTTCTGATGAATAAATTACTTTATAAATTCACCGACATAACAGTGCGTCATAGATTAGAATTATTTGATAAACTAATAGCACCAATTTTGAATTACGGTTGTCAGGTATGGGGTTTTGTTCATGGTAAAGCTATAGAGAGGGTTCATTTGCATTTTTGTAAGAGGTTATTGGGTGTAAAATTATCCACACAGAATGATTTTATCTATGGAGAATTGGGAAGAATTGATTTCAAAACAATAAGGTATTTTAATATAATTAAATATTGGCTTAAGATTTTGAATTGTAAAGACAAAAAGTATATCAAAAATATTTATTTGATGCTAAAATCAGAAAGTGAATTTCACCCTGGAAAAATAAATTGGTGTTCGTTGTTAAGGGATCTGCTTTGTTCACTTGGTTTATATGAGGCGTGGTTTTTTCAATATGTTGGTAATGAAGAATTGTTTTTATCTCTTGTTAAACAGAGACTTAAAGATCATTTTATTCAGGGATGGAGGGGGAGATTAAACGATTCAAGTAGGGCGAACTTTTACAGACATATTTATGATTTCAAATTTCAAGCGTACTTAGATATTGTTGGCATTGCTAAATTCAGATGTAGTTTATCAAGATTGAGAGTATCTTCTCACAGGCTTAATATTGAAAGTGGAAGATGGGCTAGTAATATGCATATCCCTATTAATGAAAGAAAGTGTTTAATGTGCAACAAAATAGAAGATGAGTATCATTTTATATTTGAATGTGTCTTATATAACGATATTCGTAAAAGATATATACCTTTATTTTATTAAACGTCCGAGTATGTTAAAATTAATAGAGCTGTTCAAAAATGAAAATGATAAAATAGTAAGGAACCTTAGTATATTTATATTCAATGCTTTTAAAATACGAAATAGTATAAATTACATATAAATTTTTAGCATTAATTGTATACTGAACTTTAGGTCTCATCTTTTCTTTTTGGATATTTACATATTCTCAGGTGAAAATGTAACAGTATAAGTATATTTCAGAGGTGTGTGTGTGTGTGTGCATTTATATCGAGCAAAGACATAAATCCAAACGCTTCCCTAAATTTTCGTTTCGTTAGGGGAGCTATTAGGAGCTACATTTATATATGTTTGTGTTAACGTATGTGTATATGTTTATATTTACCCATAAAATTACTCGTACGTTTCTCTAGCATTTCGTTAGGGTAACAAACAAGAGTGGAAGAATTTTCTTCTTGGCTTTTGTATATGTATGAGCGTATGAACATCTATTTGTGTGTGTGTGGGGGGGGGGGGGGGGTATTATGAGTATGATGAGAATGTAGCATATGTGTGTTTATTTTCATATGTGTGTAAATGTATATAAAATTTTATACATGTTGTATTCACATTACCTGCCATCATGTAAAATTGCCACATGGGTCTATGGCCTTCTGGAATTTAAAAATAAAAAACTTGAAAACTTGAAACTTGAACTATATATATTAGTATGTCCAATTAAAATGGGTTTTCACTTCCGTTGGCGCATGTGCAAATTAATATCGCAGTCGAATGTAAAGCTGTGATGGTAATAATTTTCAGTGACCGATATTTTTCTAAGTGATTGTTCGGGGGTATCAAATACGTGATTCATGTTTGTTTTAAATAGTTTCCAGTGTAATTGATCATATCTAATAAGGTATTAATCAGTAAATGTTTGCATTTTAATGATGTCTTTATACATATAGGTCATGACCTACTTGTCGCTTCGCCCGTCGGTCTGGACATTGCACATTTTATGTCCTCTGTATTGAGCTTGTAATTATACATAGTAGTTTAATTATTACATGATGAGTCGGTTAAGTAATGCGTAATGTTTATTTTGTTAATATGTAACCGTAATATAAAGGACGCTTGGTGTAGTCAGGATCTATATATATACAAAGAGACCTTGGTGTAGTTGATACAGTAAAATTGTCTGTCTGCTGTTTCGATATAGTAATTACCTACAAATAGCCTTAATTGTACCATCATTTCGTTGTTTATGGCGTCGGTCAGTACCTTTCCCTATCAAGAGGTTATAGGTTCGATTCCAGCTGGGACCTTATTTAAAAAAAAAAAATCTTATTTTTTGGGGGAAAATTCTTGAGTTATATTTGTAAAGTTTGTTTTAAGTTCCAATTTTTTTTTACAATCTTTTTTTTTTTTTTTTTTTGGCTTTTGTTAATTTGTATTTGCTTTTGCTTTCTTTTGATTTCAACATAAATATAAACAAAAAATGAAGAAAAAAAAAAACAACTTAAAAAATCGAACTTTCTATGTATAAATCATATATGGAGAGGTCGATTTTTAAAAAAAATAATTCTTAGTTTTAAGAAAATCGACCACTCCAGTGATTTTTTTACCCATGCATTCTTCATCTTAGATGTAATGTTTTCGCTGTCATGATTCAAAGTTTCAATGCATCCACAATATGCATAAATATATATAGAAAATGCTTCTGAATTTGGAGTCATATTTTTTAAGCATAGTGAGACCCGGGACTCGTACAGAGAAAATTATAACTGCCTCTCTATATATAAATAGGCCTAATATAAAAAGAGGTCATTTTCTTTCTTTCTTTTTTTTAATATGAAGGTCTTGTGCATAGACATGTTAGATTATAAGGTCAAAACAGGGGGGACAGTATGCTTATTATAAGCCGCCCATTAAAACATTTTGTTTTAAGATTTTTTTGTTTAAATGTAGAGACACACTTAGCAAAAGACACAATTAATTCTAATGCCACAAAACAGACAAAGGACATACCCTGAACATGCGTTTTTCAGGTTTACCTGATTTGATAATAGATCTCTCTTCTCATCTCATTTTCGTTTTTGTCTTCAGTATCATTTCTTAGTAAAGGAGGAGATATATAAATCACCTTTAAAGAAACATAATTCCGAAGTTATTCAGCGAAACTGTACCTGGGTACTTAGTAGTGAAAATCTTTTATATAAATAAAAATTATATACCCTTTAAATATCAGGATATATTTTTTGTAATAATAATTGAAAATAAGCCGATAATTCAGAGGTAAAGCAAAATATGACAGACAATAATAAAGGGCTATCAGTGATATTAAGCCAATATAATTTCTCAATCTTATTTTATTTATCAAATCGGCAAATCACGATGTGTTCGTAAACATTCATATTTGCGACAAATTGGAAATGAGACAGATGTGTTCGACACACAATAGGA
>CM037781.1:39810589-39860589 GCA_021229015.1 Solen grandis | reverse complement strand
ATACTCATTTCTTTTCGCAAAATAGACCATACGCTTTTTACTAATGAAAATGAAATACACCAATTGATTAAAAAAATACTTATGTTATTTCGTAGAAGATAAGTGTAATAACAACGAATTGATATTTTGTTATTACTGACACATCTCTATATTTTTTTTTGGAAGGTTTTTTTGGAAAAAAACGTTTATGGAAAACAATACTTCGTTAATATACGTTAAAATTTCAATATACGAATTATGTTTGTGGTTCCAGTTTTAACACACAACAAATTATTGTACATATTTTTAATCCATTATTTAAATTATATACTTATCTAATAACCTTACAGTTTTATATCTGCATATACGAACATATGAAACATTTTGTTTCAATTAATGCTCATTGTGTCTCATCCGATACGATCTTGTAAATACGAAATGAAATAAATGTATCGCACATGAAAATACAAGCGCCCAAAGTCACTTTAGGCGTTCCGTATACGTCAAACTTTATTATCTATCTCTTCCTTTGTTAAGTGGGACACAGACTGCCTTATCAGTTTGAGGTTCCATTCAGGGATTAAACCCAAATTTAATAATAATTTAATGATATCTAAAGAAAGTGCGCAGTTGTACAGTGGTATCTTGCACCGACTTAAAGTATGAATACTGTTCGTTCGATCTGTTATCATAAAAATGTTTTAAAGCAAGTTATTAAACGAATAGCCGTAATATAATTCTACGCATATAGTGCCATCTATCCTGAAATCTCGATAACTGCACGTAAAACGTTTTTTTTTTTTTTTTTTTTTTTTTTTTTTTTTTTTTGTCTTTGCAAAACATGTAGTAAATAAAAAAAATCATGTGAGAAATATATATCCGGTGATATAAGATGATCATTTAAGGATTTAATTTTTTTCTCAGATTCGCCTACAAAAATAACTTAATTCATTTTAAAGTTTTTATTTGACAACATTTATCCTTTGCAAATTCATTCATATTAACATACTTATGCACGAGGAATACGTTAACCAATTTTATAAAAGCAAATTAATCTCACTCTTACAGTTAATGCACAGACAGAGAGAGAGAGAGAGAGAGAGAGAGGGGGGGGGGGAGAGAGAGCAATAAAAATCGCCCTTCAAATTCATTGTGATCACTCCAACCCCTGATGAAAAATACTCGGAAGTTTATGGTTTCAAAATATTATAGTTTGAATTTTGTCTTGATTTCATTACGCCCCACAGAGAGAGAGTGGGGGGGGGGGGGATAGAGAAAGAGAGAAAAGGAGAGAGAGACGAAGAAGAGGGAGAGAGAGTAATTATCATCATAAATTTAAGTAGTATAGAGGAACCTGGTTTTAGACCACTTTTTCACCGAATGACCTTTGCGATCTTTTTTAAGCATTTTTCTTGCAAATAGAGCCCTCTATACTTTTCGAATTTCCAAATGTATACCCCCGCTGTAGTCTAGCCAATTTGCACCCAATAGGGACTAGTAGTTCTACCATTTTTGTTCCTTTTTTCGTCGGGCCCCCCTATTCCATGTAGTGGGGATTTATAGGGTTTGCGCTTGGTGGTGCGCTATAAGTCTTACTAAAGTGTATTTTTCGTCGGGGCAACCGCAAATTGGGGCAACGTTTTGCACAGAACGACCTTTTTGTGTTGGAATCGGGGAGAGCAGAATTTTTGCACCGAACGACCTTGTGTTGGCAACCCACCGGAGAGCAGTATTTTGCACCGAACGACCTTTTGACAAGCACATCGTGGAGAGCAGAATTTTTGCACCGAACGACCTTTTTTGGGGCAACTTCAATGGAGAAATACGAAAAATAGAAATATAGAAGACGATAGTCTAGGCAACCATGGATATCGAGGCAACCTTTCGCTCTATGGGCATACGATGCGAGAAAAGCGTGGACAACCACCTGCTCTTCCGGAAACGCCTACGAAGGCAACCTTGTGTCGGACATCTCGGAAGTCGACTACCTGGATGGCAACAGCGGCCGAACCAACCTGCAACCGTTGGAGGGCCTATCACCCTTCGTCGACGACATCTACGTATTTGGGTATCTACGGAAAGAAGACTGTGTTGTCCACCGCGGGCGCTTATCTTATACAACGGGCGAGAAAGGGTCTGCAAAAAATATGGTCGGCAAAATCTCGATAGCGGTGCGCGAAACGATAGGCTCTGGAGCCGCGTACATGCAGACGAACTTGCTCCACACGGTACAGATGCGCGATAGGCAAGGAGAAGTTGTCAATGCAACTGTTTCGAGAATAGAGAGAAACACGCAAAACAAGGCCGAAAACAGATGGCTAGAGGCGAACCCCGGCGTAGATCCGGCCGGCATCTTTGTAGCGAAGGTGGACGTGTCCGAACTCTCGATAGAAACCATCCAGGCCGCCCTACCGGATTTCGAGGCCAAGCTGGCCGCAAACGGCTACGGGATCTACTGCATCGACTTTTCACAAGACTTTTCGGGGGTGCTTGACCGAGAGGCCCTAGTGGACCACCTCGTCGAAAGGCACGGGTTCCGCGAGCAGGACTCTCTGGTAGATGCCATGCGAAAACATGCCCCCACGATCTTGGCAAACACCGACAGCGTAGGAAAGCACGTTTGCACTTGGGTCTATACAACCACCTCCGGCTATACGGTGCAAACGAAGCTCTACAACAAAGTGATGTCGAACTTCAAAGCTGGCGAGGTGCGAGAGCAGATAGGGGGGCATCTAGCGGACTACGCCGACTGCCCGAACGCCCACCTCCGGAAAACTCTCTAGCACACAAACGTCCAGGCGAGGGGGTGTACGAGAATAGGGTGTCGCTTTACGCCTGCCGCGGGAAAGCGCTGTCTTTCGACATGGCGACGCAAGTGGTGGGAAAAACCCTCGAGCTTGTTTCTACGGAGGACAGCCCGCTGTTTGTCGAGCAGACGCCCGCCAGGCTGTGGACAAACCTGGCTGCCAAACTGCTCGCGTAAAAAAACGATCTTCGTCGCCTGGTACGCGCACACAAAGACCGGGAGAGTCACCGGAGTTTGGATACGGCCAACAGACGCCGACGACGACGCTCGCTGGGAAAGGGCCGTAAAGTGGGCGGCGGCCAATTTTGGGTTGCGATCTTGCCCAATCTTTCGGGTGGATATCTTGCAGTCTCTAGAAGAGGGCGTCCTGCTGGCGCCACACCAGTGCTATGCAAAAGACGCGGACGCCGATACCATACTGGCCGCCAGCAAAAGGCCAATCCAGCTGCATACAAACGCCCCCGATCTAGCCAAGCTTCTTCCGGAGACATCTCGGGCGTCGTGGGCGTGGAGAAGGGCCAAATGCCAGAGAATTGAGGTGGAAAAATCCAGATACCGTCTGGTGGCTATGCCGGAGATCGCGCGCGGAAGAGAGATATCTATGTTATCTACGGCTTGCCGCGATAGCGCCTGCAAAAGCTGTTGGAATCCAAAAATGTAGAAGAGTGGCATCGCCGAGTGGTCGCCGAAGTAGAAAAAGAGCGCGAGCGAGCGGAACAGCTGCAGAAAAAGAAAGCCGAAGAAATAGAGCGGCTAGAACTCGAAGTGGCCGCATATACAAAATACAAAGAAGATTCTATAGAAATGCGGAATCGGGTTCTAGACTTCCTACGGCTTCCAACGGGGAAAGATCTCGGAGCTCTCTTCTGACCAAGAATGGAATATATTGGGATTCCGAAAAACGTCCAAATCGCATAGGGTGGTCTTGTCTGGACCCGACTACATCGCAGTCGTGTGGGCGACCCGCGGCCTGTGCAAGGTTCTGGAATCGTGCGCTCGTTTCTTCTCGGTGGAAGAAGACAAGTACAAGAATTCGATGTACTGGCTGGTTCCATGTGGTACAGGCAAGTCTGGACTGGCAATATCGGTACTACCCGCCCAAGAGTTATGGAACGGCGAAAAGCACATATCTTGGAACCCTATCCCTGTACTCGCGGCCCCAGACCCAAAAATCTTGGAAGATCTGCAGGCTTTGGCAGACATAGAAAAAGCGTACAACAAAGCCGTACAAAAGAAGAAAACAAACACGCTCATGGAGGTTCCCGCCCCACAGCCCAAAGACACAAAAAAGACGATAGATCTGCCCGCGGGCGAATATCTCTGTTGGCGGTACTCGAAGGCGACGTTTCGAGGTAGGTCCCGCACGGCACTATTTCTCGTCCCAACCGACGCCAGCGGAGAGCCCGCGACGAACGAAGATACGCCCGTATACGGGAGCTTTCTAGAAAAAGAAATCGCCGATCTCCACCTGGAAGCAATGGTAGCTCCGATGCACTGTAAGCTAGGGGACGTCCGAACAACAGCTGCAATAAAGAAAGACCGGCGCTTCGCGGTCTGCGCGGCCAGCGTCTAGACGAGCACAAGACCACAAGGCAGGCAGAACACGGCGCCGCCGCGGCCCAGGGTGTAGAGTTCGCTTCTTTTCCAGCCCTTTCATGCCGCTACCTTCTTTTTTCCGATCCGACCTAATATTTTTCATTTGACCAAGTCCATGTAGTGGGGGTCTACTGGTTTTATATTTCCATTTTTTTTTGACAACTATACTAGCGATACACACCAGTCGTTTGCAATTTGTTGCAACCATCCACCAGCCGTTTGCAATTGTTTGCATCCCCTACAAAAGACGTTTGCAAAAGTTTGCAAATATTCAACTTCTTGCAATACAATTGGAGGTGTGGGAAAATTGTATATAACCATGTCACCTAGACGAGATTTGTCCCAGTAGCAGATCCACGAAATCCGCTCCCTCCGAGGCCGGCTGTCGCCACACGAGGCGAAAAAGCGCTATGGTATCGGGTCCTCGAGGCTATACAAGATTTGGATGGACGATTTGGCAGTTCCTACCACGCAAAATGTGCCCAATCCGAAAACTACAGTCGTACGGTTCCTCTATCAACGAACGGTTGGTCGAGGAGGATCCCGGCCCCTTGACACCTAGAGGGACTTCTATCGAAGAGGAGAGCGGACATTTAGTACCTAGAGGAACCTCTATCGAAAACCTATACTAGAAGTTGGGGCGCCTAGAGGCGCGATCGGAGCAGACCATGCCGGTACCTAGAGAACCCCTATCGAAAAACTATACAAGAGGTTTGGTAGACTAGAGGAGCGCGCGGAGCAGACTACGACCATGTTGGTGGAGGTGCTGGCCCTGTTGGAGCTCTCCGACGACGAAGACTCCTTTCTCGAGATAGAGGAGCTGGCTGCCGAAGACAAGAAGCAAGAGATAGAGGAGCATATGGATACGAAGATAGTGGAAACTACCCAGAAGTGGGCCTGCATTTCCATCGCTGCGATAGTCGTCTAGACAGTAGTTGTGGCAACCTGGAAGCAATGCACACCCCAGCAGGAAATTCCGCAAAAACCTACTCCGCCGCTCGTCTAGAAACCCGTCTATATGCCTCCACCTCCGGTTCCATCGACACGCATAGACCCCCACTACATGGAATAGGCGCGAAAAAGGAGATTGGCTAGTGTACTTACTTGGCATGGTGCACTACAAAAAAGTTGCCCCGATTCGGCTCTCCCCGATGTGCCACGAAAGGGTTGCCAAAAAAGGTCGTTCGGTGCAAAAATTCCGCTCTCCCCGATGCCAACACAAAAAGGTCGTTCTGTGCAAAAAGTTGCCCCAATTTGCGGTTGCCCCGACGAAAAATACACTTTAGTAAGACTTAAAGCGCACCACCAAGCGCAAACCCTAAAGATCCCCACTACATGGAATAGGGGGGCCGACGAAAAAAGGGAACAAAAATGGTAGAACCACCAGCCCGTAATGGGTGCAAATTGGCTCGACTACAGCGGGGGTACACATTTGGAAATTCGAAAAGCATAGAGGGCTCTATTTGCAAGAAAAATGCTTAAAAAAACCCGCAAAGGTCATTCGGTGCAAAAGTGGTCTAAATCCAGGCTTCTCTATACAACTATTTATAATGGTCAAATAGGAAAATATTTCCTATCTACATATTTTAGAAATATATGATCTTTATCTTCTCTGTTATTATATCACAATGGAGTACATGTTCTCAAGAACATTACACGACATATCGAGCCCCTTGTTAAGTTGACATCCCACAAAATGTGAATTGCCCCTTTATGTATATTGATTATCAGGTCTGCTTTAAACACAAGGCTCATTTAATAAGCACATCCTAAAATCTAATAAAGCATATATAACTATACACATTATTACTAGTCTAACACGATGTATGCTACATGATTCCTTATAAGAGCTCAAGAGATGTAAGTGCATGACCAAAACGTATATTATCAAACTAAGATTTAGAGATAGATTATGAATTTCATATACAATCCTTTCTGTGTGTTTTACACTAGCCATGTGTTTCTTAGACTACATTACTAAACAGTTCAAGGCTGAGTCATTTCCTAATATCGCCTTATATTCTTCACTTTAAGACAAACCCTTATTACTTCTAATCTTTCTTTGTTTTATTGATATACAGTAAGTTAATTATAAAATTACTAATAACCACATATAAATCGTTTAAAATATATGAAAAACCATTAAACCCTTACTCTGTTAAGATGTACAGATCCTGCCTCAACAACTTTTCAAGATAAGAGTCAATAAGTTAAAAAGAAAATGTTGTTGCTGTTGATGGTGATGATTATTATGGTAACATAATGATGGTGACGACAGCAGCTAGCACAACGACGGTGTGGTGGTATTGACGATTATGATGATGATGATGATGATGATGATGAAAACTTAATTCTGCATTTGACGAATAAACTATATCATAGTCTTTTTGTGTTTTTATTGGAAATGTAAACTTTATCAATACAATGTATTCATTTCATTCAAACTTAATCAAAACTCGCGATCCCGCTTAGCCGACTACTGGTGACGTCACGTGCGGGAATCCCCCAGTTTTGATGAATGGTGGAACAGGAAGGGAAGATTCGGTGCTGTACAGTGGACACCGGTGTAAGTCGCATGGACTCTCCCGCCAAAGGTACCTGTATAATTAGAGATGGAAATGTTGTTGTTGTTGTGCGGCAATATTTCAGTCATAATACTACGCTTATCTTACTACATAAATCGTCGGATAATCGCAAGGCCTTGAAAACAGGGAGTACATTTAACAATTTATACATTGCAATGAAGGCGATATGCAAGTTTATGTACTGCTCAATCAGACTGAGGAAAGGATTTGGACCGAGGCAATTATGGGGTCCGACAGATCAGTCCATAAACTTGCATATCGGCCAAAATGCCGTTTAACATTTTTTATTATACCGAATCCTTATTATATTTAAATTTCAGTTTTGATTAAGTAGGCATTTTTCAAAAAAAAAAATGATGGCGAATTAAATCTAAACGTCGTGATAAAAGCTAAGCGGTGTTGTTATTCGGTCCATATACTCGTATCACTAATAGCAGTGTGGATATATTTAACATTGTGTATGTATCGGATGATATCACACTGGATTAAGAAAAAAATATGCAAATGAGGTATGAAATAATTGTATATTCAATAAGATCTATAAAGGAATGCTTAAGACGGAACGTTTAACATATGATTGGGAATGAAATAAAAAAAAAAAAATAGCTCCTCGAATATCGTTATTTTATTAGACATGAATGTAACGCCGTACTGATACCTGATTCCTGCCACGTGCTGGCCATGGTTACATCTGGCAGACACGTCAACCGTACCGGACACCAACAGAATCGGGGCAGCAACCCAGTATACGGGAGTATGCTCTTCACAACTGTCAGTTGGTGTTTTAGCGCAGCAGATCTTAGAAAATTATTTATGCATTCGGTTAGATTTTCATTAAGTTTTGTGCCCTGTAATTCATTTCCGGTTTAGGTATATACCCCATAATAACCATCAATGCCACGCATAGAACTTCACAATATAAGCTTTTAAGATGTCAATCCATGGAAATCTTAAAGGCAAATTGACATGTTATGAAATATGACAGAAATTATTTTATTACCTCCCCTTTATAATTTTATTTTTATGTGTTAACTCCCCTGAAAACTACAAAAAAGTGTTTCTCCATTTTCCTACTGTTAAGTTTAGATGTGTTCATGAAATTTGAATCAGAATCATATAATGCATCTTTC
Organism: Solen grandis; assembly: GCA_021229015.1. NCBI lineage: Eukaryota > Metazoa > Mollusca > Bivalvia > Adapedonta > Solenidae > Solen > Solen grandis. The sequence goes on along the minus strand of CM037781.1, from coordinate 39,852,493 downwards.
TACCGTGAGGTTTCTCGAAAGTCAAATTCAGTTTTTCATATTCACAGAAATTCTATATTTCCCATAGACTTCAATGTTAACATAAATACAGATTATCTCCCCTACAAAAAAAAAAAAAAAACTGGAAAAACTCTCGGTGAAACATTTTTATTTTTGGATGTCTTCAAAGTGACAAAGTTTCATAGAAATATTTCCATCCAATGGCAAGATATGGAATATGGGGGGGGGGGGGTATACCTTGAGCAATGGAAATGCGGCTAGTTTATATGTACTATTCTATGTTTGAAATATACTAGTATAAGTAAAAATTCAAAGGAGGTTTTATTTTTTTATTGGTGTTGTTATTTTACACTTCCCACTTTCATATTATTCATATTCACGTAAATTTTTGAACTATTAGGATATGATCAAAGTGTCTCTTTACCAGTTGTAATAAATAAAGTTTGCGCGCTGACGTCAACTTATATACACAGGGACTACATCGGACAAGAAATTTGAAGTATAGACCTAACTTAGGAGCCGTTGAGAATTCGGGGTCTTATCCCAAATCGACAAAAGGGGGCGGTGGAAACGGGGAACGAGAGATGTGGGAATTACATTTACACACATATGTTTTCAATATGTAAGTTACCCATTTTTGGCATTTCACTTCTAATTGGAGAATTGACCTTTGATGAACAAACATAAGCCATGTGCCTCTATGTCGTTTCATCATGCTGGATGATTGTACAAAGTAATGTGAACATTCTTAAATGCACAAGAAAAATACAGGCAAGTTTATGAAACCCATTTTTAACCTCTTATCTCTAAATCTGATTTTTTTTATCTTGAGCAGCTGTAGATATGTGTCATGCGATTGCACATAGTCTTATCACACGAACTGTTGCACCAAATTTTAAATTTTAAAATACCTGCCAGGTTAATAGAAAGGACAATAAAGTTAAAGACAGCCCACTTCGATTTTCGCCATTGCACATAAATATCAAATCATGATTTTATCATTTTGGTTGGATCCTACAGGATATATATATATATATATATATATATATATATATATATATATATATATATATACTGTAACATGTAACATTGTATCTTAATAAAAAAAATCAGTTTCAGTTTTCAGCTTTCTCAAAGACCCAAACCTTGGTTGATACGTACCTCAAATCCACCGTCATTATATTCTTGCAGTGTACCATGTCCATTATCAAACGTTATATGAAGTATGTTGTCCTGCTGGTTATACTCATACTGAGTCGGGAAAGGCCCCTGGAATACCACGCTTTTGTTGCCATAGGCAACAGCCAGTGCCGAAAGAGCTAGCCGTTGAGCTATCTCTTGTTTGTAACGTGGATGGATGCTGAAGTAAAGGAAAGTTCCACAGTAAAAGTTAAGTATCAAGACTTCCTTTACGTTGGGTTACAGTTTATTAGGACGATTTTGAGGTCAATGCCAGGGTAGCGGGCACAGGCTTCTATTGTCATAATAAATTTATCAATAGATTCCTTCCGACTTTGAAATTACCCTAAATTTGTGACAAGCACATTATTTTGTCAAATAGGATAAATCTAAACTTTCAAAGCTTTTGATTGGCCTCAAATTTAAGGTAACTTCCTGATGAGAAAAAGTTCCTACGCTCATCTTTTATACTTTGTATCATTCGTAACGCAATCAACAACACAGCATGGAAATATATTTGTTTTGAAGAACAATATTTTTATTTTTTAGTGTTTTTTCGAATATCTGTAATGTATTCATTTACTTTTTGCACCATGAGTTTTATAATTGCGTCAAAGCCATTAATCCGAACACTCAAGTAAACTTCGACATACGGCAAGTAAGGAGAATCATAATCTGGGAGATCTACAGCAACAGCCATGAAAGTGTTCGGTAACTGTGGATTCGGCACATATCCATAGCTGGAGGTCTGGCCCGTCCATCGGAAACCTGGAAATACTCCTACCTGGTTCCCGGGTTTATAGGGCGCCAGCTATAAAATCACATATATCATAGTTTGAAAAAAAGCCACATATGTCTCAGTTTAAAAAATCAGGTGCAACGTTTTTTTAAGCTGGCCGACCTAACCAATTATATATTTGTTTATTCTTATAATAGTGAACGCGGAAAAGAAAAGCTGGCCTTCGGCTTAATCTTGCTGAGTTCAAACACAGCCCTCTTAACACATCCAGTTAAAAAAAGAGGGGGGGGGGGGGGGGGCAAAAAAAAAAAAAAAACGGTCAGGTAGAACGCGTATTAACGTGACAGAAAATAAGTGCGCGAGATTTGAACGAGATCTGATTGAGACGCTTAACATCTTGCAGATGCTTAGAAGGCGCGCTCCATTAATCGACGGTTAATTCGAAATAGGAGACAAAGCCACTGATGAAAAAAAAAGAAAATTGATGACCGATGAAATTAGAAAACCGTGAGAGATTGTGTTCATTTTTGATGTCACTGTGATCTTATATTGCAACTATTGAATCTTTTTTGTCTGTGACTCAAATGGTTGAAATTGGTAACAGTTATCATTCTAAAATAACTGAATCGACTACATTCAGTTTAATCCATATCTTAATGACTATCTTTTACTTCGTACATAGATTTTTTATATATAAAAAAAACATGATTATGTAGTCTATATCAGAATCTAGAATGTACAATAGTTTATAACTGGAATTACTTTATTCATGAAATCTCTAAAATGGTATTTATCTACCAGTGTAGAACGGTCATATGATGTACAAATTATCATCTGTGAAGCGCTTCAAATAAGAATAGATAGAATTGCAGTTGGCAGAGCATCCGCTCCACCACAATCGGCCGCAACAAAAATATTATTGAAATGATACGAACTATACCCGTCTTTTATTCATGCGGAGAAAGTGAAACAGACAGTAATATACTGCATATATTTATTACGTTCAGTGAAACAGACTATAATATACTGCAGATATTTATTACGTTCAGTGAAACAGACTATAATATACTGCAGATATTTATTACGTTCGGTGAAACAGACTGCATATATTTATTACGTTCAGTGAAACAGATTATAATATACTGCAGATATTTATAACGTTCGGTGAAACAGACTGCACAAATTTATTACGTTCAGTGAAACAGACTATAATATACTGCAGATATTTATTACGTTCAGTGAAACAGACTATAATATATTGCAGATATTTATTACGTTCAGCTTTTGTTGTGCTTCTAAGAGATGTGTTTTGATAACCAACAATGTATTTATCAAACAAACATTTATCCAGTCGAAATACTTCATTTAAGAAACATATTACAGCCAGTTGTCATCTCAACAAACGACAGAGAGTAACTTTTTCCTTTAGTATAGGCATTTTTTACTAATGAAAATCGCCACTATATTACAAGAGGTATTCGTTTAAACATATCCTGCGTCATTGTTGTGCTTCTAAGGGAAGTGTTTTGATAATCAACTATGTGTCTATCAAACAAACTGTTATTCCGTCGGAATACTTTATATAATAAAGTTGTCATCTCAACAATCGACTGAGAGTAAACTTCTTCCTTTAGTTTAGGCATTTCCTACCCAATGAAAATCGCTCAAATATTAATTTTGGTATTCGTTTGAGCTTTTTATGCGTCATCATCCGTAAGCAGTAGGCAGCCACGTCGAAAAAGAACACACACACATACACTATGGAAGAAAAAACAACTAAAATCTACCATTAATGGTGATTCAAAAGTGTCAAAAACAGATCTATCAAATACACCAGTAATTTTTTTTTCACTGAGTGAACCTTGGCAAAGTATACATGTATGTACTGTTTTCGGAATGTTTCAATAAAGCATTACTTGTGTTGACTGAGCGTGATTGCTAAAGTGACACAGACTAAACGAGATTAAGAAGGGAAAAGAAATAAGAAGACCTCAGGTACCTGAACAAATCCGAAGAGAAAGTGAATGTCCGATTCATGGTCGGTGCCATTATAGAAGTGTTCTCTCCATGAGTTCTATCATGGCTTTAAACTGGCACCGGTAAAGCTCGGGATATCCAGAATTACTCTCCCCTTGGATGAATTATGAATATACGAGCTTATATACAATTTAACACCTTTTACAATTTCTTTCTCTTCTTTCCACGTCTTGGGGGATGTCAAATGTTACGCCATTTTTTAGCGGATAAACAACATTATTAATAGTAGGTATTAATGTAGTTATAGTAGTAATAGCAATCTTAGAAATGATAACAGTAATAGTAATACATGTAGTGACAGTAGTAGTAGCATAAATAGTTATTGTAATAGTGGGAAAATGGAAGGGGGGGGGGCAGTATATGTAATTACATTGTACATTGAATTTTTTTATTTGAAGATCTTTACAAATAACGGAACATTCAGTGCGTGTATTTTGTTTCAGGAGTAAACGCGTAAAAAGACATTGTATGTGAGCATATTAAAAGAAACAACAAATTTAACAACATGTACATTGATTTTAAGAAGAAAAGGCTACCTTGGTACCATATTACCCCTTTAATCGTGGTTTGCAAGAATGGGTGAATCATAGCGTTGTATAGTACTTTCGGTTTTGTTGGAACATACCTGCAATGATAATGGAAAGCAGTTAATAAAATGCATTAAGACAAATAATAATGGATAATATTAATTATAATAATGCAGATTTTCTTGAAAATGTATTAAACTGACTTCGGTCGAGTTGATTTGATTTTTAATCTTTTCAAAGTACATCAACTAAATATTATCACTGGCATGACTGAAATTCCGCCAACGATACTCAGCGTCGCTAAGAAGTCAAGAAATACTTAAATTCTTAGGGTCGAATTTCATCATGTTTGATTTTCTTTAAAGAAAATATCCCTTATATTTCATTTCTTAGCAAATATGTCTAATTATGAAGATGTTAGATATTTAGGTATTTTTATAAGAGAAAGAAGGATGAAAAGCCCCTAAGTATTTAAGTATTAATTAGCGCTAAAATTTGTTGCAATCTTCACGCAGTTATCTCATTTTCATTCTTCGGCATAGATTACTGTACAGATAAGGGGAAGTAACCGCTGCGGGCAGTTTGATCTTGTTGGTGGAATTCAGGCCTGGTATTGGGATTTTGTCTATCTAATCAGAATTCTCATACATTGCTTGATCAGTTAAGTAATGTATATGCGTTTTTCTTAAATACTTAGAATTACTAAAAACTGCATTTTGTATCAGTATTGTACACCAACAAACAAATGTGTGGCAAACTTTAAATTCATTGTCATTTATATTTTGAATTTCATGACATTTATTCAAATTTTACTGCAGCTCCCCGTTCTGCATCGCAATGTAATCAATTAAAATGTAAACGATAACAAATACATTTACATAATTGCAAAATATATTACATACGAATTATTTCTATTCGCAGTGACCCGGACGCCACATTTGGAAATAGCGTCAGGAGGACTCCAAACCTCGATAGCTGTCCCGCCCCAACTCGAATGGATCAATCCGATTGGATACCCTAATGTCGGCTGCAAGTCACGCGCGAACAGGAAGCAGAGCGCGGAATATTCTTCAATAATCCCTACATCAAAATGCATGCAGATATAAACTTGAATTATTGCACTGGACTTAAAATGGGGTCAATATGATAACAATACCAAGTAATAGCAATATCATTTTTTTAAACGTGTTGTCGTTGATTTTACCACATTACATTCCAGCGGTAATAGTTGTAACTGTAAAATATATATTTGTAACAGTATGGGATATGCGTGAGCTACGATTATAAAATATGCATTATTATTGTGTATTGAATGGTATTGTATCGTACCAGTCTGTTTTGCAGTGTTTCTTTTGAAGAAATAGGTAAAGTAAATACAATTTAATTTTTCTTTGTGAGTACTAGAAAGTCATTTTCAATTTTACCTTCAATATCATACTTGAAAATTGTTTGTAAGTTTTATTTAATATTTTTCAATATGAAATACAAAAATGAATAATAATAATATAAAATATATATTAGTAAAATAAACAATACCTTTGGTTGGTGGTACCCATGGAGTTTCAACTGTGACGTCATCTTTCGGTGAGTCTGACTGGATTAGTTTTGTATCCAACATACGTATGTTTTGATAATTAATGGCGTCGTCAATTTCCTGTGGGCTGTTTAAAACCTTTGATGAATCGAATATAAAGAATTTGACTTTCAAAAGCATATAAAATGGACACTCTTGAATTCTGTAATATGGAATCCTCTCCAAACTAGCTACCCTCTTTGCTCTAAACGAACAAATCCATTTAACATAACCAAGAACCTCGCCGACGTACAAATACAGAAATGTTCTATTTCTCACTTAACTTTATCGTATTTGGATCTATATATAGAAGTATACACGTACTTAATTAATATAATCACCATCATTGTTTCGAAGTAATTGTCCTTTATTAATTACATTGTTTAATAACTTTTCTGAAATTATAAACTAGTCATAATCATAGATCACGGTCATGATAAATTAAAACATTGCTAAGGAGGAGTGACAACATGTAAAAAGAACCTTTAGTGTATTGATACCAGCTATAGATAATTTGGATTAAGATTTAATTGTTGAATAGATATTATACCTTCTTCATTTCAAACTGCATATTACTCTGACCAGAACAAAGCCAAACGTCACCAAACATGACGTCATTGACAGTGGCGGTACCTTCACTGGAAGAGGCCGTGATGTTGTATGGTCCGCCAGGATTTTCTGGAGCTAACTTAAGTTTCCAGACGCCATTTGAACCATGCGGGTTGGAGGTGACAGTAGCATTTCCTTGAAGGACGCCATTTTTGCGCACGATTACAACGTCATTTATGACGTCAGAATATCCCCATACGATGGCCCGTTGCGGAGCCATCTGAAGAACCATGTGGTCACTGATCGAGTTAGCAAAGCGGAGCTTTCCATCAGCATCTGAAGAAAAGAGAAGTTTATGCAAATTATATAAATCTATTTGTCTTTTCGGATCTATTTTTCTTTTATAAGTAGGAGTTTAAATTAAAAACTAAAATATATGATCATTTGATTTAAATCTGTCTATATTTTTGAAAGAGTGTGTTATCCTTTTCTTCTCCTTTGTCTTCTTAATCTGCGACAATGTTGCACAGTCTCCTCTTGTTTGTAAATAGACATGCATATATCCGAGAGAATGTTTCATAATTTTTATTATACTCGATCTCGAAAACCTTCACTTTATTGTAAAGTTTTATGTTTTTGAATTTTGAAATAAGCAGATTACCCGTTTAAATATCAAAACATAAAAAGAAAAAATAAATTACATTTATAAATATTGATTTTAAACGCCATTTATCTCCCATGATATCTGTACCACCTGTTTTGTCAATTGCGAGTATACTGTTTCATATATCATAAAGCTCGTATCATTTATGCTGAGAAAATGCCATCTTTATATATCTTTACTCATATTCTATATAAGATACACTATTTAAATATTGTAACACAACATAGAAACAATAAAGATGTATCAAACTTACACTGAAAGTATACCATCAAAGTAAAAAGAAAACTAAATGAATTGCCATTATCCGTCTTACATTAATCGTTATAGTCAAATATAGCGAGTTCGGACAGTGGTGTATACGGAGTCCTATTAGTGTCATTGCACACCTATATTTTTTGTGTGTTTACAACACATTTATTTATTTTTATAATCACGCTTATCCATTAGCAAAACAGACGATAAACTATTTAATATTGCGATTTTCTTGTCATAATAGCAACGTGTTAAAGCATTATGCATTAAATGAATTCCCTTTAAAAATTAAAAAAAGAAATCAAATGTAATTAATTTTTTTTTTTTTAAGAAATAGATATACATGAAATGAAATGCATCAATTAATTTGAAAAATAATGTCTTATTTCGTAAAGGCGAAATAAAGTTTGATGCTTGCGAAGCTATATATAGTAACAATTAATGTTTATTTTTGTATTAACGTACTTATCTCTACAAGGATTAGTTTTTGTGAATGCATCTTAAAAACATATTAACAATTATAACATTATGTATAATAAATTGCCACTGCGTCTAATCCGATACATTACACATACGTACAATGATCTCGTAAATACAAAACGAAATACATATGTCGCAGATAAAAATAAAAACAAAGAAAGTCCCTTTAAGTGTTCTTTTGATGTCAAACTTTATTATCTATTCATCCTTTTGTAATAGAGGACAAAGGCTGCTTTATCTGTTCGATGTTTCCATTTGGGACTAAACTCAAATTCATTTTAAATCTTATAATATCTAGGAACAGGGCGCCATTGTTGGTAACGTGTGCCCACTTAAAAAACGTGTAAGAATTATAAAATCATTTTAGAACGGTTTTAAAATAAATTCGAGTTTGATTTAGGGTTTGTTGAAAGTTCATGTAACTTTGGAAAAATGTAAAAATAAGATAATAATTGTACGATTTAATTGTTTCTTATCGCAGATTAGACTTCACGCCTTTATAAAATGAAAATCTTGCAAAATGATATTTTCCTACGAGAGGTACATTTACTTACATACATAGACGGGTGGAGGCTGGCGCTACCCGTTGTGCCAGGGTTTTCAGACAAATAAATGGATAACTCACTTCAAAGTACATTTGTACATTAATTTTAACATGATAATGCACGAGAAACACGTTATTATCGACACTCTTACAGCTGAAGCAAACACACACATACAAACACATGTAATATTGTGCCAACAATGTAATTTATTGAAACAGTCTATATTCCAGTCTCCATTTCAACTGACCTTGCATGATTCATTGGTTTTACTTGCATGTATGATTGTCCTGTTGCTAGATTAAAAGCCTAGAGTATACATCTGTGTCACCCTCTCTCATATCACATTTGTGATTTTTACACTTTGCATGTATATATTTATATACAAAGACACATTACATGGTGTCAGAAGTGAATTTCAACATTACTTCAAAATAAAAAAAATAATTTAACTTGAATAATTATGATCACCTGCTATGTACTATGACTAATCTAACATCCCTAAACACATGGAAGATTTTAAAAGACACGTTAAACTTGTATTTTCTGGCTCTCTTAACGATAAAATGAGGAAAAGAAGCTTTCATACCTCCTCTTATGGTTTGGAGGAAAGAACAAAGATGTCAATGCAACACAGCCGAACGTAGTGTTGCTTTCCACATACATGTACTACAAAAATAAAAAAAAAAAGCTTTATCTCATACTCAGACGGCATACATTGAACAACCAGACGCAAGGGGCGGAATCCACTGGCTTGCGGTAGGTCGGTGGTTCTACCCGGGTACCTCAGTGTACTCGGGGTCTTCCTCCACCTGTAATTAGCTGGACGTCGCTATATGATTGAAATACTATCGTAGCGACGGTAAACTCCCAATACAACAACAACATCCCTATTGTACCCTAATCCCAATGGTCTTGCAGAGAAAAGAGTCTATAATTCCTAAGATATATGCCCATTCTTTAGAACAGAAAACACCTATGGACTGAAGTAAAACACCCTGTAAACTCTTAATGGGAAAACAGCCAAACTTCACACTACCGACATGCAACTAAAACCTACTTCTATGGCTTTGTAAGTTTATATACACAGATACACATATACACAAGAGTGGAGGGTGAGATGTAGAATATGAAAATATAATCTGAACTTAATATTGGATTATATAAAGGCCAAATAATTTGAAAAAGATACAATTTCATGAAAAAAAAGATCATATGTCATTGACATCTTGTAGACTAAGCATCGTTAATAATGTGCAAACATCTGGTGTAAAATAATAGGTAAACGTATTGAACATGTTCATCTTATTACGTCATTTAATACTTTGTATGGATGTCAAGATACTCACACTGTTTATATTTTTCACTTCCGATTATTACCGAAGAAGCATCGTAATTTGAATCTGAAACCCCTTTGCCGAATCAGAATTTGTTTATCTGCTATGTAATCAATTTATGTAATCGCGATTCGTCAATAGAGACATGCAGAATATCTATGAAAAACGTAAGGAAATTGACGAAGTTATATGGAGTATGCAAATCAGATATTTATTTTTTGCAACAATTAACAGATATTTAGTATTCATGTCGTAAGTATGTACCCAATCTGTAACATAATTTGTACTTATCTGCCAGAAGAATTTACACTGCTTTGAGAAGAATATTGGGCCTTTAACAACACCAGAATGCACTATTATCATTTTATTTGATTTTCTCAGCATTTTGAACATCCACTCTGAGCAGCAGTTGGCCTGTAAAGCACCTTTCACATGTTTTTTTCTCCTGTCTCTTGTCCGATCCAAATAAAACTAGTATCTACGCCCGATGGATCAGAGTTCTAACTACAGATCTCTTATGTTCGAGATGATGTGGTCTGTGTGAGTGGGCTTTCAAAAAATGGATTTCCTTCCTCCTCGCTTTCTGGTGGGAATTTAATGTGTTTATCAATGAATTTCAGGTGGTTGGAAAACTCATCTTCCTCGTTGAGTTCAGTCATGGTTTTACCCACATAAGGAGGGTGGGTTCATTGTTGTGCCCAACGCGTCTTTATGTAGAGGTTCGCTACATTTTGAGTGACCTGGGATCCTGTTGTTGCGCCTAGTATATACGATGAATATGCATTGTTGATTGCAATTTCCATGAGTTCACAGACACTGTTCACGAATTGTGTTCTTTTTTTTAAATTTTATTGTCCTGTTCTAGGTTACCTCTGTCATTTTCAAGGCTTTCTTAAAAGGTTTGTTGGTGAAAAGAGCCGAAACATCGTATGATACAAGTTCATGCAGATAGTCATATTGTACGAGATTATCACGTGTACCCGCATTTTATATTGAGGACAGTATTTACTGTTAAAATTCCATGTAACTGCACATGATGATTGTCTAGACATTCAAGAGCGTACTAAAATACTAAATAATGCAAATCATATTAAGGTTTGAAAAAAAAACCACATGTTTTCGTAGTCAAAAAGATTTAAACGTTTCTACAGGTATGTAAATCAAATCACATCCGTTATAAAGTTCCGAGATGCTTTTCCAATGTACCATGAAAATCACAACAACGTTGTAACAGGTTGAACATAGTCACTGATTCTTAAATATATTTATCTTCCTTATACTTCTCAATTTCTTTCACTTACCTCATTCAACGTTTAATAAGCGACGGCTGTAGCCAGTTTATATTTGTTTCTACATGCGTTTATGTCATTATTTATACCGATTCTGCACACGCGCTTCTATATATTCGACTTACTATCCTCTCTCTCATACAAAACATACACATCTGATGATCAATAATTGTTAGTATTTTATTGTGACATCAATGACTGATAACATAATTGGAGATAAAGAAAGTATAATGCTGGGAAAGCTGCAATACTTTTTAGAAAAGTGATAACGTTGTAATGTATGTCATATCTTTGTACATGTACATATCATATAAGAATAACTATGCTATAAACATTTAAAATGTACAAAGCCGCACAAAATTATATTATAAAAGGCAAGCAGTATCTTTCACACAAAACATATAAATATATATATGAAACTAGAGAAGATGCTAATCCTTGTATGAAAACTTTATAAGATAGATATAAGAAATTGAGTGTTACTAGTTCTGTCTGCAGATGTTAAAAATACGTGTAAATAACGATAACATAATATAGATTTTTTGAATGCTTGAAAGTTTATCTATGCAGGGAAATAAAAGGGGTGATAAAACTCATCGATAATTAAACAAAACAAAAATAAAAGAACTGGAACATTTGTTATCTAGTGCAACATGAATTTAAATAATGTATATTGCAGATGTTTAATGTAGATGTATATATTCTGAATGAAAAATGAATTGTATCATAAACTGAAAAAATATATAATCAATTTTAAATTAAAAAAAAAAGGTCAATTTCTGATGATTTTTTTAAACATTAAATAGTTTTAGTTCCATCGACGATTCAGAAACATTATACTACTTATCTTAATAAAGATACGAAATATATAATTTACAGTCAAAATATATATATATATCTTTTTTAAAGTCTTATTTATATTTCTTCCTGGATATTTCTTAGTTTTTCACTAGCTGCATCTGTATTGATATGAACATCAAATATTTGTTTTTTGTTTGTGTTTATACAACTTCCAGAATCACCAGGTTCAGAATCTTTCCTATTTTGATTCCAAATTATAGTAAGCTCCTTCTGTGTAACCTGAAAAGGAATAAATTAATTTAACGTATAACTTATAATAGTATTTGATCTGAATACTAGTACATGTATTCATTTCCACTGTTCAAATCGTCCATACTTTGATTTACGATGTTATGGTTTATAAATTACAGATACTTTTTATGCGCTCTCAATATTTTAATTCATTAAAGAACATCAAAGAACATAAGTGTTCAGTTAAGAAGCATACAGAATTCAAGGATTACAAAATCAGATAAGCATCTTACTTGCAGTTTGCAGAGAATCATAGTTGTTTTCACGCTGAGTGGTGATCAAGCCTTCATATGTTTCAGGATTATGTCTGCAATGTAAAGTGTTGTGCACAGTATACCGCAGTCAAGTGCCCATAGTTTGATTATTCAATATAAAGTGTGTACATACAAGTATACTCTTAGTTGAATCTGATATATCTTCTAACAAGATGTTATATATGTTTCTAATGTTATTCTTTTGAAGATTTGACGCATTACCATTTATCATTTCATGACATGTCTTGGATATTTATAATGAGGATATTATTTGATCTAAACGAAAATAATCGTTAACTGGTTCGAAGATTGGAAAGTGTTGCTTTATGGACTTACCCTGATAATTGGCCTTCAATGGCCCCTTAAAAAGAAATAGCCAGCGTAAGATTATTTTTCAAAATCGTAAAATAATGAGCATGCATTTCATTGTTCATAACATTATTCCTAGAATAGTCAGATAAAAACAATCTTTAAATAAACAGAAGTGTAATTATCGTAATATTTACCATTTGATACTATTTCTCCCATTTCTTAAACAAGAGACGATAATGCAAACTTTCTATAAGATGTTTAAAATCGGGACTTAGAGGTGACAAAAGTATGTTTACCGGTCTCACATGAGAACGTGGTGTTTTGGTAAGTCTGTTGCCGCCTATCTCCTATATTCTTCCTGTTAATCAGTGGAGAAAAAAATAAGGGTGAACAAGCAGGCGCTAATAAATTAATTCATACAAACTATTAAGTATAATTATCCTCAAACAGCAAGAAAGTAGTTCACTGATATACTCGTAGACTGTATGATATATACTGATACTCACACATGGCTACATATCAAAGTCCATTGTTTGGTACACATTCATTAGTTTAAAACTTCATTACGAAATATTTTTACGACGATTGCAGAGAAAGCGATATCACATATGGTAATCTTCTCGTTGACACCGCTGGTGACGTTCGGGTACCCCTAAATGTGGGAGTAAATCGAAGTACTTGGAGAAAAGCAACGTTTCCGAACGAGCGACAAAAATATCCTTTCTCATACAATATCGGACAGATCTGGGATCGATTAAGGATGGAATTGATTGAATTTAGTTACAACGAATATGATTAAATGAATGTCTGAAATACCATGATACCTGTCTTTTGACTTCGAGATGTAATGCCATTCGAATCTGAAAAAACAACAACATAATGATAAGTTAATTTCATAAGAAAAGTAAACACTAACCATTATAATATTAATGTTACTTACTGCCGTAATGTTGTCAAGCCACAAATAAAAATAATTTGACATTAGTACTGTTAAATTTAATGTATAAAATGTGAGGAAATGATACATCGATTGGCTAAAGCCTTGTATGACGACTTTCATTGAATAAGATATTCTGTATTTGATTAACCAAAAAGTAACATCTCTCTAATACCGAAAATGCAATTAGTTTATCCAAGTGTTATAGTATATTCATGAACCTTCTGTAAGTACAAATACGAAGCAACGCTAAACTTTAATTTAAAGATTACAGAAATAATTACTCGAATTATGTTAAAATACGTTGTTCGTGTGATCCAATTTGTTGCCTGAACGATAAAAAGAATTCTCTTAAGTTATTTAATTATCTGGAGGACTTATTTTTCAGGGGATTAACTATATTTTTGGAATAATGGTAGACAGTCATGAGATGACCATTTGTGCCAATAGAAATTAGATTCTAACCATTGTTTTCATAAAAGAATTTTGAATTTTTCTGTTAAGTGTATATATGGAAACCTAGCCATCCTCCTACGGACCTCATTTTTCAAGGGAATAACTTTATTTTAGCAATTATGGTAGACAGACAAGAATGTGGTGACCATACATGCCAAAACGTAAGTAAATTCTAACCATTTTTTAAAATTTTCTATTAATAGTATATAAGGAAACTACCCGATCCCCCCACCCCCGGGGTCTCATTTTTTAGGGGATCAACTTTATTTTAGTAATTATGGTAGCGGTCATGATATGACCATTTGCTCAGAATGAAATAAATTCTTGCCAGAAGAAGAATTTTGAAAATTTTAAATAGCGTATATATGGAAGTTAGCTAACCCCTAGAGGCCACATTTTTCATGTGTTTATTTTAGCAGTTATGGTAGGCAGTCATGAGGTGACAATTTGTTCCAAGACAAAATAATTTCTAATCATTGGTTTTATAGAAGAAAAAAAATAGAAAATTTCTATAAAGAGTATATAAGGTAACAACACTCCGACCCCTAAGGGCCTTTTTAAGGGAATTTTTTAATTGGAACCAAGGTCCTTTTTAAAAAATTAAATTTTTAGGGACTCCATTTTTCAAGTGATCAATTTCATTTCAGCAATTATGGTAGAACATTATGAAGTGACCATTTTTGACAAAGGAAATTAAATTTCGACCATTTCTTTAAGAGGAGACGATTTTTGAAGTTTTTGAAGTGAAATTATGTTTATTGCCATGGGAACTAGAGTTCTGCATGGATCAAGTTTATTTAAGCAACTTGTGTGTGTGTGTGTGTGTGGGTGGGGTTACTACCCAAGGATAATAAATGCCGAGTTCCATCAATTTCTACCTAGTGGTTTCAGAGGTGTCGTTTAAAGTAAATTGTTGACGACGCACGACGCACACAGGGTGATCCTAATAGCTCACTTTGAACACGTTGTGCTCTGGTAAGCTAAAATTAACATTTGCCATGACATAACCTTTGATCGTTGTGCAGATATTAAGTATTTTGAACCGCTGTAGCAGTAAGATTAGAGCAATACCAACGAGTAAACCGAGAACCAGTGTTCCAATCATTCCCCCCGCGAGTTGCCCCTCCGTGCAGGTCCACTCTGATTTTACAGCTGTTAAAAAAATGTTTTGTTCATTGAAAATAAATCAAGATTCACATAAATGTAAAACACATCCAACTGATTGTAAACTTTGCAATAATGCTTTCTCTAGATCATTAAAATGACATGATCTATAAATGATTCAGCATAAAATGATATTCCATGATATAACTGTTTATTACAGAAAATAATAAGAAAAAATAAAAAATAATGCATATTTGCAACAGCTTATATACGTATATATGAATATGACATGCTAATTAAAGAGTGTGGGGAAGCAATTTTTGCAACGATACATTTTGAAACACATTGTCAAATGGAAACGTACACACCAGAAGAGCAGAAAACCTGCACGAATCAGTAAGTTTTTCTAGTATTTCAACAAGATTATCACGCTCCTAAATGTAAGACCTAGCCTACCGCACCAGTTCATCAGCTTCCCAGGGATGTAAGCATTGTCTCTCGGCACCTTTTAGTTTTTGAGAACATTCAAACAATATTATCCAAACAGGACAGGAAAACGTACACACTTCAGGCTAAATTCTAATAAAAACGACCAAAAGTACCATGCATATACGTTACAACAGGTTTTCAAAAAAGACCGTCAGTTGTTTCAAAAAGTGACGTTGCAAAAATTGTTTCCCCACACTGATATTATAACTGCATTGAATTATTTGTTAATTATTGAATACCGTTAATCCGGTATATACCTTTTTAAAGAGACAGATAGCTAACATAGATGTAAATTGACAACACCAATTTCTCGTAATTTCTAAACGAGAGTTCTATATTTAAATCCATGTGATCAAGTAGATGATACTCTTGTTGATGCATATTTCAGGCAAAAATGATGACATAGTCGTATTGAATAGACTCATGTATGTATAATTGTAGTCGAAAGTTCACAACGATTCATCCCTTTATGAAAATGGTGTGCTACAATAATTTATATCAGCTTCGAGCCTTATTTTTAGATGATGCAAAATATTGGATGTGAGGTCAAAGAACTGACAGTTAAAGAAGTTTTTTTAAATATGGCGGAATCATTGCAAATAGTTAAATTTTAAAAGTGTTGGCTACACGCCTTTTCTTTTCATATCATCTGTATAGAATGCGAGACATAATAACTTAAGTATACCTGAACTTTCAGTTGTGCTAACGTTTACTACGGTGGAGTATCCATCACTTCGGTCTAAACTGTTATAGGCAAACAATCTAACGTAATATTGTGTTGAGGGAGTTAGACCGTCAAGTGTTGTCCAGAAGTTTGTTTCAAGATTTCGTCCCCCGTAAATCTCTGTGCGATTGGACCAAACAACACCATCCATACTAAGCTGTATCACAAAAGTCTGGTCCAAGTTGCCATGGAAACCCGGGATCCATATAACTATGGTCGCACCAGGACCATATTTTACTGCTTTCACTGAGAATGGGGCATCAGGTGGGCCTATCACGAAACAAGGACTGATTATTGAAATGTTATTATTATACCTTTTAAGTGTGATGTTAAGCTTAAAGAATCAACAGGAAAACTGCAGTATCCTTGGGCTATAGTTATTGCTAATTAATTAAGATTTGAATCTGTTTATATTTCAAATGTATATACATTAGCTGTTCAAAGTGTATTAGATACTTGGTTCTACTCGTGTTTTAAATATTGTTATTTTGGAGCAAAACTTAATATACTTTCAGGTGTTATGTTAATCAACAAATTTGGCCCATTTCCGATGCCGTTAGTTACGACGATATCGTAGTCTCCAAAGTCGGCTTCACTATTGACCATGACGGTGACAGTTGCCAAAGTACCCAGTTTTGGTACAGTGTGTGAGTAGACAGGAAGGTGCACTGTAACCTCGGACTGTTTGATGGCTCCAACTGGAGTAGACGACCTGATACCATTATTATTACGGTAACATCTGACGTCACTTCCGGGAACATTGGAGAAGTAGTGTATTGAGACTGTTGTGTTACGGTTGAGCCTGCCTCCCATTTTGTATCTGGTCTGGTGCAATTTAGGTTCCACTATAATAGGCGGTGCTGGAAAAAAGGAATAATATGATGCCTAGACTTAAGTATTCGTATCATAGATAATAAGAGACAAAACATTATTGAGTTTGTAAAACGTTTTCCGTTTTCAGCATACTCACATTTTATCAGTAGACTTGTATTCCCTTGTACAAAGATGGCGCCACTCTCCGTAGCCTTGACCATACATATATAAACCCCTGAGTATTCGTACGTGAGTTGTGTTAGTGTTAATGTTGTTGAAAACGGTCTACTGCTGACTTCCACATACTCCCCATTGCTTTGCCATTTCTGGACCCACGGACTTGCCTCATAACTTCCATCAAAATTTTTCAGTGTGCACGTGAGAGTTGTACTTGTGGAGTCTGTTGTTGTGTTGATTGCTGAGACTTCCACGTCTGAAACAGTTTTTTTCTGGTACAGTCTTCATTTTTAAAGTGAATTTCATCACATTCTTTTCCTTATGTTATTTTTAAGTTTTAAGTGTTAAGGACATTGATGAGTATTTATATTGTGAAATCATATACACATTAATTATAAATGTTCTTCAAGATTATGATTTTAAAAGTATTTTATCAGGAACATAGAGCTGTTTCAATCCTAACAACACTTTTTATCCCATGTTTCTTTTGCAAATCCAAACAATCATACCTGAATTTGTTGTCCTTGACAGGAATAATAAATCATTAGCACAGGCATTAAAGAAGTTAAGCCAATCAGTAATGTAATCATTCAAATTACAAACAACACTTACATCGCACTTTTAGTACTACATCCTTGCTGTCAGCAGAACCAACATCATTACTGGCATAACACCTGTATGTCCCTTGGTTATCTCGAGACACTGTGGCCAGTGTTCTGTTGAAGATGTTGTAACCATCACCAATAACTGTCCCTTTATTTGAGACCAAGTGTGACTCATTATGGAGCCACGTTATTGTAGACACAGGTTTACTGGACACTATACAGGGCAGGACTAAACCAACCTGCCCCTCATCTACACTTATATCGGTCATGGGTTTGATCTTCGGGGAGTCTGAAATGTAAAGTAGATATTCCTGATATACATCCACTTGTTTTTAACCTATAAGAGTGATAGCAGTAACCGTCTTGTATCTTTATAAATCACCGTTTTTGAGCATCTTTTATTATTATAATATCGAGATACTAGAATATATTTTTAAGAATTATAACTAAGGATATACATGTAATAAAATATTCTTTGGATTGAAAACGAAAATAGAAAATTATACATAGCATGTTCCATGCATCTTAACAATTAAATACGGTTTCTATTTAAGTTCCACAAATTTGCATAATACGTTTTGCATGATACCACAGTCATATTATCCTGGAACGGACAAACTCATTCTAGACATTTCCATATAAGGCTCAGTGTCTGGCAGCGATATTCCATTAGTTCATTAATGAGTTGCTATCATAAAACGAACGCATTCTTCTAAAGAATGCCGTGGGCACTTTGACAAAACGCTTACTTGGAGTAAGGTTTCAGAAATAGAATATTTATAATGAATTACCTACAAATAAAATTGTCTTGTAAAATAAAGTCATTGTAGCAACGTTAAATGTCGCACCAAGGCTAAATGGCGCACTTGACGTTATTTGTCGCAAGGCTGACGCTAAATGTCGCAAAACCTGACGTTATATGTCGTATCTGTAACGCCAAATGTCGCAACAAATTGCACTGCCGCTATATGTTGCAACATCAACGCTAAATGTCGCACTCCTTTATGGGTGGAAATTAATAAATCCACAGAACAACATACTACAGAATCACAGTGCCAGACAACCGTTAATATTCATTTCGAGTTGTTTCCCTTTTAAATAGGTAAGAATGGAATCTAACAGAAGCTATAGTCAGCAGTACAAACACACGGAGCAGTTAGGGCAAGTTCAAACGGAACAGTTTGAGCAATGCACGTGGAACAGTTTTGGCAAGTTCACGTGAAACGGTTTTGGCAAGTGCACGTGGAACAGTTTTGGCAAGTGCACGTGGAACAGTTTTGGCAAGTGCACGCGAAAAAAAATGAATTTTTATACTTCATGTGTTTCTCCTTTCCCCTGGAACAATTTTGAGTGAGAAATGGGTCTTGTATATTCAAGTTTTACAAGTAAAAAGTGATTATGCAGTTAAGTGGATAAAATGTATGTCCTTTTCAAAATATAGATAAATGAACGATAGAGTAATATTAGTACAAAGTAAAAACTTAGGTTAAATAGCCAATAAAATAAATAGATAATTTTGAGATTCACCTCAGGGCTTCGAACCCACGCGGAGTGATAATGAGAGGAGTGGTAGTCGGAGTCGCTACCACTACGCCACCTTAGAGCCTTATAGTAAATGGAATTAGAACACCTTTAACATTATCCTTGGGCTGTTTAATAAAACGATTCCATTTCGCTGGAAAAAATACCAAAATAAGCTCTATTTTGTTATTACTGAGTTAGCTAGTTGTATTGTGTTGAACTTCTGGAAGGTAAAATAACTGTGTATATAACACAATTAAACGAAATAATAAATGCTAAAAAACCTTATTTATTTTCATGAAAAACAAAAACATTTGAATGTATAACCAATTTAATACCCGTTCAAAAGATATTACAAGTGAGGTATATAAAGTGTGGAATATGAGAGACAGAAGTCAGGCCCCAGTAAGTTTCTTCACAATGCAGACATTCACTAACGTTCTCTGAAGGCGAACTCAGTCGGCCTTTACCGTTGTACGATTTATGTCTCAATTCAAGCATGATAGTGGGCTCTCAAGCAAAGTGTTCACCTTTATCTCTAGTCTTAATTCTTTTTATTTTTTCTTGCTATATAGTCTCTTTTATAAAAGAAAAACACCTGTCTCAAAATCTTTATACTCTATCTTCACTTCATTTGTTTCTTCTTCCCCTTGGAAATCTCTCTTTCTTCAAGTAATACAACAGTCACTCCTTCTCATACATTCATTATTCTCTTTGTAAAAGTCTCTTTTTCACTAGCAGCATTTTTTTCCACGACGTTTTTCTTTTCCATCTCTCCTGCAATGTCTCTTTCTTGAAAATAAGTCGTACATCCATCTCTTCACACATCTTCTCCTTCAAAGACTTTTATCTTTCCCCAATAATGTCCCTCAGTCCTCATTTGATTCTGTATATTATAAGGAAGCCGGCCGCACGTGTGTTAATGTCTTGAGAGCAGACAATGGGGAATATAAGAAATACAGTGAGGTACCGGTAGAAAATTTGAAAGAGGGAATAGTTGGAATGACTGCCAGAGGGAAGAACTTTCCCTAACTCTTTCGTGTGTTTGTACTGTTGAGATTCCACTCTAACCTATCCAAAAGGGAGACAAATCTAAATGAATATTAACAATTGTCTGGCACTGCGATTCTATCGCCCCACCAGCACAACCAGTGCTTTGATGTTTTATCTTGACATTATATATCGTCAACTATTTTCCTAAGACATTCACTTACAATTTGAAATTAAACCTAACGGATAGTATTACGGATGAATTACGGACACATGAAAAAAAGTCCATAAAGGCCAATTTTTTTGTATAAGGGTATTTATTTATATACAGAAGCGTCATATCCAATAAAAATCCAAATAAAAAAAAATGAAATGTGATTTTATTCTAATTTTTCCCAGCCACTTTTCGAGACAGCAGAACATCTTTGATATTGAGTATACACATTATTTCAAATCATCCTTATGTTCACACTTTTATATAGAATAAAATCTAAACATGTTTAAACTAATAAAAAATATATGGCCTAAGACGGTAAGTGTCTATGAAAGAGAAAATCAACAAGAAACAATAAAGGCTCGTTATGCTTCCAAAAGCAGTATATAATATAATATTCTTCGGACAGAAAGCAAAGTGTGTGTTAAAGATTTGTTACGAGATGCAATATGTACATACTCGTTGACGACAACGCTACTGCAATGCATAAATAAGAAAGAACCTATTACTAAAGTTCATTCAGTTGTTTACAAAAATAAACTAAATATGCTTATTCCGCATTTCCATAGCGCCCCGTATGTCTTCGTAAACGAATTCACGAGTGCATAAATTGGTGATGTAGCAGATAAACACATTGTGATTTCAAATTAAAATTATTTACATCAAAGAACAGAATTGACTTTATCTAAATGCCAATAAATCCTAACTTATGGCATGCCAAAAAAGGTAATCGTCCTTGGTCGCTCGATATTCAAAATATTTTGATGGTCTACGGTGCTGTTGGAGTTGTACTCCGGATTCCGGATCACCGATCCGAGATACATCAACTTATTTCATGCAAACCAATGAAGTACTTTCATATCGTCACCGAACGTGGAGTGAGTGATATATTCATATCACCACTGTCACCGGTCTGCTGTGGTTACAGACAATTGGCTATATTTCCCCAATGTTATGAGAAATCACATTATACGTATTTGTATTCAGTTTTTTGGTTGAAAGAGATCGTTGACTTGGTATCGATTATTTTGCCGTAATGGCTAAAATTGTTATCGTACTTCATTATCAGTGAGCACAAAAAATGCGGAAAAAAAACTTCAAACCGGTATAACTTTAATGTTTATGACGTAATATAGCATTGTGTGTATTCATTTTCTAAGAACGAAATCTAAAAGACTGTCTTTTATTGTGCTTTATTGTGCAAAACTATTTATTCCATCACATCACCACCATTGTTGTTTCCATGATTTATATAAAATGTGCTTGTTTTTCGTAAAAATAGAATGTATACAACTTCAAAATGATATACTTTCAAATAAATATTTTTCTCGGTGAGATATACTCCATTTCTGCTCAAAACAAACAATTTCTATATCTCAAACTGGCACAGTAAAGACGAAGCCTTTATGTTCGTGCCCTGTTCATCCCGGTAAACCCTAGCTCACTGTTACGGGATACGTCGGGAGCTTAAACCAGGTCAGTAATACTACAAAAGGGTGCTCATAAATGGGTGTGACATTTAACGTTGATGATGCGACATATAGCGGCAGTGCATTTTTTTGGCGGCATTTTGCATCACATATGCGACATATAAAGTCAAGGGTTTTGCGACATTTAGCGTTGGTTGCGACATTTAGCGTCAGCCTTGCAATATATAACGTCAAGTGCGACATTTAGCGTTGATACGACATTTAACGTTGGTACGAAATTTAACGTTGGTGCGACATTCAGCGTTGGTGCGACTTTTAACGTTGCTACAGTCATGTGTATGACGTTAATCCGTCGCTGCTTTATCATTTTAGACATATACGTATTTACGTCCACTGACAGGTAATAAAATCGTGATTGATCAATGCAGAATTCGAGGCCATATCGACGAGTGTCTGAGTTACTTAGTATAGGATAAGGTCTGTCGAGACGTTTCTGAAGACAATAGAAGACTAAATCTACTGTAGGCTTCTTTTGTCTCAATAGATTTTATCCGACTTATAAGTCACCCTATATAATATATATATGGCTGGTCAGGTGGTTATGCGGGTGGTTCAGTACGGGGGCCCACGATGGGGATTTCCTCTAGACAACACTTCTATGATGTAATCAAAGGATTTTATAGCCTTGAAAAATGTATGACCAGGGCAGCTTGGGTGGGGGGGGGGGGGGGTCAAGGTCCCCTCGGTCCCCCGCTGGCTCCGGGCCTGTATATTTGTGAAACACTTGATTTTGAGAAACAGATCGATCTATTTTTTACATTGTAAGAGACAAAAATAGAAAGTTTTCTTTTTTAAATAATTCGCTGATGACTATATTTTCACATCTTCTGATTGGCCACATATTTAGGATGACTTCTAAGCCGATCTGATTTTGAGAGAAAAAAAAAGCAGACAGAAAATGGATGAAATAACCTACAAACTAGGTTCATGGTGATCGAGTCACTGACAGCTCCTTGACTTGCTGCAACGTCATTGTCACTATTCGTTACCGAACACGTGATCACGTCTCCATCGTTTTCACGCACTGGTCTCAGCGACAGTATCTGGGATGAGACCTTGCCCCTGTGTTCCGCTGTCCAACTTATTACGGTGTTACTATTTGGAA
Source organism: Solen grandis (assembly GCA_021229015.1). Classification (NCBI taxonomy): domain Eukaryota; kingdom Metazoa; phylum Mollusca; class Bivalvia; order Adapedonta; family Solenidae; genus Solen; species Solen grandis. The sequence continues at coordinate 39,829,042 of CM037781.1, read as the reverse complement.
TGATTGTCGACGCATTCAGCCAGGTGATAATGGATGCTGGGTTAGATGTCCCACTGGTACAGTTGAGGTCCAGTGGGTTGGATCCTGTGGCTTCTATCTGTCGGTTACCTGTTATCACTGTAGATCCTGGGGTGGTCGGGACTAAAACATACATTGACATAGCATCTGTCTTTAAGATAATTGGTGTTATAATTGAAAAAGTTGAACTATTCCCATGGCTTATATACAGTCAAATATTACTTGTTGGTGGATTGTGTTAATGACTTTAAGATGTGAACCCGAATTGCTTAGTAAAGGACTAAACATATACATGTATATCCACTTACACTTAACAGCTAATTCTACATTGTTTGTCAATTCTGCAATCACTGCTGCATTAGTTACGTGACAAATTGCTTGTTCTCCGTTATCTGCCGCTGTAACTGGTCTATGTAACGTGGACACCACACTGTACGTCTCTGTACTGACGTCTTTATCAGACTGCACTTGAGGACTGAAGGTCTGTCCCCTATACGTCCAGGTGACGGTGGGTGCCGGTCTACCGCCGCTAGTTCTACACTCTAACGTCACAGTCTCCATGGAAACTGGAGTGTTGGTCTGAGTAACGGTGGGCACACTAGGTTTTACTGTCGAACATAATACAATGCTTAAAATCGAATTCAAATTGATTAACATAATACATGTGTGTATGCTTATATTGTCATGTTATGAAATCTGTCCTTTTGAACTGTATTGTTTTCTTTAAATGGACAAACAAATATCTTTCTGCGGAATAGATTTCCGAATTTTTAGTTTTAGACATTTGTATACTCAAAGTTTGATCGTTTTGTTTTAAGTTTGAACATACTACTTCAATGTCTTTAATACGTCTCGAAAAATTACAAACAAATAACATACAGTTCAGGTACAGCAGGACATAAGTTTCCCTAGACCCCTTTGTAACTGGGTCGGTTGCCTGTGGGTAATGAGAGCGGCATACAAATGTCCTCAGGTCGTCGCTGAGGTGTGCTGGTAATGAGTGGGTCAATGTCACAGTGTATGTACCGTCCCCCTGTAGTACCCCGGTACTGGTACTGCCTAGAGTTGTCGTGCTTGTATTGTCCTTGTACCAGGAAACTGTGGGGGCGGGAATACCCCCATGTGACACACACACCAAGGTTACCAAGCTGTCTTCTGTAACACGTATAACCCAACGGTTGTCTGGTAACTGTTCGTGGTTGGTGATATTTGGGGGACCGGGCGTGACTACAAAATTATGCATCATTTAACTTTTAAAGTAATTGAATAGTTATAAATTAACTAGTTCATATATGCTAATGTATTTGTATATTTTCTTTAATATAACAAGATAAATTATTACGACAACGAAAATGTAAGAGTAAACATCGGGAAGGTATTTGTTGTTACAAATCCTTGTATTTAATGTATTGACATATCTTTATGTTTTGTTGCATATGTGCATGCCATGTATGCATTTATATATATTTTGTGTATTTTGCCATAAGCTGTTAATGCTTAAGTCTGAATAAAGTACATGTTTTGTTCTGTTCTATATTATTAACTCAACATATAATGTCTAAGTAATATTCATTAATTAGACATAGTTAGTATTTTTATATAGAGGACACGTTTAATGTACAGTTGAATTAAGAGAGAAGAGCATCGTCTGAGTGGCTGTTACCCATGGCTGTCAACATCTTTCAGATAGAAGGAGGACACCCATGTTGTTATAAACAATGTTGGATCATAACCTACCTATCTTTATACTACCAGACAGTGCTGTCTCTCTGACAGTTTTCACGACAACCCTGTAACCACCGACAACATCTTCCAGTGAGGAGGAGGACGTCCAGATACATATGTAGTGGGAACTTCCGGTGCAGTTATGTGTTCCAGACAGTGGCGTGTTGTGCTGAAAAACGCTCAACTCATCCATGAAATAACAAGACATGAGCTGAACATTTCTATTTATTTTACAAATGCAATAACTTAAATAATATGTCATTCAGTCAATAAATATTTGAGGTAATTACTTCTTAGATTTGAATAATCAAATAAAATCAAATGTGTTTGTCAGCGGGACCATACCAGTGTCACCGACATCTGTGTCGGTTCGGGGTAGACCTGATCTACGGTGAATGACATCTTTCTGGCCGGTGTGACAAGTATAGTCACATCTTTTGGCTTGCCTGTAACCAAATTATTTAGGATCTCCAATTTCATTAACTGAACAATATAGACCTGTTTACGTTTTTTAATGAAAAGTTTAATTGTTTATTAGTTTACTCAAGCTCTTTCTCATTATATAATTATATGTAAACTTTGCATGTGCTTTTATCCTTTTTATTTTTGATTTTCACCTAAACATGAGCTATAGCGAACACATAAATGACACTTGAAAAAATATAAGAAATCAATGAATGCTGTAGAAATGTACTAGGCGAATGGTTGGTTGGTAATCCTACTTCATATAATTTGACATGTATAAATATTGGGAATTAAATAATGTACTTACGCATTTCTTGTATGTTTTAGTGTACTTTATAATAAAGTGCATAGGGTAACCAATATAATTCCCTAAAATGCTATACAGTGATGTGTCTGTTTTACATGTACCATCTATGTATTTTATAGATATTATTTGATATAGTTGCACACATTGATTTTTCTTCTTTTTTTTTGTATTTCTTTCTTTCTTTCTAACATATAAAACAGACAGCCTACTTGGATACTTAAATTTGTAAGTGGTGGAAAGTTAATAAACGTAGAAAAAAATGTTTTTTTCTTTTTTTTTGTATTTTTTTTTTCTTATCTTTTTTTTTCTTTCTTTTTTAATATATAAAACAGACAGCCTGCTTGGATACCTTAATTTGTAAGTGGTGGAAAGTCAATAAACGTAGAAAAAAAGATAAATTCTCCCTATACTAATAACATCATTCTGAAGACGCCGCTTCTGTGTAACCAAGTGCTAATCATAATAAAGACTTACACTCGTATTGAATTCTAGTGTCCTCTGAAATGCTGAACGAACAGTAACAACTATACACGGCTGCATCAGTCATCTCCATGTCCTTCATCATGAACGTGATGGTGCCACTAGCTACAGACCCGGAGTACGAGAATTTGCTAGTTGTGGAACCTTCAGTAAGGACTAATATCCCGTTCTTTCTCAGCCCCCATCCTCCCTCACACTTGTTGTTTGACAACTTACAAATCATCTCAATATCGTCACCACAATTACCTGATGACGGGGACGTCAGTGTTGTCTGACCTGGATTCAATGTTTTAAAATTAACGTTCAGTCTTTTAACACTCATATTAGAGTAGTATATATGCGTTTCATATACCATTTCATTATTTTGCGCTATTTCCTGATTGCTCTTATAAGAGATCAGGTATTCGAGACCGGGAAACAAAACATCTTGAGTCATTGTGTAAGAAATTTGGGCACAGAAATATAACAGTCTCTGTAATCCTCCAACACACTAAGGGCATTCGTGCTGGGCACAAACCTACTAGTTTACTACGTACAATATAAACATACATGTGTAAGTTACAACAAATATTTACATATAGAGCCAAAGACCTAAACTCAAAGATAAGCAACTCATTTAAAGGAATACGATCGGCTGATTACAACTAGGTTTTAATTGAAAGATATTGATGTAAATAAACCAATTTAATTACTCATTTCATTGAATCAATCGTAATAAGAAAGAAATTGCAAGTTAAAGACGTCTATTTACACCAATTTGCTCCGAGACATGGGCGCAGACATTGTTTACGTCTCGTGGTCTCGCGAGACTTTTTTTCAACAATCGTGACGTCACAAACACACTTCCGGTTGCGTACATACATTGAAATATAGAAGGGAATTACGTGTGTTGTGGAGAAATTATTTGAATATGATGAAAATATATTATTAAAAGATTAAACTATGATCATTTTATTGTTTTCTTACTCGTGAGTGAGAGAGTTTGGAGCCCTCGTCCTATGACCTTTGTATGCCAGAATGGTAATGAATGCAACTTCTAAAACAGAATCATTCAGAACTAAGGTGTGAAAGTCCGTATGGTTCGTAATGCACGTAAGTTCATCTAAATTTCCAACAACCAAGTCACTCGATTTGCAACATACATTATCCATATTGGATGGCATCATAACACAGTTATCACACAGACAAAAGTCCTCAGCACATAAATATTCCTCCTCCCGTACGTCATTGTCTTGAAGCAGTTGCAGCTCTTCCTCAGTATATTCGGGCTCAAAGTCGTAAGGAACTATACACTCCATTTTAAGAAATATCTCAAAAACTTTATTAAACTTCCTGCTATAGTGATCGAACCATAACTAAAGTCAATACCCCTTGTCACGCAATCATTTATGCACATTCTCACAAACATCGCTATTTTAATTGCGCAAATCATTACAATTTTTAAACAGTTTTTTAATCAAACATATAAATATATAAAAGGGGCGGTATGATGTAAGTAGAAATCTAATTGCAATGACGGCAACTGTGAAATACTATAGAGACGAATCAAAGGGACACCGTGTTGTAATTATGATTAACACACCTAATTGCTCGCAATTTAGCAAAATAATGTAAATTATGCTAACTACTTTCTGTATATCACAATAACATGAGCTCATTGCGATACGATACTTTTACTTATATATATTTATTTAAACAGACTTTTTCCGTAAAATAGCATAATATAGATTATTGTGTCGCCTGCATAGCATGGCAGACACATAGGGATCACTTTGTCCGTCGTCGTCGTCGTCGTCGTCGGCGTCGTCGGCGTCACACTTTCTTGTCCGGAGCATAACTCGAAAAGTATTTGAGGTATCACCTTGAAACTTAAAACATGGATAGATCACATTGAGGTGGAGTGCAGTGCACAAGAATGATAACCATGACTTTCATATTTATGAGTTATTGCCCTTTGTTGATTTTCAGTCTTAATTTTTGTCCAGGGCATAACTCAAAAAGTATTTGAGGTATCACCTTGAAACTTAAAACATGGATAGATCACATTGAGGTGGAGTGCAGTGCACAAGAATGATAACCATGACTTTCATATTTATGAGTTATTGCCCTTTGTTGATTTTCAGTCTTAATTTTTGTCCACGGCATAACTCAAAAAGTATTTGAGGTGCTGACTTAAAACTTTATAGATAGATAGATCTCATTGAAGAGGAGTGCAGTTAACATAAATGATAACTCTCACTTTCTTTTCTCCTGAGTTATTGTCCTTTGTTGATTCTCAGTCTTTATTTTTGTCAGGAGCATAACATAAAAAGTATTTGAGATATTGCTTTGAAACTTCATAGATGGAAAGATCTCATGGATTTGTAGTGCAGTGCATAAGAATGATAACTCTGTTTTATTTTCTGAGTTATTTCCCTTTGTTGATTTTCAGACTTAATTTTTGTCTGGGGCATAACTCGAAACGTAGTTGAGGTGTTGACTTGAAACTTCATAGATCTCAATGGTCTGAGTGCAGTGCACATGAATGATAACTCTGTTTCTCTTTTTCCTTGAGTTAAAAGTATTTGAGGTATTACTTTGAAACCTCACAGGTGGAAAGATCTCATGGAGTGCATTGTGCAAGAATGATAACTGTTGTATTTTTGGAGTTATTTCCCTTTGTTTATTTTTTTGAATTTAATTCTTGTGTGGTGCATAACTTGTAAAGTATTTGAAGTGTTGCCTTAAACATTTATAGTAGATAGATCTCATTGGTCTGAGTGCAGTACACAAGAATGATAACTCAATAATGATAATGATGACTACAAACTTGCAACATATATATGATTAACGTCATAAGTGCTTAATGACGTCATAATTTTTCTTACAGTTAATGTTTTGAATTCATAGTCATTCTGACACTCCTCTGATGAAGACTGTATAGTCGAAAGTGCTCGGGAAAATTATTACATATTGCACTGTTTGAATATTTTATTCCCCCCCCCCCCCCCCCAAAAAAAAATAAAAATATATATATATATATGTATGTGTGTGTGTGTGTGTGTGTGTGATTTGGTGTTATTTTGTACCTCACAAAATAGATTATGCTTTATCAATAATTTGTCAAAAGATCGATTTTCTAGTCAATTCTTTTATCAAACATGCTTAAATGCAGGCGACACAAGTGTTCCGAGGAACACCCACATCTAGTTATAATATAAAACGTGGATTCAACACTTTTCTTTCATATTTATATAATGCATTTAGTATGTTTGTGGTGATGATTATACTCTACATGTCCGTTTCAGTAAAACATGCACATCAATTGTCTGTTGACATGGTGACTCGGTCGCACGCTTCGTTTTATGGCCGTGTTTTATGGCCCTGGGGTGCGATTTTATATGACGCTTATTCTGTTACAAAGGCTTGCCAGTGATTTCTTATCCAATCAGTTTAACACCACACAACTTTTCAATAACTGCAGTTGCAAGCATTTCACGGTAAAAATGACAAAGATGTATTATAGAAATAAAAAATATCGCGGAGCAAATTGGTTTAAATAGACGTCTTTAACTTACACTTTCTTTCTTATTACGATTGATTCAATGAAATGAGAAATTTAATTGGTTTATTTACATCAATATCTTTCAATTGAAACCTAGTTGTAATCAGCCGAGCGTATTCCTTTAATGCTTTTATCACAACCCCTATTAATCGCACTCATCGATCGGGATATGGTTCAATGGGTATTTGTGACGTCACAGAAAGGTAATCATGAACAAAGATGGCGGCGGCCATAGCCGATCGAAATCACAAACTTTAAACAGCTATATCTTCACAAATATAGCGTGTATAAAAATGAAAGTCATGTCAAAGTGATCTACACTAAAAGGTTTATTGATGGTTAAATTTTCATTTCAGCCGAGCGTATTCCTTTAAGCCTATGAAGGAAATCTCGCACACCCTCGGCACCACCGCGATATTGTGAGAAAAAGCCGGTGCGCTGGTACTTAAGTAACTATTGCACAGGGTCGTGTTCCGACGCCATTCGAACGTGGTAAACAACATTCTGACGTTTGAAAGTAGTGAATTAGGCAGAAAATAAATTCCCGATTGGTGGAATCTCAGTAATGGTTGGTTGATGTCCAGTTGTTTATATGGTCAGCTGAAATGTGGTCAGCATGCTCGAGTGTATTGAGGTTTAAGTCATTCATAGTGTTTAGCGTTCATAGTGGACACTACAGTTAATTTTTTATTTTTATTTTTATTTTTATTTTTAATATGGTAGCCAGATCACGTGTCTATGGTTGCTTTATTGGAATGATAAATAGTTTTTATGTGTGAAAGCTGGATACATCTATAAATTAATGATTCGTTGAATGAAAAAAAATATTGGTTTATTAGTCATTGGATTTTTAATTTATTTGGTTTTGGACTGTTATTATGTCCAGAGGGTTAAATAGATGAGCATGGCTCATTATGATATTAATTGGATTATGACTGACTTTATGATGTGTGCATGTATGAGTAGGAAGTTGTATAGTACTCCAAGAGTAGTCAATATAAGGTTCTTACGATTGATTAAGGACTGGGAGAAAAATTTTTCAGGAAGGAAATTCATGTAAATAAATTAATGAAAAAAAAAAGATATTCCTTGCCAAAACTTCGGCAGATATTGCTTATATATGACGAAAATAGTGAAAATAATGCTCCAGCGTTTATGTATATACTGGCGCAATATTTTTAATGTATTTTTCTCTCCATAATGGCATTTTTGTAAGAAGTGACTTTATCTACGAATATTTTAAGTATAAGCATATATTATGGTCCCATTTTGTCGTATGCTTAGAGCGTCCGCCCTGGAATCGAAAGGTTGCGGGTTCGATCCCCGGGCGCGACATACCAAAGTCGTAAAAATAGTACTTGTAGCGATCCCTTGCTTTGACACATTGCATATAAAGGTATTTCCAGGACTGGTTTGCCCGGTGTCAGAATAGTGTGACTGGGTGTCTGCGGCGTGATGCTGCAATGTCTCTAAGTAATTAACAATTATCGCATAGACGGAACAATCCCCGCTACGCTTCATGTCATCTAAGTATATCTAATACAAACTTGAGCACAATTAACTCACATCAATGTAGATTATTTTGAGTAACAACAAGATCTACGTTCGAATGAATGCCATGCCCCCGCAGGGGCCTTAGACCTTGGGGATCAAGGTCATTTGAAGGTCAAGGTCACCTGGCGGATAGAGATGATCAAAAACAATAAAAACAGTATGCCCTGATCTATCGAAGCAGGGGGGTGGGGGAGAGATAAAAAAAAATGCTTGTTATTTAAAATGTGATAACAAAATTTCCTTTCGGTCTACATGTTTTATCAGATATTGAACAATATATCAAGTAATCAAATATTGATCACGATTAATTATTTAAATAATAGATATTACACACACTATTACTGCACAAATTCATATTAAAAGGACTAAAGAATAGGACAAAACACTATAATAATTTATTTGAGTTAAATATTATACAACTAGACAAAAATAACAAATCGTAGTATTGATCGGTGTTTTGCTATTCCTGCTCCACTCTCGGTCTGGCACGAGAATATACGACATTTTGCCGAGTTGCCTATCTTTTAGTTTAGATCTTTGATAGAGCCATTTTTTCTTGCCATTTCAATGAATAGCATTTCTGCTTAAATCTTACTATTAGCTTTGAACACGCATGCTGTATTCTAAGTGGTGTTAAAGGCAGGAAAACAAAATAATTATCAAATGAAACCTGCTTATATTTCTTTCTCTTCCAATTGCGTTTATACACTCTCCTTTATACGCTTATTATAGTCGAGAACTTTAAAAACACCTCGTGTATAAAAACATTGATATTTATCGTCTTTTTTTCACATTCAGGTTGACCTCTCCTTTAAGTTTAGTGCCTGTAATGGTTCCGCTACGTCTTGGACCACTTAACTTCTAACAAGATAATCAAAGTACCCTAATGAAACATGATCTCCTTGATGCCATGTGGTCCGAATTGTAGTGGAACCATTACAAGGACTTTCCCTTAAACTCGTATTTTCAACATCAACTCTGCCCTAATCAATTGCTGAAATACGCCATAATATTTTTCTAAATAATCAGAAATCGTTTGTTAATCACGTAATGAAATATTTATATTTTTACAAGGTATATATCTGAGTATATATGTTTACAATACCACGAGGCTACATTAAAGTTATTCACATCTCTGACGATACTTATTTTGGATTTGGCGAAATATTGACTTTGTTAAATATGTTGCTACTGAAATCATTGATGTAGAATGTATAACGATCAAACAAATATGCAAATGTGTAAATTAGAAGAAAGTTGAATAAAAACACATTGGTAAGTCATGTAAAATCTATACAGCTAAAAGCACGAAATGTCCGATTTGTCGTCTTTATGAATCAGTATATCTGGAATCTAATAATAAGGGCGATCTCGAGATTTTTAAGTAAATTTTATACTATGGTTATGCAACTGTAACAAGTTACTTAAAAACCGCTGGATGATCGAAAAAGGGTTGCATAGTATATTCAGTATTTTTAACAAACGCAAACTTTGGCTACCCATTTTAACCGGTGTTATGATAGACATTGCCGTATTGGTCGACTGTACTGTACATATTAATGATGGCGACTGTCACACTGCACTTGAACAGCATCTCCCTTTTCCCTCTGTATTACTTAATATTGATATATGTATGTAGGAATGTGGTTCTTGTGCCCCTGTAGACTACGTTCACATGAACTACGGTCAAGTATACGTTCGTAACATTAAGATGTAACCACGGTTTAAAACTTAATCATATTTTATGAAATTAGCACATAGTTGCTAGAATTATTGTTTCAGTATTTGACAAATGCACACCAGTTGTTAATACTAATTACCATAAATAAAATGGTATTTAAACATTTTTGGAAGAAATATTTCTATGTTTAATTTGCTATGAATTAAAGATATGAGCATTATCTAAAGCCACTCTACAATTTATAAATTACTTAAATATTTTCATTTTATGGAGGCCTAGATATTTTGACATAACATCAATCATTCTTATTATGTCGAAGTTTTCCAAAATTTGAACTTAAAGCCGGAATATTTGTGTTAGAAGCTTCTTCCGTGATTCAGCTAAGTTTTCTTTATTACATGAACTTTCAGACCACGTTGCTGAAATTTTGTCATAAACCAATTACTGTAATAGAGCAAGGGCAAAATTGAGAACAATATCTTGGAAATGGCAGACTTGGTTGTTGTCATTTCTTTTGTTTATTAATATTTAGTATTTTTTGGTCTCTTTATCATAAGTAGATCATGTGCTCAGACTGGATAAGATTTATTTCAGATCAAGACAACTCTCTCTCTCTCTCTCTCTCTCTCTCACACAAAAAGGTTGGGTATATACGGTTATTCCCCTCTCTCTCTCTCTCTCATGGGTATATACGGTTGTTCCCCTCTCTCTCTCTCTCTGTCTCTCTCTCATGGGTATATACGGTTGTTCCCCCCTCTCTCTCTCTCTCTCTCTCTCTCTCACGCATATATACGTTGTTCCCCCTCTCTCCTCTCATGGGTATATACGGTTGTTCCCCCCTCTCTCTCTCTCTCTCTCATGGGTATATACGGTTGTTCCCCCCCCCCCTCTCTCTCTCTCTCTCTCTCTCATGGGTATATACGGTTATTCCCTCTCTCTCTCTCTCTCTCTCTCTCTCTCTCTCATGGGTATATACGGTTATTCCCCTCTCTCTCTCTCTCATGGGTATATACGGTTGTTCCCCCCCTCTCTCTATCTCAAGTATATATACGGTTGTTTCTTTCTATCTGTCTCTCTCTCTCTATCTTTCTCTCATGAGTATATACGATTGCCACCCCCCCCCCCCCCCCCCCCCCCCCCTCTCTCTCTCTCATGGGTACAAGCGGTTGTTCCTCTTTTGATTTGTTTTCTTGGCAAAAGTTATCTAATGATTTATATCAAGTTTTCTTACATTTAAGGTGGAGTCATACCTTTGAAATAACATCGTTTTCGACGTCAAATCGACGTTTTTGTGAGATTTGGGGTGTGTAAAAACAAATCGTTGTTTCTTTCTTGCTTCGATTTATATATTTTAATTTCTTGTAAACTTAAATAGGATGAATTTGCCTTTCCAAAGATGTAAATTTCGTGCGTAAGTTTTTACTCAATTTCCCGTAACTCGGATTTAATCCGGAAAACTAGTATGGGGAAAATATACTCATAATTTTCTTTTATTCTAAGGAAAAATTGCCCGATAGATTTTTATTAAAATTTTTTATTGTTTAGCACAGTCCTTAAATAAAGTAGTTTGAATTTAAAGAAAATCTATCGGGCCGTTTTTTATTAATTATAATGAAGTTACACTATGGACGCAAGCATGACCGGTCACTGACGACGTCAAGATGCCAAGATGAACAATTTTGATTTTTTTTCTCTTCCTATTATGATTTGAATCTCCAGGTCATATTAACAAAGATGAATTAGTCTTTTAAACAATGTAAATTTCCTACGTTAACTTTTCTGAAAAATAAAATCTATCGGGCTATTTTTTCAGTCATCATTTGAAAAAAAAACCATAAAAGTAATAAGAATTTATTCGATTACACCCACCAGACGGAATGTCTGTTTTCAATTGACAATTATAATACGCCTATTGGTTAAGTTTTTACCGGATTTACTGCTGCTGCCGCTGATTACTAACACTTCTACTACTCCTTCTACCAATACCTCAATTACCACTACTGCTACTACTAAATGTACCAGACCTACAACTAATATGTTTAAACTACTACTACTACTTCTAATAAGACGATTACTACTACATGTACTGCTTCTAATACTACTACCTTCTATTACAGCAATTGCTATTATTACTTCTACTACTACGTACTACTACAGCAATTGCTATTACTACTACTACTACTACCTACTACTACAGAAATTGCTATTACTACTACTACTACTACCTACTACTACAGCCATTGCTATTACTACTACTACTACTACTACCTACTACTACAGCAATTGCTATTTCTACTACTACTACTACTACTACCTTCTATTACAGCAATTGCTACTATTTCTACTACTACCTTCTATTACAGCAATTGCTACTACTACTACCTTCTATTACAGCAATTGCTATTACTACTTTTAATACTACGTACTACTACAGCATTTGTTATTACTACTACTACGTACTATTACTAATACCTACAGCAATTGCTATTACTACTACTTCTACTACCTACTACTTCAGCAATTGCTATTACTACTTCTATTACTACTACTACTACCTTCTACCACATCAATTGCTATTACTACTACTTCTACTCCTACTACTACAGCAAATTACAGCAATTACTACTACTACTACTTCTACTACTACTACCTTCTATTACAGCAATTGCTATTACTACTGTCACTACTACTACTACTACTACTACCTTTTATTACAGCAATTGCTATTACTACTACTACTACTACTACTTCTACTACCTACTACTACAGCAATTGTTCAATAGAACCTTTTTCATGAACTGTACAATTGTCCCATATAATTGAGGCATACTCTAAAATCGGTCGACGAAAAAGATACATTCATTTGAGAAGAGTTTGTCTCCTTATACTAAATTTTAACTCGGTCTAAAGGGCCCACTGAATTTAATATTGGATGTCATTTTGAAATGAAAATGAGAGAGTAAAAGAGATGTGATATGATAAAAAACATTAATTCCAAAATTAAACCAAAACCAAATATTTCCTAAAACCAAATTTTAAAAAGTCGAATACAACATCCTGGTCATCAAGTAAAATACTCTTTATTTAAACGGAAAATGTACAACAGTGCGAAATATGGGAGACAACTCAGATTGGAATATTTATCGTCGAATGACATTATCAAGTCTGCGAAGTTACGTGTATTTACCAAATAATGAATGAAATATAAAATACTTGGCCAGATGAATATGACATTATAAGGGATGCGCAGTATGGAATGATAAAAAGAAAATTGCATTGACATAGGTCGTCTTTGGTACAAACTGATCAGATTTGGAATAGAAGGGAATTTACTGGCCATTTTAAGATTAACTATAAAAAGTCCCGCGAAATTGCGGAAATGTTTTGTTACTGTTGGGATTCGTCTGAATAGATATGCCCACAGGGTAGGGACCTTGGGTTTTTACATAAATAAACTGGCCTTGGTGGCGATTTGCTGTCAAGCCGAGGGTTGTGGTTTCGATCCCCACTGGAATCGGGCATAGTCTTCAAGATGAAAGATTTACAATTTCTTTCTGATGGTCATTCGTACTGTCAGAATCCTGGGAAAAGATTTTTTAGTTGAACTGGCCATCTGTTAGCCTTTGGTGGCATGAAATGACGTTAAATAATTAAAATAAAATCCATTAAACTAAGTTTAACATACACACAATTGGATATTAAAAAGGACTCATTGTGATCACATGTTTTAAAGGTGTATATTTTTAATTTTAAAGGGGAAGGATAATAGTTTTTTGGAAAAAAAAAAAATTTAATTTGAACAATAATAGTTTTATTGCTACCTACATAGCACGGTATTTTCATTGCGACCTGCATAGCAGAATTAAACAAAGTCTACAGGAATGACAAACGAATTGAAAATAAACTTAACAGACTTCTGATATGTGCTGTGAAAATGCACAGGTAAGAGGGTCGCTGTCAACTCAAAGTGTGCGGGGGGGGGGAGGTGTAAGCAAGTTTTTTTGTTTTTTTTACAGTAAATCATGTTTTTTTTTCTTCTCAGTAATACTCAGTGTACAAATTTATTTATATCAGAGAATACAGTTTGCAAAGGGCTTTCAGATTTGGCCTCGCATTCAAAGAAAATATTACTTGTCATATCCGTGGCCGAGAGGGTAAAGTCGCTGGCTTTAACACTCGCTCAACCCCTCACCGCGTGGGTTCGAATCCCGGTGGGGTCATTCGGATTTTCATGTGAGGAAGCCTTCCAACTGGCTTGCGGTAGGTCGGTGGTTCTACCCGGATGCTTCCGTGCATTCGGGGTCTTCCTCAGCTGTAATTAGCTGGACGTCGCAATATGACTGAAATACTGTTGAAGCGACGTAAACTCAAATAGTCAATCAATAGTCAGTCTTCCTTCCAAGCGTGCACAAAATAAATAAAGGGGAAACTTTTCACTCAATTCAGTCAATTTATAGATCAGTAAAGGCATGTGTTAAAACAAATTCAGATATGTCGGATTTATTTGACTGTCCTGTCGGTTTGAAGCAGGGGTGCTGTCTCAGCCCATTTCTTTTTACTATGTTCATTAATGAACTGTATACATTTTTAAGACCAGAAACGTTCGCGGAATCCAGTTATTTCCAAATATAACTGAAATAGTTCTCCTTGTCTATGCAGATGATATCGCTTGAATATCTGATACGATTTCAGGACTACAATTACAATCAAACTTATTACATGAATATTGCGAGGATTATAAACTTAGCTTAAATATTGATAAAATCTAATCGTTAAAAATGGGGGACAACTCTCTAGAAATGAAAAATGGAGTTATGCAAATAGTAGACTTGATGTAGTTGACGGGTTTTGCTACGTAGGGTTATATTTTTCCAACAGATTATCGATGTCAAAATGGCAGAGAATGTTTCGGTGAAAGCAAAAAGGGAATTAATACACATATTTCACTCCTTTAATCAGTATAAATGTCTTCCATATTCATTATTTTTCAAAATATTTGATACTAAAATTGCGCTAGTCTTGTTATATGGCTCTTAGGTGTGGGGAATAAATAGCTATTATTGTGTAGAATCTGTTCATTTGGAAGCTTGCAAACGTTTTTTAAATACTGGAACTCGTGCTTGTAATGTTGCTGTTTTAGGGGACTTAGGTAGATTCCCAATGTATATTTATGCGTCAAAGCTTTGCATTAAATACTGGTTGCGAATAATAAATATGCCAAAACAAAGATACATTAGACTGTGTTATGATATGATGCTATATTATGATAGTATAGGTCTAACAAACTGGGCAACGTCAGTCAAACAAAACCTATATAAAAATGGAAAATCAATATGTAGATAATCAAAAGTTATTTTTATACAACTATATATGTAAACAGACTTAAAGACCAATACATTCAAGTTTGGCAATCTCGTTGTTTAGAAAATAGAAAATTAACACATTATGTAAATTTTAAAATAAACTATGATGTTGAAAATTATGTAAAGGTAATAGATATTGGAAATTTCAAAAATGTTTGGCTAAATTCAGAAGTTCTTGTCATTGCCTGTTAATTGAGACCGGTCGACACCATAATATATCGAGAGAAGAACGCATGTGTCCATATTGTAATTCCACTCAGGAGGACGAATATCACTTTATCCTGCTGTGTC
Source organism: Solen grandis (assembly GCA_021229015.1). Lineage (NCBI taxonomy): Eukaryota > Metazoa > Mollusca > Bivalvia > Adapedonta > Solenidae > Solen > Solen grandis. Next base: position 39,813,614 of record CM037781.1, on the reverse strand, counting down.
CTTTATAAAATAGATCAAAGAGAAATGTATATATCTGATTATTATAAAAATTATCCTACAGCGATGAAATTCTACAATCTAATGGCATGCAAAAATAAAACTGTAATTCGGAACCTTGCTATGTTTTTATACCATGCATTTGAAAAACGGAAACTCTTTTTAACGGGCATTGGTTAAAGCAACTAATGGGAACTGAGTATTATGCATATTTTAATATTTCAATGACGAATCTTGTATTTTTTTCCTTCAAATATTACCTACTGCTACCACATGTGTTGTATGTTATAACATGTATTATGTATATGGGCCGGAGGCCTTTTGTACAATAAAACATTGAATTGAAAGTGTACATAGTTATGTTTCGTAATGGCGCCAAATCCAACACAAAAATTAGCTCGTTCTTTTATTAATATAGATGCGTAAATAGTGCGTGTATAATTATTAAAAACTTGAATAGATCTACGTCTTTAGAATTTTTTATAGCAATATTGATTCAAATTCCATCGTCAATGCTTACCGCAACGAAATACTCAATTTTTAAATACATGGAAACGCATTTTGCATTTCCTGTTGTATGAAATATTCAAGTACATGGCTAAATTGATATACAGTATTAACGAAATAACGCATAGTACTTGTTAAAAATGAATAGATGGAAATTTAGAATAGAGAAACAAGAATTATGAAATTTGCCACAATGTGTTTATGTATTGCATAAGCGCTAAGTATGGATTGTGAAATTCGAGTCAGGTTCATTTCAGGAAAATATTACTTTGCTGATGTGTTTTACGACCTTCCAAATCGATATTGAAAAGATCTTCAGCGAGGCTAACATGATGAACTGAGAAGTGATTGCATTTCTATGTAATGGTTACTTTTTATTGTAATATGGTTAGAGATAATAGGTGGTTTACAGAAGCAATTAAATAAGTTTGCATTAAGGTAATCCATCCATTATGAAATTGTGATCATAATCCATCAAACGATCGTGGGAATTTTAGCTATTATTGACATAGAGCAAAGAAGCCTTTAACTCCAAGTCATCCGATGCTTGCATCTGAAGTCTTTTCAATCATTTGAATGACCATTATTATAATATTTAAGTTGCCATAACTTTACTTAACTACTTAAGAATTGCATTTTTGAGCGGTGGGTCTCTTATGCAAGTAAGCCAACTGCTGTTAAAGCAATTATTTAAAAAAAATGAAACCATAAATTATATAAAATTATTACATATATATATCATATAAGTAAAGAAATTAACATTATTTATAACCTTTATGACTCTTTTTTTATCTATACTGAATTACAGGTCTGGGGTTTTGAGATATATCCTGTCATACCTATTGAAAGTAGTCACTGTGTAATAATCAAAACAAATCAAAATCCTTGCTGCTAATACATATTTCGGCTATATGATTGCCAATATGAATATGCTACATCTGACAATTTAATCTGATTATGTTGCAATAGCGAAAGACTAAGAGAAAGTAAGGTGTTCACAATCTCTCTCTCTCTCTCTCTCTCTCTTTACCACCACTTCGCATAGGGCCGGGAAGAGCGGAAAAATACACCAGACTTCGTACTGACGTCTAAGCTCGTGGTGCAAATAGTTGTTGATGGCCGGGGAGAAATTCCCCTAAGAATTCAATTAATTTCTTATGGCTAAGTCAACAAAACCGCATCAGCTTTTGCTGCATGAAATTGATGAATACGGTAAGATATGAGGGCTATAACATTTATGAATGAAAGTAAAGTCATGATTTTTGAAATTAGGTAACGCAATATAGTTTTACTGTTAAAATGTTCCTCTAGAACTCATTTCAATATGCAGATTTTACCACAGCCCCCCCCCCCCCCCCCCCCCCCCCCCCCCCCCCCCCCCAAAAAAAATACCATTAGCCATGCAGCTCTTGAATTAAGTGATATTTACGGATAACACTTGATCTTTTTAAAGTCCTGATTCACATTTCTTTAATCCAGAGAATGATGGTTTTGCAATTATATGATTAATTGTAAAACGGTGAAATTCCGGTATTGTTTGATGAAACTGACAATGACAAAAATATTCAGGAAATTAAACAGGCATGTGAATAACTTGATATAGGAAGATTAGATTGTTGATATTTTCTTTTTAACGACTTTTTATGAAAAGAATGGAATTATATAAAATGTTTCTCTTAGAGAAGACATTTTGTAGAATATTTAGCATCACAAAATTTCGAATATTGTAAAAAGATTAGCATTGTTTATATACTAGACAATCAGGGAAATAAATTAATTTATATACATTTACACTAGTCTATGTTTCTCTGTATACATTTCTAAGAAGATCGGGTTGCCTAAAAGTATAACTTGACTGGACTGATTACAATTACTTTCGTGTTAGTATACAATAATAGTGTTTTTCGACATACCAAAGTCGTAAAAGATGGTACTGGTATAGCTCCCTTGCTTGGCAATCAGCATATAAGGGTAGTTGCAGGGCTGGTTTGCTCGATGTCAGGATAATGGGACTGGATGTGGTATCATGTCACATGTCTACGGCGTGATACTGTAGTGTGGCAGCACTATATCTGTCTCAAGTAGACATCGTCTCCAAATGACTGAAATTCTGTCGGTGGGGCGTTAAACCCAAAAACAAACAATGTTTTTTTCAGTGTTTTTCTTCATGCTAATGCATTCACTTGACATGAAATATCTACCCATCTATCATAAGTACAATGTATTATGTCTATCAAATTAAGTATACATATGCGAGTATGAAAATGTGCGTTAAAAAAATCTGTATTACTATAACCAGTGTGGCCATACCGCGTGGAATATGACGTCATTTAAAGCTATCTCGAAAAGCATAATTTATTTTCCAATGATTCAGAGGGAGAAACTGCTGTAAGCATTTTAATTCTTTATCTAGTTTAATAATATAAAGCGCATACAAAGCCCTACACATAGGTCCCACAAACATATACCACAAATTGTCTAAGATACTGTCATTTGCGTAATCACTCGATTAATTATTTAA
>CM037781.1:39772991-39810489 GCA_021229015.1 Solen grandis | reverse complement strand
TTTTATACTGGCATTCACCTATTTTCCCCAAAAATCTTTAAAAACTGTTTTCCCCAAAGAATGAAAAAAAACCCCAAAAAAATTTCAGAAAAAAGTGTTTTTTTTTTCCATAAGGCAGCTTTTGAATAGAAAATGTTGTAAATTTGATCAATTTTACTTTATTTTCACCCCCTTGATTTCAGTTACTTTTTTACAAAATTTCTAAAATTTTCTTCACAAATCTCCATTTGAAGGGTGTTTTCATTTACCCCTAGAGATATTACTTTTTTATATTTAACTGATCTTTTTCCCATTTTATCAAATTTGAAATTGATTTCAGAAAAAATTACTAAAAATGCATACAACTGCCCAAAAAAGACCCCTGCTGTAATCCCCACCCCTTTCTGCCCCAAATAGGACATTTTGATTGCTCCTGGGGTGAAGGTTTGCAGGTGCCGGGGGTGGGTGATGAGCGGGTACTCCATGGTGATTATCATACAAAATGCTGACTAACCCCCGCCCCCTGCTTCTAAGGTAAACACCAGACTGGAAGGATGCTAATGTTACAATGCCCCCAACACGCAATTCTTCTAAGCAGAAACCCAATTTTCCCCCTTGAGAGTATTTGATAAATGATAAAATTGATGGTATTTTTCTGCGATGAAAAATGATGTGATTAAACAACACTATGCGGATACCTTGCATTCATAAATTGAGAGTTTTAAAATTCCACTGCCTGGCCATAAAATTTTGTGTAGAGCAATTAAAAAATTAGAACACTTCTTTTTTTTTTTTTTTTATTTTACTCCTAAATTTAAAAAAAGCTAGGGCCAGGATGATTTTTTGGGATTTTACCCACTGAAGGGTTGATTACTTGTTTGACAGTTTCTTGTTCTCGGGCTTAGGGGTTTTCCGAGGGCGGGTTTAACCTGAGTTATGCACTGGGGGGGGGGGAATGATTGTGCACCGGAACAAATCATTACAACTCACATGGGGGACATTTTAAAAACCCTTTCCCTGGAATCACATGTAAATCCATACCTGCAATTAGCACAAAAAACTCAATTAAACCTGGGATACTCAATTTAATTTTTTATTTTTTTATAAAACCCATGTTTGAACTGACCCAAAAATTAATTTCTTTTTTTTCCCCCGGTTTATGACATATAACCCATCATGAATGTACCATTAAGCTCGTGAATAATTTTAGGAATTTTCGATGGGGGAGGATTAAATTTCATTACTGGTCCTCCATTGATTTTGGACATGTCTTTTTTACAGCTGAAAATAACATTTCAAATACAAGTTGTTGTTTTTTTTCTTTTAATATAAACAACAATTCAAAATTCTTTTAAATTTTTGTTAAAAATTTAAAATCTTTTTTTTTTTTCTTATTGAACCCTGTTTAATAAAAAGAGTATAAAAAAAAATATGTTAAAAAAAAATCGCAAAAAAAAGAAAGATAAAGTTCCCTGACTTTTCCTTAACACATTAATAAGTTTGAATAAAAAAATGTCGATAGATAGAAAAAATAAACCCCGGATTTTCCATAACAGAGATAAAATTTTTCAACCATCATCTAAAAAAGTAAAGCAAGTTGGAAAATTAAACACAAATGTGTGGGGGTTTGTGGGGAAATAAAAGGTAAAGAGAAAAAAAAGGGTTTAGAAGTTTTAAACCTTGTTACCCCTTTCTTTTTGATGCAACAGACAAGACGTTACCGGTTTTCTGTTATTTTCTTCAAAGGTTTTAACTGTGTGTTTTAAAAATAGACTTCACGATGATTTTTGAAAAAAAAAATAATTTTTCCAGTTCATCGGGAGTATTCCTGTAGAATCATGCACAAAAAAACACTTCGCAAATTTTTTTTAAAGGGTATAAATTCCATTCCCTAAAATTACATGGATAAAGTAGCATCCGAAGGATATTAATGACAATACAGAAATAAAATACAAAGTCTTATTAGATTATATAGAAAATATAACATTATTTTTTATAACTTTTTGAATTGGACTACATTTTTTTCCCCTTTTTAAAGAAAAAAAAAAATCTACTTTTCCCCAAGTGCGGGGGGGAAAAATCACTGACTTTTCTGAATATACACAAAAGGGTCAGATTCATGTTAAACTTTCAATTTTTAAAATTTATACTGCACTGGGGAATTCTATTAAAGTGAGGAGTTTTTCTAGAATGGTGTTCATAGTTTGGTTTTGTTATTCTTATCTAAAAGAAAGATTCCACATTCTCTTTTAAAACAGAGATTCACAAAGTGCATTTGGAATTTCAGAATGCTCAGGTTTTAAGATCCCCAATTTTCAGGGTTTTTTTTTACCCCAAATTTAGATCTAGAGGTTTTTAAGCAAGATTTTTTTAAGTGAACTTAATTTTTGTTTTCCCCCAAAAAACAATTACATTTTTGTAAAGGTTTGATAACCATCTTTTGTAGAAAAATTTGTTTAAAAATAAAATACAAAAAAAATGTTTTACATTAAAACCCTTTTCTTCCCAACAGGGGAACACATGGTTTTGTGGTAAAAAAACGCTATAACAATATGGCAGCCTGAAAAATTTTATTCAGACCCCTTTTTCAGATAATTTATCATCCATTTTAGAAAGCTGGGGCAGCCCAGTGGAAAGGGAAAATTGTTACAGCTATTCCTTATTTTTTATCTCTATGCAACGTTTTTCATACACTCAAAAATCTGACTGGCATTCTTAATTTTGACAAAAATTTGCGGGTTACTTTTATAACTTTCACGCAAAATTTTTTAATTTTCATTAACTTCCCAGGGAAAAAAGTACTAGTACAACAAAGCCTTCGAGAAAGTTAGCTAAATTTTTAAGAATTTTTTCCGTTTACGTAAAAAAGGAAAAGTTTAAAAAAAAATATTTATAAAAGAAATTTTTAAAAATTTCATTGATCATGAGGGTGGCACAGCTAAGGAGATAACATGCAGCGGCAAAATGACCCCAGGTCCAAAAATTTTTAAAATCAAGGTCAAAGGTTAAAGGTAAAAAAAAGGGTACTAATTTCCATACAGAAAATCTGGTTCTGTGGATTCCAATTTCTTGGTTTTTTGATAAAAAGGGTAAAACAGTTAGATAGTGAATTTTCATTTCATAGAAAGTAGGGGTGGTATCGGGCAGATTGATGGATTCAAATTTTTTATGATACAAAAAGATCAAAATTTGATTATATCAAATATACATTTTGATCTTTGACTGTAATAAAAAAGACGCTGAAACTGTATTTATTATAACTGATACAGTGAGATCAAACAGTATCTTAATAAATTTTATTATTTTTAAATTTAGCCAAAAACTCTGATGTTTCAATCTGCATTTTTTTTTTAAAAAAAAAAAGTTCATGCAGTCTTCAATTTTTGACCCATATCTTTTTGAATTAAATTCTGAAAATTGTGAAAATAAATCAATATCAATAGACCTATTAACAGTTAAGTTGGGCGTATTTTATTGCAAATTAAACATATATAATTGTTTATGAATTAAAAGTTTAACCACTACTGAAGGATAAGTTGTGATTTCAATCTTGTGTTTTCTTCTAAGGTGTGCAACAAGGTCACTAGGCTAGCATTGTCGCCTTTGCTCTGCCCCCTGAGTTTCCCAGCACCATCAAATTGTCTTTTCAAAATACGCCTAAGTGGAGTAGTCCACCATTTTGCGTCCAAGACATGGGGTTCGGAAATTTCCCACACATACCTATTTTTATAACAAGATTAATACTCTGGAATTTTTTAAATCCGCAAAAAAGCATAAGGAAGGAAGAGCTTTTTCGCTGAAAAAATCTTTTTTTTTTTGCAAATTTTCAGAAAATGTAAAATTATTTTTCAGTTTTGTATCGATATTCGTTTGATACAAAAAATGGATCCGATATAGCGATAAAATTTTTGGATACCCGGTCTTTCGATACATACCATGAACCGGGATCACCCCTAACAGAAAGTTTTATTAATTTCCTCACTTTGTTGCTGATGAACTTGACATCCTATATCATTTCTAAATAAGTAAATAAAAGGAAGAAAAAACCTCACACTTAGAATAAATGACACTGAGGAATCACCACCCACGAGATACATCCGCTGAAAACAAATGTGATTAACACCATCACACCCCCTGGGATGAAACACCTGTCTCTGAACACCTGGAGACTGAAAAGGGGTAACTCCTCTTATCTGTATCAGTACCATTGAAACAAGCCATGAAAGCATCAATTGTTTAATTAATCCAAGGGCCAGATTAAATGACTTCCGAAAAGCATCAAGACTTTATTTTTTATCTTTTTGGTTGCAATATGAAAACGATGACAGCCAGGACTGCTTCACTGCAAATCTTTTAAGAAGATCAACGGCAGTAAAACACACCACAGGAAACGAAACCTTATTTTTTTAAAAGATCAAAATTATCAAAACAGCATTTTTTTAAAAGCTTTGATTTATACAAAAACATTTATTGCAACATAAAAAAATCAGACTTGTAAACTCAGGTAATTTGAAATGACTTAAAATAAAATAAATAACATTTTATTGTTGCATGATTTATAAATAAATAATTTACCAGTTTTCTACCACGAAAAAGACAAAGGGAAAGCAAAAAAAAAATTATATAATTAAATCTTTTAAATTTGACAGGAGAAGACCAATGGTGTTGAAACTTTTATAGAAAAGTATTTTGCCAGTCTTTGAGAGAAAGCAAGAAATGTGTCCATAGGACACAGATACTCCCACAACTGCTTTTTTGTTGAATGATAGCATGTCAAGAACCTTTGTCCAGTCTGACAAGGATTTCATACTGAAGGTTACAGTGACCATGACCTTTGACATAGTGACCTCAAAAACAATAGGGTTCATCTACTGGTCAAGGCCAATGTCCCCACCAGGTTTCACAAACCCAAGCCCTGCGGTTCTCCGTTAATTATAGGACAAGTTTTTTGGGCATACGGATGTTTTGTACATACAGCAGCAATGCTATAATGCCTCCTACTTTTCAAGTGGGGGCATAAAAATATTCGGAAACAATAACCAGGTTCTTCAAGACAATAACAAGAGCTGTCAGAGGACAGCACGCTCGACTATTCAAAATGCTTGTTTGTAAATAAAATGAAATCTATTTCAATTCTTTCCTTCACATACCCTGTACATTTATAATAGTAAAAAATGATATACCTTGATAGTCTGATACCCCTTAATATTTTTATGATGTCTAAAATCAATCCCATGCCTAGTTACTGAGACATAAGCACAATAACACTGTGCATGCAAAACTTCAACCAAAAATCCAAGTTAGAAAAGGGCCATAATTTGTATAAAATTCAGTCCTAAAGTTATCCTCCTTAGTTTTCTGATGCCCCTGAAGACACTCCTTAACTTTCTAGTCAATTCCACAAGCAATTTCTGAGAAAAAAAGCTGGATAGTATCTTTGAATGCAAAAATTTAACCAAAATTCTAAGTTAAAAGGGGTCATAATTTTAATATATTCCATCAAGTGATATCTTCCTTTATAGTATGATACCCCCAAACATAATAAAGATGTTTCAAATCAATCCCATTGCCTTGACTCTGAGATATAAGCATGAAAGTACCTTGCATGCAAAACTTCAACTAAAATTTCTAAGTTAAAAAGGGCCATGATTTGTAATATATTCCATCAAGAGTTATCTACCTTGGTTGTCTGATGCCCCTAAACATATTCATAAACTTTCAAGTCAATACCATGAATGGTTATTGAGATACAAACTAGATAGTAGCTTTCACGCAAAACTTTAACCAAATATTCTATTGCATGCAAAACTTTAACCAAAATTTCTAAGTAAAAAAGGGGCCATAATTCATATTAAATTCCATCAAGAGTTATCTACCTTGGTTGTCTGATGCCCCTGAACATATTTATAAACTTTCAAGTCAATACCATAAATGGTTATTGAGATATAAGGTTGACAGTAACTTGCACGCAAAACTTTAACCAAAAGCTGCAACGCCGAGGCGACTACAATAGCTCTCATATTCTTCGAATAGTCGAGCTAAAAATGGCACCCCCTATATATGTCATTTAAAGTTATTTTCAAAGTGTTTAACAGTTTTAAAATTATTTATTCCTTATTTCATATAATGACTTACTTTGAAGGATACTTGATCTTTTTTTTTTTAATTATGAAATATTCAAACTGATCTTAAATATAGTTCAATAGCTGATGATAGGCTTAAACCCTACTAGTAATCAGTCTCCATAAGGTAATTAGCAAACTGTTTACAATATACTTACATAGGATGCTCTACAGACTGATCCACCAGACAGCTTACACACATCTCTCACTGATATGGGTTACTTATAGGCTGTTGTTCATGCTGGAAACTATGCCATATTACATCTCCAACATGGGCGCCAAAAGTAACCAGGTGAGAAAAATGTGCAGCCAGAACAGGACTTGAACTCAAAACCCCTCACTTACAGGACAAAATGCTCTACTGACTGAGCTATGAAATAAGGCTTATTTAATTATATCCCATATTGCAAATAGTCTTATGGGAATTGCCAATAACCTTAAAGCAATCAAGTTTCTTGACATTTCTTATAAAATTATTTATATATGCACAATTGAAAATTTCATTATCAAACTTAAAGGAGCACAGTTTCCACACTGGACATCTAATGTAGCTTCGTGAACATACGAAGTTAACATCTCTCTTTTTCATTCTTGAATGCAAATCTTTTCAAAGAAATATACAAATATTATGAAAATTGTAGTTATATAGACATAATGAAATTATAAAGAACTATTCCATTTACAATGTCTACAATACAATGTCTCATTAAATTTAACTTCAAAAACAGACATCATTTTTGGATGAACCCAGATAGAAACTTGAATGAAACATATATAAAGTAGAACTATGGAAGAAAGGTGGAATAAATATTCTGTTAAAATATTTCATACTGTATTGAGAGCAACGTATAATGTCCGTGAATTCATCATTTTAGTATCAGTATCCGAAATCAAATCCATCCGGATTTTACTAAACTATTACAACATACAACTGGCACAAGAATATGCAAACGCAGCTAAAACGCATTGTGTTTATCAAGTTACAGCATTATTTATTGAAAATGGCAACGTTGCTTTCTCTTAAGGTTGTGAAGTAGGAAAATAAAAGGATATACAGGCATAGAAATTAATAAAATAGTCCAGTATATTTACCTGTTACATACATTAGTCCATACCAAAAAATGTGAATGTCAAGCTGAATAGACTCAACCAATCAAATCGCTCAAATTAGCGGCGGTGGCAACCAATCAAAATCGTGCAGTAGAAATCGCTTAATAAGTGAAAACTATAAATTACATGCTTATTATAAATGTCTTTTCTGCAAAACGAAGACATGCACATTCATTTAAGCGCAATCGAAAGGGTTTAACAGTTATGTTTTTGATGTTGGACGATCTACCTTTCTCACAATGTCTTGTAAACCAGTGTCTCTTTAATACTAATGTATATTTAGAGACCCTGTGTAAATATAGACTATTACTGTACATAGCCTATATTGTAATTGGATCTAATTATTTCTAGATTTGTTGTTCTTTTCGAATTTATATAAACATCATATTTATGCGTTTGTTAATGAATTATTTTTTCCTTGCAATACTGGTTATGGGAGATAATGACAGAAGCAAAAACTAGAACGGTGTCGAGATTTGTCTCCCCTCAAACACTATATCGCACATTGCTTTCTAAGTCGGGAGCACTCGCATTTTAAGGGCACAAGGCTTCTTGAAGTCTTAGCTTGTGCGGGCATCGCATGACGGACCCAGCGAGTTGGCCGCTGCTGGCATGGTTATCACATGGGAGTCGCACGGACAACATATGATTTACGGGCACCCGGTGTCCACACATGGTTCGCAGAAAGTTATTGAAAGTCATTGCAAGCTCCACACGACTTGTATGCACGAATATTTTCGAATAGATTTTCATATATGTATATTATAATGCTGATTTGCCAATAAACTTGAAACTAATATAATATAAATATATTTTAATCGTGACATTTTATGAAGTACAAATTTTAAAAAAATACCTTAGCGCTCACATTTTCCCCGTTTAAATTTTTTTTTTGGTTAAAGCGGCAGCAGTTTAATTTTGACAAAAAGGAATCATGTTTTTATGATTAAAAATTTGTTCAACTCAGAATCATTAAATAGTAAAGTATCTTTCCCAGAGATTTCACTGGAAATGTTTTAACTTGTTAGAATATGAACACATAATAATGAGGTACGCATTCTTAATGCAACAAGAAAAAAACATACGGTGAAATATCTTATTAGCTACGAACAGACTGTTTACCTTTTTAAAATGCAAACTTTAGTGCTGAAATTTTTGGGGGGTCTTTTTATATTTCCGCATAAAATTTAACTTTTTTTAGTTCTTTTCTTTACTTCAAAACTTTTTATCCGTGGGAAACACAGTAATGATAACAGTATCTTTACTTTAAATCAAAACTTTTCGATGACATTAATTTCGTTGTTCGGTTCGGTCGTTTTTGGTATATATTTGTTATCTTCTTTGGGTTCAGGTTTTGGGAAAATGTAAAACGTTTTCAGGGGCGCAAAAATCGTGAAAAAAACCTTCTACAAAAGCCTCAAAAGTAGTCCTCCACGAAAAAATACATTATCTAAAAATGTCTCTGAACTGAGGAAAATCATTTTTTTTTGTTTAAAAATTCAAAATTTTTTTTTCTTAAAATTTTATTTCTGAAAAAAAAAATTTTTTTCATTGACATAAATTTCGTGGAATCTGTGATTGAATTAATTTCTTTGGTACATAATTCGTGGAACCATTTTCTAAAAAACTTGGGTCTATAAAAATAAACAGTTTTGGGGGGGAAAATTTATTCGGGATAAAGTCCCAAAAAACAAATTTTTAAAAAAATTTTTTCAAAAAAGCCCCCCCAAAATCAGAGCTTTTGTAAAATTTTAAAAAATGAGTTTAAAAAAAGAAGTCCCCTTCCAAGGTTTAATTGATCAGAAATTACATGCCCTTTAAATTTATGCAAATTTAAAAAGCAGATCTGTACAAAAAAAATACTGTCTGTGATCCGGGCCTCTAATATACAGAGACCCTGCTGTACGAAAATAATTTTAATCACGTAGCATAATGCTGCTTCTTCATGATCTCTTAATGGTGTTTGATGTGTCCCGGTATTCTTAAATGAAAACAAAAAGTTTTGGTGAAAGAAATCCCTTTTTTTAGGGATTTTCGATATTTAAAAAAGTGTTAATAACTCTTTGATTTCCAGTCCTTGGATTTTGAGTCACTCATATATTTTTATATTTCAAGTTTTGATAATTTAATTGGGGGTTAATTCGACAGCGGGTTTTTTTTCTCCTATTTTAAATGGTAACAGTTTTTTAAATTAGGGCTTTGGGTCAAGGAAACCCATAAACCGGGGTCCTGTTTTTTGCTAACGAACGGGGAGCCCCGGGGCGATACATTCGCATTTTGCAAATAGACCCCTTTTGTCCATTACGTGCTGATTAGAAAAGGGTCCCCTGGTTTGTATTCGTTCGTGGGGTGGGATTTTCTTTTTCCCAAATTTAGACAAACCTTTAATCATTTTTCCATTTTTTGGTATAATTTTTAAAACAATTTTAATACGGGGAAAAAAAAAAAAATATGTTTAGGAAATTTGAAAATTTTTTCCGTGAATGAGAAATATAAATGATCTCCCGCTATTCCAATTCCCAAAAAAGTAATACTGTTAAATAGGGGATGATGTTCTCCCGCATGTATATGTTAAATTTAACAAGTATGTTTTTAAAAAAATGTATGTTAAATTTAAGGTATGATTGTTTTTTTAATAATTGTAAATAAAGGGGCGATTTTATTTTTATTTTAACATAATTTTGTTTTAATTTTTGCTGCAAAATCTACAAATTTAACAATAATTTCTTTTTTTTTTATTTTTTTGTTAAAGACGAAAACTTTAATTTTTCTTTAATTTTTTATCAATACATAAATGACATATTCTCTGAACCCCTGAATAGAAATGGGAATTGTTTCAGAAATAAAACCCACTGGCAAAACCTGGTTGCCATATTTTTTAACAAATCCTCTGAAACCCCAAGGCGGGAGTCTGTACTACAGGAATTTGATAAAAAGAGGGGGAACTGTGAATCTCCTTTCGTGGGACACAATTTTCGTCAATTTTTGGGGGGGGGGGGGGTATCCCGAATTTAAACCCCTTTGAAAGTTGTCCTTTCAAAAACCCCGTTTTTTTAAAACACAATCCACGAATAAATGTATCCAGAAATTCCCTTTGGCACAAATCAACGAATTTTTTGTCAACAAATATAAGATTTTACAGTATTTTTCTCTGGAAAACAAGGTTAAAAGGTAAAAACTCGAATATTTAAGATATAAGATTTATTTAGGCTGCTGTCCCCCGGTGAGCGAATAGGGGTACCGTGGCATATTGTTTTAAAGTGTATTTGATCACTTCTATAAATAAAAAATTTTATCATTGTTCGTATATCAATATACTATTACCTACTTTCTTCGTCCAATCAGAGATGCTTTTTATAATCACGTGACGTATTTATTTCTGTTTTTGGACGCACGCTTACAGAATCCTGTTTTTTTTTTGTGTGTTTTTTTTTTCTATATTGTAAGATTCGCACCTATGATAAAGACCGAAACGTTCCAAATGAAAATCTGAATCAACAGACGTTACTATAAAGACAGTGTTTTCGAGGGTCGTTTGTAAAAAGGTTGCCAGATTCTGATATAAATGACTTTGTTATTGAATAAAGAATGGGGTATAAAATAAAAAAAGGTTATTTGAGATATTGTGCTGTTCAATATTGAATTATTTGACTCGTACACAGATGGCGAGTCCAAAATGATTTTCCAAGTGTAACGAAAAAAATCCCCACTACATAGTGGGCTGCGAATAGTGGCGCGGCTTTTCATTAATAATCGATAACAAGCAAATGCTAACTTAAAAAATCCCACGGGCGATGAATGAAGCAACGAAGAGCGTTCGTGGGTTTCCGACGCTGGTTGTCCTCCTGCTATGTAAAAAACTAAAATTTAATTTAAAGAGATTTAAAATAAAAGACAAAAAATGAAAGTACTCTGAACTGAATGAAAAAAAACAACATCAATCATAAGCAAAACCATTTTGATATTTTTCAAGCGTGACGTTTACCACTATGCCACAGTGGACACGGTGTACTGCCACTATTTAAATTAATGGCAAAAAATAATCTGAACTAGGAGTTGGGTTTTGCACGTTAAAATTTGTATGTTAATGAGTTAGTTTAATTTTTAACGGAAATACTTTTTCTTATTCTAAAAGATGTGAGAAATGAATTTATGTATAAGAAAGTATGGGTCACCTCTCTGTTGTTTTTTTTTTTTTTTTTTTTTTTTTGCTCAAACTCTTTATTTTTATGCTCCCGAGATCTGTGATCGGGGGCATATTGTTCTGCCCTGTTGTTTGTTGTTTTGTATATTGGTATTCAAAGAATAACTTATTTACTACATGCTGAAAACTAAAACAAGGTATTGACTGACTTGAAACTTCCGATATAAGTAGATGGCAACTAGGAAAGTACAGTGACCAAGAACCATAACTCTACCGAGTCCGTTATTTATTTATTTATTTATTTATTTATTTATTTATTCTCCTTTTACCTTTTTCTTGATTTTCTGTTGGCATGCTCTGCGTAGCGTTCAAGTTATTCCTTAGATAATAGGGATTTTCCCTGTGCTGAGTAGTTTTTCATCCCATTTCTTTATATACGCAGATGCAAAATTCTTTCCCAGCCTGGAACCAATCACAATGTCATCAGTTTGAAAATACTCTTTGTCACCCAGACCAAAATAAAATTGTTCGAACAGTCTCTTTCATACAAGTCATGTTCTCAGCATCAACCAGTGAGTCAGTCCTCATATTCAGCGCTTCCCAGCAAGCATCTTTCCCTTCTTTACGGGGGACCGATGGGTAAAATTAACAAACACAAAACAAACCAGAAGACATCAATTAGATAAGGGTCTTTTTATTTATTAATAAATTCAGTTGTGTCTTTCAGATATCTTTGCGACGATACTTCAAATTCTTTTAACTCACATTTAGCTACGTCATCTAATCTTTCTGTCGGTGTATCAATGCCATTCACGATCGGGTGCTTTCTCTTGATGCATCTTCGGATGCCTTGTAGTTTCCAGGGACTAGGATACCGTGGAATTGAATATTTTCTAAGATCTGCCGAAATGGCCCCCTCACGATACATTTTTTTGACCGATTACTTTACATTTTATTACTGGCTTCACATTCAGGGTTTCCATGTCCGAATACTCTCTAAAATTTCTCTTTTTAACTAACAAAAAGTAATCCTCTTTGTTCACAACTACTTCACCAAAACCCTTTTCAAAAGGCCAAACAATTGTACATCATGATGTTACAACTCGTAGAATGCATTTTTTTTCTCTGCCTCTGATGTTTTAGCGAACCTTTTCTTTTTAAGTTACGACCATCCATTCTTAACCAATTCAGTATATACATGTAGATCAATATAATGGTCTCTGCCAGATGACGGTGCGAATTTACCTTTCTCGTTCACTTTTAATCGGTTATTAGCATCCTGTTCATTTGAAATTGTTTGTCACCTAAAAAAATATCAGCTAAAGCCTACCTTTGTCAATTCAATCCTTACCCCTTTGAACTTCAAACCTTTTTTCAACAGTGAAACCTGTGTCTAAGCCAGTTTAAACTTAGACAGGTTAATGACAACTGAAGTCTTGTTCTTTTTTTTTCTTTTTTTTTTTTCGATTTTTCTTTTTAATATCCAACTCACCTTTATTTTTAGATGTTTTTTGTTTATCGCTATTATCTGCTGTTTACGGTCAGGTGGCACTGTACTTTGTTTCAATTTGCCTGTCTATGTATACCGGCTTTTTTTCATAACGTGTCATTACCCGCACGTAAAGAGTTATTTTTCTGAATTATATCACTCTTTATATCAGACATGAAACTTAAAAGTAAATGTATATTGGGAGTACACTACATGTATATGAAATACTGATAGGTCTTGTTTGTTGGGTAACATCGGAACCTTTGTCAAAACCAGTCAACAGTGCTATAACCATTGTCAAGTGTTATTATCTCTAACTAAACTGAAATGACCATGTTTTAAAAGTAATAAAATATTTACCCTAGATTCCGCATTTTTACCACCAGCTACACATACAAACCTGTTCCATGAATCAAACGTCCGATCCAATGATATCTCGATATTGACACCATACCGGTCAGCTGCAGCGTGCATCAGCTTCTAAAACCCAAAAAACACACGGGTCGTCTGTTTCTTTGAGTTTAAACTGGTTAACCACACATCTGTCTATTAGAGGTGCATATTATGGGATGCCATAAAATCGACTAGCTCCCGAATCTATAGACACGATTTCCGTCTTTGGCGATTATTACATTATTTGGTATGAGGAGAGCTGTATCTTTTTATTTTACCAATGACCGATGACCGCCATTTCTCACCCTTAAGGTCACTCACATTTTAGCCTCACACCAGTCCACAAACGTAATCACTTAGCATACAGGATTTGTGCTGTCTTCAGTCAGATATTTAATTTCACTTTCCAACTCTGTAACCTTCCGATCACACAATTTCTGAAATTGCCTTTATTTAAAAGTCATCGTATGGAAAATGCTCACCATTTTCGCACGCCCATGACTTTCTATATTAGGGTTTCAACTCAAAAAATATTTTTCTCTTATCTGGGCAATTTTTTGTTTTTAAAAATATTTTTGACCTCAAAGCAACATTTAGGCAAAGTATAAATACATATTACAGTTCAGATATAAAGTAATTCTAATTTGAAATGACTCACTAGCAAATTTCACTCAGGACTAAAATTACTTTTTCGATTTCCGACTTTTCTAGACAACGGGTGTCAAATGTTGACATATTAGACTGGAAGTGATTGACATTGCCTAATGTTTTTAGTTATCTCCATTTTTGTTACTGTTATTATTATTTTTGTCGGGAGCAAAACCAAACAAGGTATTGACTCAAGATATAAACAGATGCTGAAATGGAGATACAGTGACCAAGAACAGTAAATTTTGAATTATCTCTCTTCATTTAATTCGTCCAGAGAATAACTTATTCACTATATTTTTAAGAAAACTACACAAGGTATTAACTTGAAACTTCAAATATATGTAAATGACTTCTAGGAAAAGTGCAATGACCAAGAACCATAACTTCACATAGTCCGTTTTTATTATCTCCGTTTATTTTTTATCAATTTTTGTCGGGAGCAAATATCATAAACAAAAATCTGTGTTTTTCGAACACATTTTATTTTTAAACCCTATGTCCAGCTTGGCGTTGAAAAGAAAAAGACATACATATTAATAAATTTTTCAGTACCAACCCCAATCAATGATTTTTAGCGATCACTTTTCCTAATCATACATTTGTTGACAAACAGACGCTGAATTCCTTCAACTTCCGGTAATCGATTAATGTCAAGTTCGGTTCACATTACAAATCTCAGTAGACTATATCAGTATCGATAAATGTGCATTATATTTCGCGACACTGACGAACAAATGAATGAAAAATCTACTATACTAGAAATTCTCATGAACATAATTTTAGACACCCATTTGTTTCTGCTTTCTACTGACCCTACAAAGGAATATAAGGGGTCACCACATGGCCGCAGTTCGACCAATAAAAAATTCAAGGACCATTGGGGGGTGAAACAATGAATAAATTAACCCAGTCATATAACTAATATATCAATTACATTAATATAACAATGTGCTTGGTCCTTTAACTCATTAATATTAGTAGTATAGGGTGGCACTGTGGTACCGTGGTACCATAATTATTTTTTTTTATGGTACCGTGGTACCATAAATTTTTTTTTTTTTGGTACTTATGGGACCAATCTATGACCGAATGGTACTTAAAATAAAACAGATTTACCGAATCTATAGTACCGAATGGTACTATATATGAAAACAGATTTATGTAATAAAATGTCTTAAAGGAGACCACATCTTAACTTGACATTGTAAAAAAGCCTTTCAGACATTTGGGTTGGCCCTAAAAGGCCGTTTTGTTTCTTATTAATTGTGGGCCATACCACACGTTTACAGTCCCATCACATATTGTGTCTATACCACACTTTGACAGTCCCCCTTCCCCGGGCATATCTCTTCACCATCCTGCAAGGAGATGCAAATGACAACGGGTTAGATCCTTTCCCTATGAAGTTCAGGCTTCTCCCGATCCCTGTAGTAGGTAGATGGTACATCTTCAAAGGTAACTGACAGGGAATTAGGGAATCTCCCCTTTAAAGAGTGAGATATAGATCATACACATCAAAATTGGTCGGATACTGTCTGGGTCGCTCTCTTGTTCCTCATACTGGGATTGTCGGGAAACTTTTAGCAAGTCTGGGTGGACCTACTGTGTACGGTCTCATGTTTCAATCATGAATAATAAGTATAGAGTATTGCACTGTTTTTTAGTACCGATTGACCCACTTTCTTGTTTGGCGCACACCAATCAAGAACGTTATTTTTTCATCCAATAAATCAAGTTCGACCTTGACCAGTTAGATTTGCATTGTCTTGGCCCTTGACATTTTGGGGTGATTGACCTACTAACCTACTTTTTCTTGACTAAAATTGTGTAAAGCGTGATGTATTCATTCTTCACCATGAATTTCCTTCGAATTTATTCGACGTGCAAGGAAGGCGTTTCAAAGGAGAAGAAATAGAAGTCAAGGAAGAGGTATAAAGAAGAGGGTGTCAAATTACCCGATTTACCCCCTTTGCCATTGTCCCGGATTTGTCAGGGTTTTACCTGCATATCCCAAGCCACAGGCATTACTGGCGGTATTTGTATTTGAGTGAGGCTAGACACTTCTCAATAAATAACCCCCCTTTTTAGGACCATTACAAAATGTAAAAAGGGAAAAAACAAATTTAAAATTTTGCCCTAATTTTTTTTTTGTGTTTAAAAACAAACATGTGTCATACTTTAACAAAAATTTAAACGGCGTCATCCCGCAAATAATGAAATAAACAATTTTTTTTTTTTTTTTTTCAGTCTAGTTTAAAAGGGTCATTTTTCGTTCTTAGCTGGCGGTTACACTCTGTATTGCTTGTTGATGGGGACCCTCAACCACGATGCAGGGTTTGACGCTTCTCTTGCGTTTTTTTGGGTTTTTAGGGGGGGGTTTTTTTCCCAACCAAACAGTCCTAGTACTCAACACATGTCCGTCTTGCACTGTCTAAATACGTCCATTTTCTGCATTTCACCTGCCCCTGTGCTTTTTATGTAGGTACATATTTTTTCACCCTTTTTGGACAAGCGGATGAAAAGTGGCCTAGTTCGTGACAACTGTAGCACATGAAAGGTTTTGGGCAATTAAAAACAAAACCCCCCGGGTTCATAAAAACGGTACAACCCCGTACTGTTTGAGGTGTTGAAGCTTTTTTTGTACTTTTCCCAGCAAATCCCCCCTTTTTCCCGACAGCGGGAGATGTCACTTTCTTTTGTTTTTAGTTGTCGTTACTGAAAAATTTAGTTGCCCCTTTTACCCCCAAATAAATGTATTGCAGGGGCTTCTAAAAAAACGTCTGAATCAGGTTTGAGAGTGATAAGTGGGGGTCCCAAACCCCCACTTTATAGGCCTGGATCGGGGGGCGGGGCTTGAAATTTTAAAAAAAAACTTTGCCACTTACTTTTAAAAAAAAACGATTCGAGTGGGAAGAAAGCAGCGATGATGACCCCCCTGCAAAAAAAAACCCCAAAAGGTATAAAGGGAATATTTTCCATCACCCCCGGTCACAGAGAACTTCAAGAAATTTTTTAAAAAAATGGCCAAGGGGGGATGTTACATTTGAAAAAAAAAAAACCCTTTAAATTTTTAAAATCAAATTTTTAATGACAGGGGGAAAAAAGTTTTACAGAGAAGCAGGGGGCAAATTTACAAAAGTCAAATTTTTTTCTCCATAAAACATCCTGACCTAGCTTTTTTGGGACCCCCAAAATTTCCCCCCGGGGGAAACAAACAATTTTTTAAGGGGATTTCGCTTTGAAAAGAAATAGAGAAAGTATCAAAAGAAACCCCAAGTTTGAGATTCAGAGGGGGACTCCCGTTAAAATGACAATGTCCTTTTTCCCCGAGGGGGGGGAAGAAAAAAAAGAAAATTTTGGGTCGCCCAAAAATTTTAAAAAAATGCCAAATCAAACAAGTATGATAAAGAAAAACCCAAAAATTTCCCACAGTTGTGTTTGGCCGATCAATTGTGGTAGGGTTGTAAACTTAAAAAAAAAGGACGATACAGCCCGGGAAAAAAACGATAAAAATTTTGGGGAAAAATCTGCAAATTTCTTCAAAACCCAAAAAAGCCAAAAACTTTTTAGTAGTGGGGCATTAGCCCAAAAACGCCTTTGGATGAAAAATACAAAAAAGATTCAAACCCACCCCTTTTTCCCCGAAATGTGATCAAAGTTGGGGGCCCCAATTTGAAAAATGGAGGTTTTTTCAATCACCCCCCTTTGCAGAAAAAAAGCAAAAATGATTCACATTTATTCATGATAAAAAATTTTGATTGTTTTCTCAATCACGGTTTCCGGGGGGCAGTAAATTCTGGAACACTTTAAAATACGGTTTAACAACAGAGAAGCTCCTGGTGAAAAATTTTTGTCTGGTTACGGGCCCTTTCACAAACCCCAAAAAAAAGGGTTTTTTTCCATTTGGGGGCCCTGGGGTAAACTTTCATAGTCAAAAATGTTTTTTACACACCAAAACAAAAAAAAAGGGAAAATTAAAAAAAAACATCTGGAAAAAATGTTGGCAATGCAAGCCCCGGGTAAAAAGGGGGTTTGGGGGAAAAAGAACCATCTCTGTCCGGCCTAAAAAATGCAAGTTTGCAAAA
Organism: Solen grandis; assembly: GCA_021229015.1. Lineage (NCBI taxonomy): Eukaryota > Metazoa > Mollusca > Bivalvia > Adapedonta > Solenidae > Solen > Solen grandis. Next base: position 39,792,516 of record CM037781.1, on the reverse strand, counting down.
AAAATTTGGTGCAGAAAATCAGTGTTTTTCCCCCCCGTAAAAAAAACCCCGAAACATGGGAAATCACCACGTACCCTTTTATCTTCTTTGAATTTGAGGTCGTTTGTTTTTGGGGGAACAATAAACCCAAACCCTTTTGGGGTTGCTAAAAGTGTTTTTGGGGGGTGTATGTTTTCAATCCATAAAAACCCCTGTAAAAAAGCGAAGGGGATGACCCCAGGAAAAAATATTTCGTGGTAAAAACACTTTGTCAGAATTTTTTTACATGGCTTTTTTTTCCCCGTCAAAAAGGTACCCATATTGCAAAAACTCCCCCAAGGATACGTTTCACAGTTTATTTTGAGGCATTTTGACACCTATAAAAAAAACCCAAAAATTTTTTCAGAATTTGGGAAACAAAAAATTCCCAATTTTGAAAGCCCTCAAGTGAGATTCTCGACTCACGAGTTTTTTCAAAATCCCCTTTTTCCCCCATTTTCCCCACATTTTGGTTTGGGGTGGATGGAAAAAAAGGAAGGGTTTTTTCCTTTTATCCCCCCACGGATGAAAACCAAGAACATTTGGGGACTATCCCCCCCAAAAATTTTTTCCCGACCCGACAGCATGAAACCGGGCAAGAGAGAAGCGTTTTTGAAATGGACAATGCAAAAAAGGGGGACAAAAAGGGTTGTTTCACTTTCATTTAAAAAAACAAAAGTACCCAAATCAGATGGGACATCTTTAAAAGGGTTGTGGAGGTTTGGGGAAAAACCTTTTTGGGCTGACCAAAAATTTATCCTTTCCCCGGAAGCGACCATCAGCTAAGTTCAAAAAAGCTTTTGGGGAAAAATTCAATCCCCCAAAACTTGGCGTAATCCTTTATGGGGGGACCAAACAAAACTCTACCAATAAAAGGGCCCCCGTTGGATAGAAACAACTGTTAAATTGAAAATAAGAAAAATTGCCAGGGCATTAAAGGGGGGGAAAAAAGTAAAAATTCCCCCCTATTACTTTGAGGATTCCACAAAAGAAAAACCCCGTAAACAAATTTCAGGGGGGCTGGACACACGGGCCCCAAAATTTCCCCCAAAGGGGGGGGAAAAGTGTGAACGGTTCCCCATTTCAAAAAAGGGCTTTTTAAAATGCCCCAACTTTTGGTTGAAAGATTTCTAAAAAAGGGGGTTAACAAACTTTGAAATGGGGGAATTGATTTTGACAAAAATGCAAGTTTAAACCCCAAAATAAGAGATACGTAAATTTTTTTTTTCCCTTTCCAAAAAGAACCTTTTTTATGGGGTCTTTTTTTGGTGGACGAAAATCCCTTTTAAATTTAAAACCAGGGAATGGAAAAAACCCCACCAAGGAAAAAATTTAAGTATCGCCCTTTTGCTCCCTGCCCCCCATTCGGAACAATAAAAACATCCCCCGGGGGGCACCCCAAACCTTTTTAAACAAAGTGATTGATAAAAACAACTTTGGGAAAATGAAAAAGGGGGGTCATCAAATGCCGGTTTTGCCCCCAAAGGGGACCTGTGGCTCCAGCCTACCTTTCCTGAAAAAGAAAAGATTTTCACGTGCCGACTTTTGTGAGGAAGAGTGTGAAAAAATAAATCACACTCTGTACAAACGCTTTGACAGGTACCGCCCCCCCGGGGGAAAAAGCCAAAAACCTTAGGTAGGAAAAACCCAATTTGGGAGACGTCTTCCACACGGCACTGGGGGCGCAGGGGAAAAGGGTTTTATAAACAGTATTTTAACAAATATTTTTAAAATTTAAAAAAGAAGCAAGTGGTTACCCTAATTGGGTAAAAACAAAAGAGTAAACCCCCCCTTTTTAAAAAAATTATTTCAATAGGGGTTCTGCTCGCAACGGAAAAAAAAAAACAAAGGAAAAAAGGGGTTGCCAAAACCTTTGGGGAAAGTTTTGGGGGAAGAATGACAAAACAAATTCAAAACCAAAAAAGGGTTGTGACTAAGGTGCCCGGGTTTTTAAACCCACCCCTTCCCAAACCCTCATGTCACTGTGCAGTTTGCCGAGATTTTCCCATCAAGACAATTCATGTTGGGTTTAATTACTCGGGTGAAACAGACCAACACGCCCCATTCAAACTTAAAAACCCCGTGGTAGCTCCCCTTTGTTTCTCCTAAAGCCGACTTTAATTTAAAACCCCCGTTGGGAAAAAATTGGAGTCGGGTACGTTTTTTGACCAGACAGTTGAGTCACTTGCCCCCGCCCCTACAACATTTTTCCCAAATTTAAAGAGCCATTGGGGGGAAAATGGACGAGAAAATACCACATGGACGCATTGGGAAAATTTTGGGGGCTTTTGGGGCCAAAAAAATAAGGGTATAATTATCGATGAAAAAGGAAACGACATCAGAAAAAGCAAAGTAAAAGGGGATCATTTTGGGGTTAAAAATTTTAAAAAAAAAAAGTAAATTTTTTTAAACTATGGCAATGTGTAAAGATCGAAAAAATTTTAAAAAACATCATCGGGAAAAATTTAAACCCCAATCAAGAGACATAAAAACGCCCAAAATGATCGGAGACACAGCCCAAAAATTTCCCCCTCAGTGTATACAAAAAGCGGGTCCGGGACAAAAAAATAAGACACCCCAAAGGTTAACCCAACCCCTCCCTAACCATTGGCTTGTGGTCGGGGGGATACCGAACGGTGGTGGGGAAAAAATAGTTTTCCCATGAACCTCTCCATAAAAAAAAACAGATGATCTAAGAATTCGTTTTAAAAATTTAAAAACCTGCGCATTTTGCAACGATTTTTTTTTTTTTTTGGGGGACAGCGGTTTGGGAAACCCAAAAAATTCCCCAGACATGAAAGGTTTTCCCTTTTTTTTAAACCCAATTTTGGGGTTTTTAGTGAGTACAGGGGAAATTTTTCCCAAACAGCAAAAAAGTGTGGTTTTTCAAGGGTTTTTTTTCCTTTAAAACCCCGCTACGCAACCGATCTTGACGGTGGACAATACTTTTTCCCCAAAAAATTGATCAGGGGAAACTGAACCGTTTTTTATGAGGGGTAGTATCAGATTTGGGGATTAAACCCCGGAACGACCCCCAAAGGGTATCGTCCCCTTTTATGCCCAGAAAACCAAAACTTGTGGGAAAAGTTTTTAAAAAAATTTTTTGGGAAACAGTGCCGGAAAAATTAAAAAAACCCCGGGGCCCAAAACCTATTTAACATTCTTTCAAGACCCCCAATTTTTAAAAACTTAAAAAAGGTTTTAGTTTTGGGGGCGAACCCCTCTGGGCCCCTAAAAAAAAAGATACTACGCCCAAATCTTGCAAGACGAATGAGAAGTCAAAAAATGGGAAAAATTTACAAAAAAAAAAAACATAACTCCAAAACGGAACCCCGGGGGGCTGTGTTGTTGGGTGGGGGTTTTTTTTTAATTAAAACAGAAAAAGGCGTTTTAAAACAACCCCGGGGAAAATTTTTACGAAGGGCATGGCTTTAAATTTTATGGGTTTCCCTGATATTGCCCCCGGGAAGGGGTGATTAAAAAGAAGATGATTATGATGGTGCTAGTTTTACATTTTTGACCCGATTTTGTTTAAGTTTTTTATTTGTAGATGTATAAAATTAAAAAGTTTTTCATGTCAATGCTGTTTTTATTTCTTTCCATTTATGGGAAGTATTTTTTTTTAAACCCCAGTAAAATTTTTTTTTCTCAGGGAAATTTTTTTGGGAAAAAAATAATTTTTAAAAAAAAAATTATTGAGAAAAAAAACCCCATTTTTTTCATGTGGTACCAAAAGCATTCCCGGTGTTCAAAGAAGGCAAAGGCCTACCACGTTAAAGAACTAAAACAAAAAAAATTCTTCGGGTACCCTGAGGATGATGAAGGAAAAGTAGACGATTTAAAAACCTTTTTAAAAACCCCGTCAAAAATTTTTTTATTTTAGGGAAAAAGAGGGAGAAAAAAAAATTATGGTTCACCGAAAGGGACACCCTAAAAATGCCATGTATTTACAAACACAAAAAACTTTTCCCAAAAAACCAAAAGGGTTCGTACCATCGCTTTAATGCACACTCAGGTATTATTTCAAAACAAAAGTAAAGGCCCATAAAAAAACTTTTGGGAAACCAAAAAAAATCCCCCTTTTTGGGGATGGCGTACAAGATGAACCCCTTTTTAAACCCAAGGGAAATTTTTATCAATTTCTTTTTTTCCAAAAAAAACCCCCCACCAGAATCGTTTAAGAAAGTGTTTTCCCCCTCGGGGGGTAACAGGGAAGATCGAGGCCCCATCGTTACAAAAGTATAAAATAAAGGGAAAAAATTTACACCCGTCATCTTTAAAAGGTACCCCCACCCTGGAAAACACACCCCCATACTGAACAAAGCTTAGAACATTGGTGGGGGGAAAAAAAAAAAACGAAACGCAAGAGCTGGTGAATTGGGATTTAAAAGAGAAGGTAAAATGGGTTTACCTTACTGCAAAAGACTCTCTTAGAAAAAAATTTTTTCTGGGCAAAAAAACGATGAATTTTAAGGGGAAAGCAAAAAAAGACTTTTTTGACAGTTAGTGATCAACTTTTTGGGGGTTGGCCACAAAAACCCGGAAATTTTTTTTAAAAACCCGGGGGGGGGGTTTTTTGGGGGGGACCCTCTTTTGTACAATGCCTTTGATGGGAAAGGGCCAAAGCTGGAGAAAATTTTTGGGGCCAGTACAAGAAAACCCAAAAACCCCCAAAAAAGAAAAACCCCACCAGGAAACGGTCACGACAAAAAACCCCGAAAACCCAACCAAACGCCAAATACCAGTAAGGAAACAAACAAAGGAAAAAACGACATTGCCTCATGATGGGGGTTTTTCACTGAAAAAAAAAAACGCTCTGTATCAACCGGAACCCCAAAAGTGGGCCCCCATCCCGTTTGCTGAGTTCATAGGGACATCATCCAAACATCACCATTGTGGCCCCAATTTTCTCCATACCCCCAATTTTTCCCCCCTTTTAATAAAAGTTCGATGAGGTCGGGTTGGCTACAACCCCAAGGGTAAAAGGGGGTTTTTTAAACCCAAAACCCAAGTTCGACGACAATTTTTTCCCTTTTTCCCCCCTTTTTAAATGGGCTTTTCCCCTCCTCATCACATCAAATTTTACCAATCCCAATTTCCCCTTCCCCATTCCCCACGCCGTTACGCGATTTAAAAATTCGGCCCCCTGATGTGCTGGGAAAACGCTTTTAAAAACCCTTTAACATGGGAAAAAAAAAGAGACCAAACTTTAAAAAATTTTTTTCATCCCGAAGCGCAAAAACCCCCTCGTTCGTAAACCCTGGAAAAAAGTTGCTTTTTTTGACAAACCCCCCCCCAAAAATTTTGAAAGAAGATTATTCAAGAAGCCCCCCAAAAAATTGGGGTTTTTATTGCGAATGTTTCAAAAAAATTTTTAAAAAGGGAATGTACCACGTGGGGCCGAAGCGTCGTTTTCTTTTAAAAAGACAACAGCTCCGACAGTTTGGACCAAGAAAGTTAGTTTTGAAAAAAAAAAATCTTTTCCAATCAAAAAAAGGTTTGGTTTTTTTCCCCCCACTGGCAAGCAAAACCCCTCTTAGCCAAAAAATTTATACCTCTTGGGTGAAACATTGGGGAAAAAAAGGGGAAAAAGGAAAAAAGACCTTTGGTTTCCCCCCCCCCCCAAGTGAGCAGATTCAATTACGAAAAAAAAATAATAAGTTTTGACGAAAATAATTTCTGGTCGAAAAAGCACAAAAATTTTTGGGGAAGTATTTTCATCCTTTCCCAAATGTCACTTTTAAAAAAACCTCAAACCCTTCGACCCCCAGGGTGAGAAAAAAAAAATACAGTGACGAAAAAAAGAGGAAAAACCCCTGACCTTGAAAGATCAAAAACAAAAAGGTTCCTCGACCCGCGGGGGGCCCACCCCTTTTTTAAACATGCTAAAAAACCTCCCCCACTTTTAAATTGGGATAAAAAAGGCCCCGTTAAAAGGGTGGAAAACCCCTTTAAGGTTTTAAATATTATTGATTGGTCAAAGATGACTTCGACAGCGGAAAAGGGGCAAACCCCCCGGGATGGAAAAATTTTTTTGAGGGTGAAAAGGTCAAAAATCCCACAAAAAGTCGGGCAATAAACGTCGAGGGAAATTTTTATAAAAAAACCCCCGAGATGATGAAGAAGAAAGGGGAGGAAAATTTTTTTGAAAAGTTTTGCCCCCCCCTCATCAAAGAAACGAAGACCTTTTAAAAAAAGGAAAACCCCAGGGATAAAGCCCATTCTCTGGGACGCCCATAAAAAAGGAAAAGTTACTTCGTCCCCTGTACTATGATACTGATAATCCTACGATTTTTTGGGGGAATTTCCGGGGCCTACAAGGCAGCAAAAAAAAAAGTTTAAATCTATCACTTTAGAATTTTTACGGCTGGTTTAGAAGCAAAGAATTCACGTTGCATAAAACAAAACCGGAAAAAATTTTGACGCGACGAGTGTTGGGGTATCGATCATCAATTTAAATGATTTGCAGATATGCAAAGTAGTACAAAAAAGGGAAATTCCCCCCATATCGCTTTACAAAAATTTTTATTGATGTGTTTTAAAATATGCTTGGGGAAAACCCCCATTTCAAAAATGGAAAAAAACGCCTCCAAAACCCTTTTAGTCTTTTAAAAGAAGGCCAAAAACCCCTTTTTTCAAAAAGACAAAGGCCCCGGGAAAATTTTTAAAAAAAAACTTTCAGAAGTTTTTAGACAAGCTGAATTTATTTTTTAAGTTGAAAACCCCGAAACTAAAGCAGAAATTTTTTAACTTTTCAATAAACCCTTTAAAAAAAAAAAGGGGAAATATTTTCTCATCCAAGCCCCCCCATTATGTGGTGTACGCAATATTGGACGGGGGGCAATATCGTTTCATCGAAGCTGGATACCCCGATCTTGTCTAAAGAAAATGAGCATGAAGTCACCAAGCATTGTAAAGGAACCTCAAAAAAAAAAAAGAAATCAATGATTTAAAGTGGGTTTTGTGCGCCAAAAAAAAAACCCCCAAAAAAAAAAAATTTTCCAAAGGGTATTACCCAACGGGGGGTTTGAATTGTTCCCAAAATGGTTGCATCAACGAAACATCCATTGACCGAAAACGGAAGACTTGGCTGGGGAAACTATCGCCGGATCCTTCTACAGGGGAAAAATTTAAATATAAAAGTGATGGCGATCAAGTGGAATCAGTTTTGATCGGCGTAAAAGGGGTTAGGCGGGGGGAAAAAATTTAAGAAGGGGGAAAACAATTTGGGTTTTATATCCCAAAAAAATTTAACAGTTGGGTTCCCCCAAAAAAACATTTTATAAAGTATAAAAAAACGGAACACCCGCTCATCCCCAAACCACAGGGTTAGGGAGACAACATATTTCAGCAGGAAAAAGTGAGGACCAAAAAACAGAAACACTTTTTGACAAGATTTGTATCTTTTTCATTGTCCCTCGTGTCCCTTAGGGAACCTGTGTCTCAAAAATCCCGATCGGAATTTTGGGTTTCTGCGATGAGTCTTCTACGGGTACTTTTTCCCAAAAACCCAAAAAAAAAATTTAAGAAAAAATGAACCTTTTTTAATACTTCATCATTTTATTTTGTGGTTTTTTCCCCAAAAAAACACAAACTGTTTTTGAAAACCCAATCAAAAAAAAACCCCCGATGCGCAAAAAAAATTGGGGAAAAAGGTCTCGTGGGAAAGATCGTTCCCACACAATCAGAAACAATTTAAGAGGAGGAAAGGAAAATTTAAAATCGTGACTAAAGACCGAAAATGGGGGAGCCTTTTTAAAAAGTGAAAAAAAGGGGGTAATTAGAAGGCAAAAAAAAGGGGCAAATCCCTTTGTATTCCCGCACATCTAGGCACCCCAAAATTTCCCAAATGGACAAGGGTATTAAAAAAGCCACTAAAAAAATTTTTAAATCAAAGAAAAACCCCACTTTTTGGGGGTTTAATTTTTTTGGGGTTGTTTAAAAAGGAAAAATTCCCGGGGGTACTGGGTCAAAAACGGCTTGGAAATTCATCCCCAAAAATCCCCTTTTTAAAATTGGGGAGAGGGGGAAATACTGGGGTTTTCCGGGCGAGACAACAACAATTAAGTCGGGTTTCCTCTTCCGAAGATGAACCCCTTGTTTGTAAAATACCGATTTGGCAGAACAACTTTTTATAGGGGGTGTCAAGCCCCCCTTTTTCGCGGTTTTGCCAAATTTTCCAAAAAAAAAAAGCGGGGGTAAACCCCCAAGCCCCTTTGAAAATTTTTAAAAATTTTTCCTACCCGTCAGCAGATCTTTTCAGCAGATCTATAAAAATAAAACCCGGGACACAGGGAATCAGTTTTATTTCCCCCAAGGGGAAACGATGGGGAAACTTCATTTTAAAAGAAAGACCGATATTCCCGTTTTTTTTGGCAAAAACCCCAAGTCGGATATGGTTTGGGTTTTCCAAAAATTTTTGAAAATGGCCCGCCCAAAAATTTTCCCCCGTGAAAAACCCCCCCGTGACCCAGGACTAAAGAAATCGAAAAAAGGGGCTTTAAAAAAGGTATAGGGGCCCTAAAAATATTCTTCTGGCCAAAATGAAAGACAGTGACAAGAAACGGGGTAAAAATTGTTGAAAATGTGGGGCTGAAAAATCTGAGAGGTAAAAAGCTTTTGAATTTTTTAAAAAACGACATCCCTTCTTCTTTCAGCACGTAAGGAACGCAACAAAAAAAAAAAAAACTCATCGCGACCGTCAGTATTTTTTATTGGGGAAAAAATGCAACACGGGGTTTTTGTAGTGTAGCAAAAATGAAATTTATGTGCAATGTTCCCCTACCATGCAGCAATGCAAAAGGGACAGTGGACAGAAAATTATCCTGTGCAACTGAGCAATTCATCTCCCCCTTGAATTTTTAAATTTTCCCCCCCCAAACAGAAAAGGGGGACTTATACAAAAAGGCTTTTCCCGAAAGTCAAAAAGTAAAATGTGGCACCCAATTTTGGCGCTGATGGGGGAAACATCCCCCAGTAAATAATTTTTTCCACATTTTTTAGCAGTATTGATGTGTTTCCCGAACAACAAATGACACCAATAATCTGCACATTTGCGTCCGGGGGCCACATTTAGAAATTTTCTGTTTTTTCTTCGGGCGTAAAACAACACAGCCTACGTCGGGGAAAAAAGGAGCCCGACCCCCGGGGGGGCATATGCAAGAGCATAAGTTGCGGGAAAAAAAGAAGGATTTATTAAAAAAAAGAAAAGTATCCACCGGGGTGGGTTTTGGAAAAACGGACGGCTGCTTTGATCTTTTTTTGGGAAGACAAGTATTCCCCAAGGTGTAGAGATAAAGGCCCCGGGCTCAAAAAAACCCCCGTCATTTTTTTCCCGTTTGGAGCAAGGCAAAAATCCGTTAATTCAAGCTGGATTCAATTTCGGACGTTTACCGTTTCCCCTATGGCCCAAAACTTAAACCCCCATGTCAACATGGCATGAAGATCCCCAAACCCCGAGCTGAGGGAAAAAATTTCACCCTTCCCCAGGCCAAAGATCAAAAATCGAAAATTCCTTTATTTCAAGGGCAGTTTCCCAAAAATATCATTCTACCCGGTAAAGAATACAGACATGAACGGTGATCTGGAACCCCAACCCCTTTTTTTTTTTAACTTTAAAACTTGTCTAAGTTAAAAACGGAAAAAGGAAAAAGCGCCCACAAACTTGCCTTCCCCCCTAATTTTCCCCCCGGGAAAATTTTGAAAATACTTTCCCCGCTCAACCCCCGGGGTTCACCGGTTTAAACCCCCCAGGGTCTAAAAAAGGACTTTTCATGCGGGGGGCACACTTTTTGGGGCATTGACTTAAGGGCCAATAAAGGGTCGAAGGGGCGCTGCACCCTAAAAAAAGGGGAAATTTCGAATGGGTTTTTATTTTTTGTGTACCCTTTTGGGGACCCCCAATGTTTTTTGGGGGATCCCAAAAATTTTTAAAATCAGATAGAGTTTAAAAAGGGGTTTAGAGAAATCAAAAGACATTAACCATGAGAAAAACGGACAACGCTGGATAAAAAACTGACGAAAAAAAAACAATTGAATAGGCGAAAAATTGGAAAAATTTTTGAACCAGCATGTGGGCTGAAAGGCAGCACACCTCTTTAAATTCGTAAAGAAAATTTTTGGTGTTGTTGTACCCCCGTCGCCCCCCAAAAACCCCAAAATTTTTTTTTAGCAGCAAAAGGGTGGGTCGGATTTTTTGAACAGGGCTTTAAAAAAAAATGGACATGTTAAGTGATGGAAAGAGGAACGCGAACTAAAAAAAAGGATCCACACGCGCTGAGAAAGCTTGTTTTTTTTTTAAACAGAGGGGGAAATTTAAAGGCTATGTAGAACAAACCCAAAATCAACCTTTGGGAAAATTTTTTGAGTGCGAAGGGGGGGGGGCGAAATTAAACAAGTTTTGGGAAAAAAGGAAAAAATTTTTTTTAGATTTTGGATCACACCAATTCTGCCCCCCAAATGCCGGGGGATGTGCTAAAGAAAAACCACCACAACGTAGCCAAAACTGAAAAATTTTTTCATAGTGAATACCCACAATTCGACTAACCCCGGGGGAACTTTGGGGGTTGTTTTTTTTAAAGAAAAAAGACTTACTATTTTTATTGTTTTGGCCCAAAAAACCCCCATTTGACTTTTAAAGTTTTTTTTGGAAAGCGGGGCCCTTACATGGAATTCATGAGATTTAAGGGGGTACAACTTTTTTGTTTTGGGGGGCATTTGTTTGTTTTTTTTTCTTTTTCTTTTTTTGGGGATGTGATTTAAACGGGGTTTAGAAAAAATTCCGGAAGGGGATCAACCTCTTTTTAATTTTAAAAACGTTTCCAATGGGGTTTTGGGGTTTTCCCCAAAAAATTTTAAAATTTACAAATGCAAGAAGAAAAATTTTTAAAACACCCAACAAAAACACAGCAAAATCCACCAAAGTTTGGAGATGGCGTCCCGTGTTTTAAATTTTCTGACGAATATTTTGGCCCAAATTTACTTTTTTTAAAGTGTTAGTTTTTTGTTCATAGGTTTGCATTGTTCATTTGTTTTTCATTTGTTTGTTCATATTTTGTTTTTCAAAGTTCTAGGTTTTAAAAAAAGGGGGGAAAAAAAAAAATTTATTTTTTGTTGTTTATCTTCACTTAAAAATTGGATATATTCCCTCTCGTTAGTTTTAGGCCCCGAAAAAAAGGGGCCTATTTTTGGGTTTTTTGATCCTGAATTACTTGGAGTCCCCCCTAAACCTGAAAATCAGGGTCAAAAAACCTTTCCATAATGGGAGCGCACTGTAGGGGGGTTTTTTGCGAAAAAACCGGGGGGGCCCGGCTACACTTTATGGGGGCCCCCCCCAAAAAAGGGAAATTTTGAAACCGTGCAAGCATTGAGCATACAAATTTCCCGACATTGACACTGGTTTTTGTATATATTCCCCTCCCTCTCCTTAAAACAACCCACTTTTGAACCCGGTTTTTTTCGGGCTTGTGATTTCAAATTTTTTTTTTAAAAAAAAAAAACTTTTTTTAGTTATGAAAAAAAAAATAAAGGGCAGTAGGTCAATCCATCCCCAAATGTCAAGGCCCAAGACAAAGTAACCAACTTAGGGGCAAGGGGGGGGAAATTTTTTTTTTTTGGTGGGAAAATTTAAATTTTTGATTGGGGTACGCTAACGTAGAAAGTGGCAATTTCCCCCCAAAAACATAAAAGACACTGCATCGTATCTAAAAACCAACCCCCAAACCCTGGAAAGCTACGTAACTTCGATATCGTTAAAAACGCCCTACAGGGTGTTTTTTATGATTTCCCACAGTGTAACCCGGCACCAGTGTCGTACACCCCCTGGTGTACCCAAAACCCCTACCAAAACCCAAAGTATCAACCCCAAACCTCCCCCCAACCCCCAGCAACCAGTAAGCAAAAAACCCCCCGCAACAACCCCAAAAAAACACCCAAAAAAACGTGCAGCCGAAAAAAATTTTTGGACAATTATTCCCGAGGGAAAACCCCAAAAAAGGGGGAACAACGACCTCACAAAATTTTTAAAAAAGAAAGGGAAAGTGGAATGCCCGGGGATCAAATTGGAAAAAAGACAAGCTGGTGGTGCTATCACTTTTTTTTTTCCCGGGAAAAAGTGGAAACATCCAAAAAACGTCCGCTTGGGTGGTCCCCTTTAAGAATGGACTTGAGCCCTCGTAAAGAATACAAAAAGGGAAAAAGGAAAAGAGAAAAAAAAAAAACGGCCCCTTTTTGGGGGCCCAACCCCGATGGGCTCGAAAGGGCATTTTTTCAATTTTAAAAAACCCGTAAAAAAAAATACCAAAAAAAAGAAAATTTTTGCCCCCCGTTTTTTGCGTTTCTATGGATAAAATCACATATAATAAACGCATATCTGACATGGACAAAAAAAACCCCCACACCCAAAGTTGCTTAAAATACAAACCCCATAAAAACCCCCACGCTTAAAAAAAAAAAACCCCACCAGGGTACATAGACAAAAAGATGCAGTTCTTTTTTTTAAATAAATACATGATATCTTAAAAAAATTCCCTTTAAGCACATTTTATCACCATGAAAAGTTGAAACCTGCGAAGAAAACTTGACAAATATGAGTAACCCTACCTGTGAAAAAAAAAAAAAAAAGGGCCCTTTTCGGGGCCCAAAAACCCAAAAAGTCTCGAAAGAAAAAACCCCAAATTTGTAAACCTTTTTTTCCCAAAACCATTCAAATTTTCTTTTTTTAAAAATTTTCCCAAATTTTTTTAATAAAAATTTACAAAAATTTCCCAAAAAATTTTTACAAAAATGTTACAAAAAAAAGTCACCTACTAAAATTTTGGGTTGAAATGTTTTTAATTTTACAGAAAATTTGTATTAAAAAAAAAAGTAGGTCAATCCCCAAACCCCAAAGTCCAAAGGGCCCAAAAGGGAAAAGCAAACCAACCAGGTCAAGGTTTAAAAAAGAATCATTTAATAGAAATAACGTTCTCTGATTGGGGCGTAACAAGAAAGTAGGCAAAACCACCCCAAAAGGGATAAAAGTGCACCGCATCAAACCCTTCGGTCATATTCTCCCCTCCCAAACCCGGAACAAACAGAACCCCCGGAATTTTTCCCCGAATTATGGGGTTTTATCGAACGACAAAGCAATGATGGAGCAAAAGCCCAAACCCTATTTTTGAAAACCATTTGGGTTTTTTTAAACATGGGAATCAATGAATTGGACAACAGTATGCAACCAGAACAGAGACTATATGCTCATGGAAAAAACGGGGGTTTTTGAACAACACAACAAAAAGAAGATAAAAATCATAGCCATAGAACAACGCAGATGTTAAAAAGTAAAAAGATGTCACGAAAACATGGCGTGGATCGAAAAAACCCCCCACGATGTGGAAATTCACTGAAACAAAGAAGAAAAAAAACGGCCCCTTTTTAGGGCCCAAAACCCAAAAATTTCGAAAGGCATTTTTCAATTTTCAAAAGTTAAGATGTGGTCCCCCTTTAAAAAAAAAAAATAAATCTGTTTTTATATTTACCATTCGGGGGTATAGATTTTTGGTTTTAAAACCCGTTTTTATTTTGTCCATTTTTACTATGATTTGGTACCATAAATACCCCAAAAAAAATTTTAAAAAATTTTGGTACCACGGTAAAAATAAAAAAAAAAATTTGGTACCACGGTTTTTCAGTCCACCCTATACACTAATAATTTATGTACAAAAATTAGGGGCCCCCGGGGGCCCGTGGCCCAAATGGCCCAGGCGTCCCCCGGGAACCCCGGGGGGGGGGGGGTTCGATCCCCGGCCCGAATACCCCAAAACGTAAAAAGGGTAGTTATTTCCCCCTTGCTTTTGGGGGTCGCTATAAAAGGGGGGGGTTTCCCGGCTGGTTTGGGGTTTTTTGTCAGGAAAAGTACGGGGGGGGTATCATGCCAATGTTACGGCGTGAACGCGTGTGGCAGCACTATAACGCTCAAGTAACATCGTCTCAAAGACTGAAAAACTGTCGGTGGGACTTTAAACCCAAAAAAACAAATTTATGATTTGATCCAGGATTTGGTGTTTTTTTTAAAAAGTTGTTTTTTTTGGGGGGCGGTTTTTTTTTAAAATTTGGTGTAATACTTTAAAATAAACCCCAAAAAAAATTTTGATTTAAAAAAAGAAAAAGGGGGTTAAAAAAAAAGCTTTTGAAAAAAACAAAAAAATTTTTTAAATTTTTATCGCGTTTGCAACTTTTTAAAAATTTTTTTTTTTGCTGCAGGTGAAAAAAATGTCGAACAGCATTTTAAAAAACAAACGAGCATAAAAATTTTGTTTTGTTTAACACCGAATTTAAAATTTGGGCTTTCCCCTTTTTTTTAAATTTAAATAAATTCGTGAAAAAAAAAAAAAAAAATTTAAAAAAATTGTAACCCTCTGAAAGCTTGGGACATTTAAAAAAACAATGAAAATGGGTTTTTTTTTCCTTTATCAGGAGAAAATTCAAAAAAAAGAAAAGGGGGTTTACTTGACTATTTGATTTACCCCGCTTCGACAGTATTTCAGCCAAAAGCGCGCCCCCTAATTCAGGTGGAGGAAAAAACCCCCAATGCGCGGAAAACCCGGGAGAAACCCCCGACCACCCCAAACCCGCTGGAAAACTTTCCCACTGAAAAACCAATACCCCCCCCCCGGGGGGCGAACCCCCGCGGTGAGGGACTGAGTGTTTTAAAAATCAGGACTTTCCCTCCGGCCACGGGTGCCCCATCAAAAAAAGAGGATCTTAAAGAAATCAAGGGTTTTTTTTACGTTATCCCGTTTAAAAGGTTAAATTAAAGTAAATTTAGGGAATGGATAGCATTATTGTAAAAAGTTTAAACATATCAATACTTAAAAAATTTTTTTTACAGACTGGAAATCCAAAAAAAAAAAAAAAAAAATGTTTTTGATGCTAAATTTTTTGATGGGTATACTTTTACCCACACACAGAATTTTCACTACAATAAAATTTTGATATTAATTTTTAAAAATATACTCCATTTACATACGCAAAGTATACGGGACATACTTTCAAAATTGTTTTTCTATGGGTATTTTTTTCAAATAAACATAAATTTTATCTACCTACATGCATGCATTTGAATTTCAAAACATATTTGTTTTTATACACACACATACACGGCCCAAAATATTTTTTAAAAAAAAAAAAGCAACACCAATATCTTAAATTTTTCATTAAAAAATTATTGCGAATTGATTGTAAAAAAAAAACAAGAGGGGGCCCAAATGGCCCCAAAGAAGCCCACCTGAAAAAAAAACCCCTTTTTTTTCCTTACAAGTTAAATTTTTGCAAGTTTTGTCAGAAAACATAAACTATGAATCATTTTTAGTTCAATGCAAAACAGTGCCCGTGGTTAAAAAATTTTTTGTCATACTTTACTGGAGAAAGTAAAGGGTTTTCCCAAAAAAATTTTTAAAAATTAAAAGGGGAAAAATTGAACCGGGCCTTTTTAAAATTTTTAAGATTTGACCTATTTACCCCTTTTCGGGCCGGGCCCCCCCCCTTTTCGAACTGGTTCGAGAATCATCAAGACAAACTTTCTTTACGAAAATTTGAGGAAAATTTTTCAAAATTGTGGCCCCCTTGTGTGTAAACAAAGGTTTTTTTTTAAGATTTGACCTTACCCTTTTTTTGGGTCCAAAACCACCCTTTTCGAAAAAGGGGTTTAAAATAACATCAAGACAAACATTCTACTAAGTTTGGGGGGGGGGAAAATTTATCAAAATGGGCCCCTGTTGAAAAAAAAATTTTTTAAGATTTTGGCCTTCCCCACTTTTTTGGGTCCAACCCCGACCCCTTTTTGAAAGGGTTCAAATATCACCAAAAAAAACATTTGACCAATTTGAGGGGAAAAATTGGGGGAAAAAAGTGGCCCAAATGGGGTAAAAAAACAAAATTTTTGCGGACGACGGACGAGGCCCCGGGCGGACCGGGCGGGGGGGCGGAAAAAATCAAGTAAACCCCCAAAAAAACCCCCCCGGCTATGCTCAGGTGGGGCTAAAAAAAAAAAAGGGCCATTGTTAACAAAGGGGGGAGAAGAGAAAACCAATTCAATTTCAAAAATAATATAAACCATAAAAAAAAAAGTAACAAGCATGCATGTCATTGACCTTTTACAGACTTTGGGGTTTTGGGGGAACATTTGTGGCAAATATGGGCCCTTTTTTAAAATTTTTGGCAAGGGTTTTTCAGGTTTTAGCATTGGCAAAAAAAAAAAAAAAACAAACGGGGAAAATTTTTTTGGAGTTTACAGGGTTTTTCCCGATATTTTTTTTATCATAAATCAATTGATAAAAACAGCTCCTTAAGCGCTACGTAAAATTTCGTATGGCGTAAAGCGAATTTTTTTGGAGCTGTTTTATAAAAAACCTATAGTCGGCCGTAAAGTTTTAAAAGTAAAAAAATAACCCCAAAGATAATGAACCGGCATCCTCCAAACCTTTTTCACAAGTAGTGTTTTTTAAATCGGGGTAGAGGCGTGAAAAAAAATGAATTGTCGGGGGTGTATTTCGGGTTTTCCCCCCGAAATTTTAAAACTGGTTATTATAGGTTTTACACACATTGAATCTCACTTCCTGCATAAAGCACAAGGTGGTAAGTTTTTTGAGGGGTTTGTACTATATTTTTCAATGGAAATTTTATCAAAATTTTAAAAAGGGGGTTTAAAAAAGAACGTGGTATTTTAAATTATATCTGTTTAAAAACGGGGGCCAAAAAAAAGGGAAAAAAGGGGGGGTTTTAAAAAAAGATTTTTTAAAAGACGCTCGAAAATTTTTCCCTTTTTTAATTTAAAAATCGTTAATTTACTCCAAAATCCCTTCTTTTTTTTTCTCTTTTCTTATATCATATCAAAAAAAGGGGTTTAAAATTTTTCAGGTTTAACCCCAGTTTTCGGGGGGCCCTTTGACTTGACTTGCTTTTTATATGATTTACCCTCGCTTTGAAGTAAATTTTATCAATAGCGACGTCCCCAGGGAAGCGTTTTTTTTTCCCAAAGAAAAAAAATTTGGAGGCTTCAACTTTTTTCAAACCCATAAATACTGATTGAAGGCTAATGTCCTTTTCTTTTTTTTAAATCCCACCGTATTTCCCGTCTTTTTTTTTCAATTTTCAGATACTCACCAGGCCCTTAAGTCTGAGCGCCAGAATGTATTCATTGTGCCAGTAATTTTTAACATTAAGGTTTTTATGCGGGGCCGGGGGGGGACCCCCCGACCTCCCGGTTACTGAGGGACGCTTAAACCCCCCATCAACGGGCCGTATTAAAAGCGATGCTTTTTACTTTAAAATCCAATTTTTTCCCTTTTTTGAGTATGATTCCCTGGCCCCTTGAAATTAAAAGAATTTGTAATGGGAGTTTTAAAATATCCAACTTGGGCCAAAACCCGAATTTGTTTTGATGTTTTTTTACATGCGCGGATCAAAAGGGGGATCGGGGGGGGCCCAACCCCCCGAGATTTGGTTTTGTTAAAAAAAAAGCAAAAAGAGGGGGGGGAGGCCCCGGGGGGGGGAGTCCACGACCTCCCGCGTCGATCGGACGCCAACCCCCCGGCCCCCGGGGACGGTGCTTAAAATATGTTAAAAAAAAGGGGGGGAGGGGCTTGACCCCACTGGGTTTTATATTATTTTTTTACTTTTTTTAAATCCAGAATCTGGGGTTTTTTTTAATAAAAACACGGATTTCCCCCCCCCCCCCCCCCCTGAAAATTTCTTTTTTAAACCTCCTTTTTCCCCCTTCGGGCCCCCCCCCCCTTTTTTTTTAAAAAATTTATTCGCCCTTCTTTTCTTAATGATAAAAAATCCTAAAAATTTTCCCCTTTTTCCCCCGACTTTAAATTTTTTGTTTTTTTAAATTTTTCAATTTTATTAACCCCTCTCTTTTTTCTTTCTTGGGTTTTTTTTAAAGGGGGGGGGGGGGGGCCCCTTTTTTCGCTCATTAAAGCATTCACAAAATCAACAAAAATGGTGATTAATCTTACTACATGTATCAACAAAATATTTTTGAGACAAAGAAAAAAGTGTCGAGGACCTTTTTAGTGCAGTGATTTCAGTAATGATTATTAAATATTCATATGTTAATCACACTATACGTCTCCTTAATAATTACAAAAAATGTCAAATTTTATCCGACACAATACATTTTAAATGTTAAAAATTTGTTTTATCTCGACACAATACCATTAAATTTTTCCAAAAAGTGTTTTTTTCTCGACACAATACATATAGTCAAATGTTACTCGACAAAATACATGCATGCCCAAAGGGGTTATCTCGACAAAAATACATTATTTAAATTGTTACTCGACACAATACATGCATGTCTTTAGTTTGTTTAAACTCGACACAATACATATATTTTAAAATGTTATCTCAAACACAATACATAAATGTAAAATTTTAAACTCAAAAACAATACATATATGACAATTTTATCTCGACCCCAATCCCATTTTTTGTTAAATGGTTTATTCGACACAATACTTTAATGTCAATGTTATCTCGACAAAAAAAAATTAAAAAAATAAAAATTTTTTTTTTCCCCCAAAAAAAATTTGTTACTCGACACAGAAACACAGTTGTTATCAAAAGCAAAATATATGGCGCAAATTTCGGCCCCTCTAGGCTTTTTGGTTTTCAAAAAAATTTGCATGTCCATAATGGATCTCAAAAAAAAAAAAAAAATAAATAAATAAAAAAAAAAGAAAAAAAAATAAATAAAACAGCCTTCCCCCCCCTTTCCCTTGACGACAAATATGTGGATGTTTAAGAAAAGGGGGGGTTTTCTTTACAGCCTAGAGGTTTTTTTTTTTTTTTTTTGACTAGCCTTTCCTGATCTCGCTGGTTAACTCCTTTTCAAGATTAAGTTTTGTCGGATTTTACAATATACGTTTTTAAAACCCAAAATTATGTGACATAATTCTAAAAATGCTGGAAAAACAGTAGCAATTTCGATTTACCGATGACTGCCGGAAAAATTTAAAAGCTCGGATAAACGTTGGGGGTCGGGTAACCGAGAGTATAGGTTATTTTAGGGAAAGTTTATTATTTACCCTTCTGTTAAATTTATAATTCATAATTTTGTATATCGTTCGTTTCATCTGACCCACAATAATTGATAAAATAAAATGCAAGGGTTTTTGGACATTCCCGAAGTATCTGTATTTTTAAAAAAAAATTCACCCGTCCCCCAAAAGAGCATATTCATAACATGCATTTAAGGACACACACGCGCACGCGCGCACAAAAACACACACACACACAAAACCCCAAAAAAAAAAAAATCACATCTTTTTTTTTCCCAAAAGTGGGGTTTTGCTTATTAATAATGTATAATTTTCCTTTTTCAAAATGATCTTTCAATTTTCCAGTTATTTAATATTTGAAATTTCTTATAAACCCCCATGCTAAAAAAAACGTTTAAATCCAGACTTATGAAAAGATGGCATAATGTGTCTGAGTCTCACATAAAAATAATGTAAATTGTGTT
>CM037781.1:39722891-39772891 GCA_021229015.1 Solen grandis | reverse complement strand
TTGGACAGATTATTGGCCCAGAGGACTACTTTCTTTTCTCTGAAATATATTTTCTTCATTCACGTGGTTATGACGTCATTTAAAGGAAAAAATCCTATTTTTTCAAAGATTTGCGTGAAAATGCAGCAAAAAAGGTTTCATTCAATTATTTTTAATTTTCAATGACGTCAAATGACGTCATATTTGACGTCAGCTTTAAAAGCTTGTTCGCGCTCTAGAGCCTTCAATTCTAGTCGGAAAATCTTGATATTTTCACAAAAGATGTTCGTTATGATGTAGATGTGCACCTTGTCTATCAATTTTTCAAATTCGAAAAATTTAAGAATTTATGGCAAAACCGAGTTTCGAACTTTGGTCCTTAAAATATTATTCAATGTTACAAAGGCAACTGATGAGTTAGAAGCATGAAAATTGGACAGTTTATTGGCTCAGATGTCTACTTTCTTTTCTCTGAAATATTTTTTCTTAAGTCACATGGTTATGACGTCATTTAAAGGACAAAATCTATTTTTTCAATAATTTTTAAATATTTTTAATGGACAAAATCCTATTTTTTTCAAATATTTCTCTCGCTCTGGCATCATACATTTTTAGTCATTGTTTTTTAAATAGAAATTGCAGCGATAAAAAGGTATCTTTTTATACATTCATTTTTTTTTTTAATTTTCAAGGTTGTCAAATGACGTCATATTTGACGTCAACATCAAAAGCGTGTTCGCGTTTTAGAGCCTTAAATTCTAGTCGGATTATCTTTATTTCCACTGAAGATGTTCGTTAGAATTTAGATGCGCACCTTTGCATTCAAATTTCCAAATTCGAAAAGATTAAGATTTCATGGCAATACCTAGTTTCGAACTTTGGTCCTTAAAATATATTAAAATGTTACAAAGCCCCCTGATGCGTTAGAAACATAGAAATTGGACAGCATATCGGCATAGAGGTTAACATTCTATTTTCTAAATTATTATCTCTTACGTCACGTGGTTATGACGTCATTGAAAAATATTTTTGTCGCTTTGGCATCGTGAATTTTTAGTCAATCTTAATTAAATCTTCAGATTTGAAAGAGTTAAAATTGAAGTGATGCATGCTTTAAGAAATGTTTGTTTAGTCACGTGGTTATGACGTCATGCATACTAAAAATCATATAAAATCGCCAATCGGATCAATGAATTTAAATTTTCAAAAATGTCGAAACTTAGTATAAGTTGAAACCTGAAGAAAATGACAAATACATGTATATCTACCTATGATTTGTTGAAAGTTTCAAGACGTTTATAACGTTAATTACATAGAAATAAAAAAAATAGTTTCATGATTTTGTTTACACCTCTGCATGCCTTTGTTACCATCTATTTTTGCATATGTAAAACTCAATCAATTTAAAGGTTGAAAGTCAATGATTTCAAAGTAGTTTTTTTTTACAATTTAATTATGTAGATCAAATTGCAATGAATATTTGTTAAATCATATGCTTACGAAGAAATAAATTCTAAATAAAGAATAAAAAAAACTTTTAAAATCGATTGAATAACGTAAGAAAACAATTATTGTGTTGTTTTTATCTGCTTGATAGTAAATGGATGCGTCATCAAATAAGATTCATATTTATGCTTTCTCAATATCAACTTAAGAAGATAAAAATGAAAAAAATAAAAAAATAAAGCTTATTTTTGAATATAAGTACATATTTATGATAATGATGATTTAAGTATTAAATCTTACATTATTATGCATCATTATTTCTTTGTATTAACTTCTATATTCAATACCCTTGAAATAAGCAAACGGAAAGCTGCTTCGTTTGTATCTTAAACAAACGACTTCTAGTATTGTTATTGCTTCTATATTAAACAACGAAGCTTACCTAAATATTTTAATATTCTGGTAACAATAAATTCATTTTTGTACCATCAGCGCACTAAAGAATACATGATTTCCAATATTACTGTTAAGTCCTTTAACGGAACGATGATGATCTATCAGTGCATGTCTTACTGACATCCTTGGGTGTAAATACATAAATACATTTTGCCATTTTGAAATATATGTCCTTGCATACGTGTGTATTTATTTCATGATTTGTTTTGTAACACCAATACCAGAATCTTTATCCGTATGCATTTGTTTCCATCCCAAAGACCCCGGGAGATTATGTACAATCAAGTTTGCACTATATGATTACATTGACACTGTAACGTACCCTCGCTGTGTATTATAAAATTACACGTAATCGTGACTGCACGTTCCTAAGGAATGTAAAAATATTGCACGCATCTCGGTCATATGGGCCACAAAAGATTTCACTTGTGAAATAGTATTAGAAAAGAGTCAACGTCGCCGAGAAAAATATATCAAGGAGACATATGCAAACTGGAAAGTTATAACACAATACAGAATGAGGCCTTATATGATTCTCCCAAAAATAACTTCCTCCAAAAGCATTTACTTTACATATAAATGTCATAGTATAAACAGTTTCGAATCCTTACGTGTACAACGGCGATAAGGAACGAATGAGTAACATACATGTGAATTGATAGATTGGTTATATGTGTATAAGATTTAGTGCAGTCATACTATAAGAATAATATCCACTAATAACTAAAAAATGTCACATAAAAGGTATGTATCGCGGACATCTTACCAAATCATTATTTTGCATTACAACCCCAAACACAAACTATTCCATACAGATGTTCATTGTCGCCCAAAATTCTTGTTTGAAACCAAAAGACGACAAAGAAATGAAACCAAATGTTTATAAGAACCAACCGCCAATCCGTCGAAAATGTGAAAATTAGTGCAGTCTACTTCTAGAGTTATAATAACAAGTCATTTTACTTCCATATCTGTTACAGTGTATTGGCTATATTTCTACATGCAAACAAACAACAGATGTAAGCAATTTGGCTAACACAGTTTTCGCAATTTGCCATAACTCAACGGATTCAACCCAGATCTTCAAAATGTAAATTACACCTGAAAGGATTTTCAAAGGATTACAAATTATACTATATGGTCTCTACAGAATATATATCGTTTTTAAGATATACGATAATTGAAACATGTATGACCTTGACTTTTGCTATTTTCCGGAAACAGAAGTGATTAGTCACCAAAGGAGTTTATTTTGCACTTTCAGTGAAAAGTTCATACAAATCAGTCAAAAAGCAATCCCTGCAAAGCTTAAATACCAACTAATTTTGTTTAAAACTTTAAAAGCTTTTAATATATTGACGTCAAAAGACATCACGTAACATCAGTGTTCAAAAAAATAGAAAATAGACTTAAGTACGTGTAAGTTGTCCATGTTTTATGTTTCAAGCACATCTGGAAGCTTCGAAACGCTTTAAGACATTGAGGTCCTAGGTTCGAAACTTGTTTATGCCATAAAACTTTAGCCTTTTTGAAATTGGGAAAACGTATATGGATGGGCACATCTAGGTCTTGATGTACACCCTCTGTGTAAATTTAGAAAAGGCGGCGGGAAAGCGCGAACAAGATTTTACATTTAAATTTCAAATACGTATAAAATCGCTTCCAATTAAAATTTGACGTCAATGGTTCGAATCTTGGATTCGCCATTAAACCTTTATCTTTTCGAATTTAGAAAAACCGACACCGGGATGCACAACTAGAGCGTAACATATTCATTCTGTGAAGTTTTGATGAAAATCGGTCAGAAATAATGGCTGTAGATCGCGTACAAACATTTTTAAATGACGTCAAGTTTGACGTCAAGACATGTCATAGGCAATGAAAATAATTGAAATGCAAACGTAACTATGTGAAGCTTTGCTATTAAATTTCCAAGGTGCTCGGACGTTTGCAACATACAGAAGTTAACACGTAGAATTTAGAAATATATGCCGTTAAATTTTCTTGATCCTGTGACTCTTGCAACATATAGAAATTAAGGCGTAGAAAAGAAGAAAAAAAAAGAATAAGAAGAAGAATAAAAAAAAACAGTACAAACCCAATAGGACTTTCTGCCTGTAGGGCAGAAAGTCCTAATAAGAAAAAACATAACAAACCAAACCTTACAGTCATAGTAAGAAACTAAATGAAGAACCTTTAACATGGATACACATCGAAAGACATGAATATATTTTACTGCTGAACATAACATTATAAGCAATAAAAGTTACTTTATCAATTTATTTTAAATATGTAAATAAAGAAAAAGGCAAACCTTCTTACCATAGCCGTATTAACTTTTGCCTTCAAGGACACAAAACCTGTCGCGTTTTTGAAAAATCGAGGATTTACTTCCGTGTTTGCATAAACAGATGCATTCAGTTGTATTTTTTTTGGGTGTAAATTTCTGTACGGAGTTTTAAATGGAGACATATAAAAAGCATGCTATTATTTACAATTTGTCATATTTTGTTGGCAAACACAATTGCAAAATATAGTACATTAAGGTGTCGATAAGAAAGATAAGAATACGTGTAGAGAAAGTCATCGAGACGGAATGACATACACAGTCTATTTACTGTAAATATCGTTTCATATGCATTTGCATTCTCTTGATATTCTATATTAATAGAGGACTGATGAAACTCTGGTCCATATTTGTGTACCCATAATTTGCGATTTCATTTTTATTTTCGGTTTGGCGATATCCCCAATGGTAGAGGCGTGGCATCCAGTACCAAAAAATAGCATGTCTCGCCGAGAGCGGCTCATTTGATGGGACTATAGAAACTCATTTTTTTGAGTGAAACAGAAAGTAGAACTGTTATCTAGGAATCATTTCTCAAGGTGATATATTAATATACTTAATGTAATGTTCATCATCAAAATACATATCGAGGGGTCTGAGCGAAACTAGGCTAAATGCATATATATGTATAAGCACTTAGCATAGTTTCGCTCTCACCCCTCGATATGCATTCCTAGGAATTTACGTAGTGCCCTCCCTTCTATTTGTTACACACAAAGCTGAATATCATCTAAAAATAACATCAAATAGCTTACAAGAAGTGAAGTATAAAACTAAAATAAAAACCTTCAACATTAATGCACATCTATATACAAGTTAATGATAAGTAATTTATTATAGATTTGTAAAGAGAGAAAAATGTAAAACATTCTTACCATGGCCGTGTTTACGTTATTTCCCAAGAGTGTATTACTTGTCGCGCATGCGTGTATTTTTTAAAAATCGAGATTTATTTCCGTGTGTAGTTGTTGTATGTTGTTGTATTGGGGTTTACCGTCGCTGCGATAGTATTTCAATCATATAGCGACGTCCAGCTAATTACAGGTGGAGGAAGACCCCAAGTACACAGAGGTACCCGGGTAGAACCACCGACCTATCCGCAAGCCAGCTGGAAGGCTTCCTCACATGAAAAATCCGAAGTCCCTACCGGGATTCGAACACACAGCGGTGAGGGGCTGATAAATTTGTAGTCCACGACTGAAACCGCTCGGCCACAGCGGCCCCCTTTCCGTGTGTAACGTCATATAAAAGCACATAGCTATGCGCTTATTTTACAATTTGCGATTTTGCAAATAAAATTGGGAAAAAAAATAGTGCTGTTATATGGACATAAAGATGTCGTGCATGAACCTACATTCTCGTTCTTGAAAGTTTTTCTTTTTATTATGGTTTAAAACATAACCTACATTTTCGTTTTGTCATATTTCGAAACGTATTCCTTGTGTGTAAAAGGTTGAAATAAACTGTAAAAACAAGATAAGATATTTAACTACAATTATATCTATTTCAGTAAGATTTTGCCACATTTTAGAATAAATATCTTAATATACGCAAAACACATTCTCTCTCTCGCTCTCTTTCTGTCCCTCTAACAATATCACAGTTCATACTAGTTGTAACTTTAAAATGATCAGCCCATTTTTTCATCATCTCTAACAAGTATTACGAAAGTTATAATTACCGGCAAATTCAACAGTAAGGTATTTTCTTAAAATGTTCATTAACTGGATAAGGGGGCTTTTTGCCACATCAAAATCATTAAATTCAAATCGCCGAAACCAAATTGTACTTTCATTTTTTGATAAAGGCGCGATAACAGATTATTGAAATAGACACACCTATGCAAATCAATGAAACATCATTACACAAAAGAATGTCAATGCCGCGCACGTCGTCCAATCAAAATGTAGGTAATATACTAAGTAAGTTAGAACACAAAATAAACTCTCAATATATAAGAAGGAGCTCGCCCCCTTTGCTCGATTCGCTCCTTCTTAATCATTAAAATTTCACTAAATATCTTTTAAATTTTACTTAGATTTTCTTCGTGTTCTATCAATAAAACTACCAATTGACGAATGAAAATCAAAGTTGTGTCCAGGTATTTAGTAATAAAGAATATAGTCCGTTCTTCAGTTCTAAAGACGACCACATTTTGTCCGTTATTTCAATGATATGAGTCGGTTTACCCACAACATACCGTGACATAAATATAATATGTATATAAAATATGTAAATAAACATGTATTGATAAAGAAAAAGATTAAATACACATACTATTGAGAGGTCTTACTGAAGCAAAATATACTACAATGAAGTAAGTTCTATGCAATGAATAATTCTTGATAATAATGTTTTTAAAGAGGTTAATGGTTGTGGATATATTGTTGTAAACCAACGTGATCATGGTGAGCTATTGTTATCGCATTTTGTCCGGCTTCCGTCGTCCGTATGTGCGTCCGGCGTTAACAATTTTCTTTAAACGACATCTCCTCTGAAACCACTGGGTCAAATTTGATAAAATTTGCCTGTGATGTTTCTTGCATAAATCTCTACCAAAGTGAAATTTTTAAAAAATCTTCTCCTCCAAAACAGCAAGGCCTAGAGCTTAGATATTTGGTGTGTGGCATTGTCTTATGAACCTATTACAAGTTTGTTCAAATCATGACCCTGAGGTCAGGATTTGCCCCGCCCTAGGGGTCACTTGATTTTACACAGGCTTTAACTGGAAAATCTAGATTTTTTTGTCAGAAACCAGAAAGCCTGTCATCGAGTTTAGATATTTCGCGTTTAACATGGCCTTATAGACATCTACCGAGTTTGTTCAAATCATGGCCCTAGGGTCAAAGTTGGCCACGCCCCAGGGGTCACTTGATTTTACATGGATTTATATAGAAAAAAAACTAGAAAAAAATCTTCTTGACAGATACCCAAGGCCTGGAGTTAAGATATTTGGTATGTAAAATGACCTAGTGCACCTCTACCAGGTTTGTTCAAATCATGGCCCTTTGGTCAAAATTGGCCTCGCCCTATTAGTCACTTGATTTTACATAGACTTAAATAGGAAAACTTGAAAAATCTTCTTGTCATAAACTAAAAGGCCTGGATTTTAGATATTTGGTGTGTAACATGGCCTAATGGACATCTACCAATGAAGTCAATATTTCTCAGGTGAGCGATTCAGGGCCATCTTGGCCCTTTTGTTTCAATTCTTTGTAAAAGAATAAAGAGATTGTCGGCGACAGAACGGCACGATAATCTATATAGTATAAGTTAATCCTATGAAACACAAACTCAACCGAGCATGGTCTCCAAAACCAAATTTAAGCAGGACAATTATTTATTTTTTTGTCTAATGGCCACCACCAGGAAACTCGTCAAGAAATCTTTATCGTTTTTTTCGTTTCGACATTTCTTCCAGCC
The DNA here is from genome assembly GCA_021229015.1 of Solen grandis. NCBI lineage: Eukaryota > Metazoa > Mollusca > Bivalvia > Adapedonta > Solenidae > Solen > Solen grandis. The sequence continues at coordinate 39,765,240 of CM037781.1, read as the reverse complement.
AACACGCCATGAGTTTGGCAGAGCTCAACTACCATAGTCAGAGATAAAGTGAATTGTTAAAAGTAAATTTCGTTCATTTTCGGCAAGATCTGAAATATTGTTAAGTTTTACTAAATGGCTGTGCCACAAGCAAATGCATATACACAAAAAGCACCAACACAAAAGATGTACACGAACGCTTCATTGGAAGCTGCCAAGATTTTCAAACGTATATTTAGAGATCAGGATATCTGCTGCAAAACTCATCAAAGTCCTGCAAATCGCGTAGGCTGTTATCTCTCCACCACAAAAAATAATTTAACAGATATAGTTTAAATCTATTTATTATACGTCAATTGGGAAACAAGTTCTTTCAACTTATAGTTATCCCGATTCCTGGGTTGGACCAGTACTTTGCGCCTGGCAAGGTCGTGAAGAATCTTTGCCTCCAACGGAGTTCGAACCTACAACCTTCGAATCCGTAATCGAATACGTTACTACTGGACCACGGCGCCCTTGAAAAATATATCTGCCATCATGGATAAAGTATTTGTATAATAGGTATTTAATTTTTAAATTATCAAAACTTTTGACAAAACATCATTAATGATCAAAACGTAACCAAATACCCTTATTGACCACATACATTAGACTAACCTCTGTAATATGCAGATACTTTACTTGTTAGGTATCAACACTTGGCTTTAATACTATTGGCGAGAATTCGAAACTGACCTTGGTAGGGAAAGTACGTCAGATTTAGGTTCATCGATGAATAATTTGATTTCATCAAAAAAGTAACACATCTAAAAGATGTATTCGGCTCAACTTTCAAATAAATTTTGGATATGGAAAATCTTTTTTGTTTTGTTTAAAATATTACAAATATTATAATAAAACGATATCTGCGGTAATGTACTAGTATAAGACGGTAGAGATAAATGTTGGATTGAATATATCTTAAAGTTATTCTATCAATTACGTTCATTAAAAGGATTTACCATCATCTTGTTATTATTGCAAACAATCCTCAGACAATTGGAAAAAATATATTTGTATTTATAAGCGGATTCTCATATGTGTAGGAAAGTTGAGGGGTCAATGTCGAACGCTGTTTCCTTCTTATTTCAGAGTTGAAATACAGGAAATTGAAACGCAAGTACACCATACCATTTACCACCACTAACCTCTTTGATCTACCAGCTAAACATGGTGTGTCAAGCAACAGGAGGAGACAGTCAGTGTGTCAGCCAGGACAATGCAGATTATATCCCCTAGTGACAACATGACCCTCGCCAGAGAGCATATTTGTTGTGGCACCGATTGCAATGAAGGTATATTGTTATTCATCCACGGAACCTTTTCAGAAATATTGACCATTCGGACTTGTGAGTGTGATTTTTGAACAGGGTTGCTTGCAACGCTGTTCTAAGGAAGCACATATTTTGAATCGGACAACATTTCGGGGCCATATTTAGAAATATATAGTTATAGATTTCCCTCTTTTTTACTACAAAAAGAAAGAAGTCCAAAATTTCTTTCATCTCTTAACACTAAATTGTGACAACGTTGATGTTTATTTCATTACGATTACGTTATGGAAGTCGGAAATGAATAAAAAAGTGTTGAAAATCGATGCTTGAGATACCGTGTTTAACAAACCGTATATATATAAGTTACATGTAATTCAAATTTCTACATATTCTTATAATCTTTAATCTTATAAACTGTAGGCAAGAGAAATGGGGAGAGTAAGAGTGGCGATATATTTATTGTTAGCAATCAATTGAGACAAATTATGTGTTTATCTTTTTTAACGACAGGTAAAAGTGGGTTTATAACATTAGGTTCATTGGCATTATTAAATTTACTTTGATAAGCAAAAGAAATGCGACATCATCATATTAAAAGCCCCGTTCTCTCAGCGCTATCAGCGCTTTGATTATTGACTAATTGGAAAACATAATTTTTGTTATAGACACTTTTATTAGGTGATTCATATAACAGAAACTTGACAGCCTCTTTGAGATATAGAAAGGGTTTTGAATAATGCTGAAACTTGAATAAGTTACTGAGCTAGAATCATAAGAGATGAATAATTTTTGTGTTGGTATATATATATATATATATATATATATATTATCGTCAAGATTTAAAAGGTAATCGTATTTAATAACTATATACGCTTTGGGTAGAAAAATACAATTTTATTTCCTCATATATAAGATATATGTTCATTGACCCATCTCTTCCAATCGAAAAAGGAAATACCTTTTTACAATTAAATTTATATAGATGGTATATTATTGTAATTGTTCAGTAGATACATCGATACTAGTACGTAAAAACAATAAATTGTTTGCTGTTGAGATATAGTAAAATTGCGATCCGGCTAGGACGGAATGTGGAATAAAAAAGCACGGCTTATCGAGGGGCTCGAAAAATAAAGAGAAGGGGGGATTGTCCCTTTAGTTTCATGGAAAGCTAGTGAGCGTGTGCTTGAACTAGGAATACATATCGAATTCATATGGTTTATGGATAATCGCTTTTGTGCTGACTTCCATGTTTGTACATATTTATATGCGCATGTTATTGGACTATTAATCGGTTATAAAAGGTAAAAATATATAAACAATCAGTTCATTTTGTCACTAAAATGTTACACTTTTTTTTACCGCAAATATATTCATTTGTTTATTTTTTTTCGCCATTAAAACACATGCATTTAGCGGCTATTATTACGTTAAAATTTGCAGAAATGACTCCACTCAGGTAAGGTAGATGAAATAAACGTGTTATACATTCGACTACTTTAAAATAATTGTTTGTCACAATATGCGATTATCATGAATTTCTTTATACCGTCCCCAGTGCCTGAGGAGATTGAGTGTCCGCCTCTGTAGTGGGAAGTCGTGGGTTCGACCCCAGACAGCGACACACCAAATTCGCTAAAATGTTACTGGTAACTCCCTGCTTGGTGCTGGGTATATATACAGGTTAGAGCATAACTTTCGGTTTCATCCAATAAAAGCTTTGCACGGTGCTCGTTAAGAGCTGTAATTCTGATTTTATTCAGGATCTTTGTTCTCGTTGGTAAAAACGGACAGCACTGCAGCTTGCTTACAGCTTTTTCATCAAAATCATTGTAAGACAGAAATTTCAAATTGCCGACTTCAAATGGTGTCTCATTTTGTTAAAGCGCCATATCACAACATTGAAACAAACAGACAAATTCAAAGAAGGTGATTCACTGAAGGTGATGTAATACCCCCACCCCCTCCCCTGCCGCACATTGCCTTGTCACAGAAGCATTGGTCATTTCATCAATGAGTCTGCAGGCAAGAAAATAAAGGGAAATAATCAATCTTGTAAAGCTTCAAATTCTAGATAAGAGTTACTTGCGACTAATATGTACGGACATTATGATGCTAAAACCAAGAGCCATAATTGTGTGTTAATTACTATGTTTCTAACTGTTATGTAGTTCCAGGACTGGTTGGCTCGGTTTTAGGATAGTGTGTTTGGTAGTGTTATCATTCTACATGTCTATTTCTTGATACTGCAGTGTGGAACACTATATCTGTCTCAAGTAGACATCGTTTCCAAGTTACTGAAATACTGTCAGCCAGCTTGACATTAACGGCCTAATATAATTCGTCATGATACATTTTTCATGTAAAATAAAAATGTAGACTAACGCAAATGGTACGTGATGTAAACATATACATATAAAAAAAAAAAAAAAAAAAAAAAAAGTTAAACGCATCCAAACTGTTGATCAAATTACACCATTAAGTATTTTTGATAGATGTCAAAGTACTCTCATTGTTTACATTTTACAATTGGCGAGTTTTCGCAAAGGCGGTCCTTAATCAGAATATATTTTGAATTCGAAAAACCATCTCCGAGTTACAAATTGTGTATCTGCTACGTCATCAATTTATGCACTCGTTATGCGTTGACTGATATAATTCTTTGATAATTCACAAGCTAATAATAAGGATAAAAAAATGCAGGCACTTTACCATCATAAGATGATTCAAAATGTAAAAAAGACATGAATACATAGAATAAGAATTGTAAATCATGGAAGTTACGTTGTAATTAACATGCTTGTGGTTGTATCATCTTATAATACAGTTCTAATCGTATCATACGGATGCAGGTTACATTTTTCACATGCTGATAGAAGAAATATAACCAACGAAGCAATCATCCCTCACACTTAAGGAAAAAGAATTTGAACGACTTCTTTCAACCAGTAATGTGTATAATGAAAAAATATTATCTTAACCAGTAAGATCTTTACCAGAAAATACCGGTAAATGAATCAAATGCTTTGTTTTATAAACTGGAAATATAGATTTCGGATTGAAAAATGATACAAAATTAAAAAGGCATTAAATTATCTACAATGAAGTAATACAAAACAATGTATCACATTTTAAGGCAAAATACACCATACAGTATAAACAAATATACATATCTTTTATCAGAACAGACAACATAATACTTGTGGTAAAAACAACCATTTTTCTTCTCAAATGAAATCGGACTTCCATCGCTCTTTTTCCACTCAATATGTTACCAATAGATATTTAGTCTGTTATATCCTGATAAAACAAACCAGTGATCATAAATGCATCAATACGTTCATCTCCACCTAACCAAGAAATTCTATAAACTGATGTTTTGTCTCATTTGTGTCCTCATTGGTGCATTCAATTTTTATCTCCGTTCCTCCGAAAATCACAGTGAAGTTTACCATCCGCTCACCGTTTGGATGAAACGGTGTTCCAACTCTAATCTTACCAATACGCATACATTCTGCATCTGTCACATACTTAGGAGTAATGTCTTTTGCGACGTATAATGGAAGCGCGATATGTTTTTGTTTTTCAGTCACAGGATAATACCAGCCGCAATCTTTCCGTTGACCAACTTTTAGACATTCTCCGGCCCATATTAATGTTGAAAAAATATCTGCACAATACAGCTTTCCATCAATTACAGTCTTCTTTGCTTGTGGGTGAAGTCGGTCTATGAATTCTTCGACAATATCTACGCCATATGTAAATCTACTGATTCTCTGTGAAATTGTTTCTGGTTCATGCCCAAAGATAACTGCACCCTTGAGAATCGCTAGTCCTGGGTCTTGCGGAACGATAATTTTCTTATTCAGGAAAAGTGGACCTTATTTTGTCTTTTAGCAAGAAGGCTTCAGAAAACCCACCGACCATCAAGATTCCGAAGCAGTCCTCAACGTCAGGCTGCTCTAAAACTTCAGTAATATGACTGACTATGCTATCCAATGTCTCTTTGAAAAAACCTGTGAATGTTTCGGAGTCAATAATCAGTCTGTCTCTTTTGAAAGTTACGTTGTTTCTGTATCGAGACTTTGACAAGGTTTCAGTAATGGGCGGGTGCTCTTTTTCAGAACAAATATGTGCCAATGTCCAAGTTGGTAGCCTAATTGTTGCCGTTTGTTTATCTCCCATCTTAAATTCCCTTTTTCGAACCTCAAAGTCACGCATGATATCGAGAAAGTCTTCAGGGTAAGATTTTCGCAGTTCATCCAATACCTCTTTTCCTACAAAAAAAAATAAAAAATAAAAATAATAATTAGACAGAAATATCTTTCAGTTCTTAACATCATTTTTCATTGAAGTATATTTGCTGGTAAGAAAATAAAGTGTTTTGTTCTTATGATTATTATTTATAATAACTACATTTAGTTGATATTGGAGTTAACTTGTTTTCTATGCTACATCAGATTCTCGTATCTTTGACTATGTGTAAGCATGATATGAAAACATATTTCAGTTGATGGCATCATTCTTTATGTTATCACAACATTGGCACACATCATTTTATTACACCCTAGCAATATCAAGTGTGGCGACTTTTCAGCAAATATGTTTTTGATAAATACATTTAAATGAGTGCTTTAGAAAAAGCACTGCAATGAAAAATACCAAAAGTATTTTCTATGATGTTTATTATTAACACGGAAAATTGCAATATAGCACATGTACTCACCAGCAATGACCTCCAAGAACTGTACAAATGCCTCGTCTACCTTTGTGCCTCCCCAGGCCCCTCCACTAGCCGCATGTATTTCCTTTAAATGACCGTTCTCGAAAACCTCATGCACTGTGACATCAACTGTTCCCCCTTGATTAAAATTTAAACCATATGTAGACATGTTAGAATAGCATGATCTTGTTTTTATATTAACCCTAAAATAAAGCCTTATTTCTTTTCACTAAATAGATCTGTTTGCCTAACATGTAAACAAGGATCTACCGGTGATTTACCCAGCATGTGAGAAACTAAATGATTAGTTTCTGTATTAGCTATTCTTAACTAGTAATTGTATCATCTAAATATTTTACGTGATGCATTTAGCTTATGGCGTGCACAATGTATATGAACTATTAGAAGTTTCAATCAATAGCTAACCTCCTGCATCTAACACCATGTACTTTGTTCCACTGGGGAGTGTACTTATCGACACATCTATTTTTCGAACAGACAGGTATCGACAATAAATCGAAGCAGCTTCGGGCTCAAGGGCTATAACAAGATTGTCACCATTTATGCCTGCCTGCAAACATTGTAAAATACAGTTCTAAATATTGTCATATGCATATAAGGAATCCATACTTGTCTGTTTAATTAATTCACAATATATATTTGTAATCCAAATATATCATATCGAAAAAGTTTATTTGAACAAATTGATAACACTAGGATTTATTTTTTCCAAGCTCGACATGTCGCGCCCCGTTTTTTCAAATCTTTATTATTTTAATATCTCTTTTCATATTTTGGTTCATACTAGTGTATAATATTTCTTTTGACATTAATTTCACTTTACACACACAATTTTTTAATCATATACTTATTGCTTCCTTGCGTTTAGTTAGGAAGGTTTTAGATTGATATTCATATACCCTTGTTATTTTATAATAATCAGACTCTTATTTCCCTTAATAAAGTCGTTAATAAAAACAAACTATTTATTTGCAAAACACATTCTAATTTACAAAAAACATAACCATGCCCTTATTTCACTTTGAAATATACTGTCGAATAAAATGTTCCCTATGACACATATTGACTTTATGGATTTTTTTATGTGAGGAAGCCTTCCAGCAATGTTCGAGCAGGGTCTACAACAACCTCGACTTATGGACCATTGATATTAATTTAAAAATTATTTATCTTAAATGCTGAATTACGTCTTTCAATTACATTTATTTTCAAAATGTACTAGTCATAATATCCGTGATAAAATAACATCAGAACGTCATTATATCCTTCTTGAATGCCATAACATTAAAATGCATATCTTAACTTTATTACTTCTATTGCTGCTTCACGCATAAACTGTTTTGCAGCATCACTCCATATTGCTGGAACAGTCAGGACCACATGCATTTCATCTTTTTCTAAATAAAGATTACCTCTCTGATCACTCATAGCTGCCAAAAAGTCTTCCTTCAAATATTTTATACACAGAGAGAAAACCTTTATTGCAGATAATGATTTTCCTGCAGCATCTGTTAGCATGGTATTCCTATTCAATTCCTGAAATAAAATAAATGACAACAAATATTAAAATTTGACCGATTATTTATCATATTTATCACTTGAATATAATAGCTTATACGATCCAGACATGATCGAACGAAATGTCTCTGTAATACGAAAGAGACCAGCGAACACAGGCGAGTTTCCTTTTTATCATTCCCCCGAGATCTGTGATCGGGATATATCGGGACATATTTTTTTTTGCCCTATCTGTTTGTTGGTTGGTTTTACAGCAACTTTAACTTTGACCATAACTTGAAAACTATACAAAATATTGACTTAAAACTTCATATATGGATAAAATACAAATAGGTGAAGTGCAGTAGCTAAAAACCATACTATACCTGGTCCAATTTTTGAATAACCTCCCATTTATTTATTTATTTATTTCATTTTTTTTGTCGGGAGCATAACTCATTGACTATACAAGGTATTGACATGAAACCTAAAACATAAATAGACGATGAGATTCATTGGGATTTCAGTAACCAAGTATCGTAACTCTACCTGGACTTTTTTTTTAAAATTCTCCCTTTTATTTAATTTTACAATGAATTTCTGCCCAGAAAATTACTTATTTATTATAATTGAAAACTTTATAAGTAGAAAACAACTAGGAAACGTGCATTGACCAAGACTCCAAGAAGAACTCTGCGAAGTCCGTTTTTTCATTACATGTATCTCCCTTTTGATAATGTAAACAATGTAAGGACATGAATCTTGAAAATAATGTGATAGCGAGTAGGAGCAGTGCAGTAACCAAGAACCATAACGCTGCCGAGTCTGATTTTGTATTATCTCCCGTTATTTTATATAGATTTTTGCCCATATCATAACTCCTCAACTGTTTGAGGTATTGATTAGAAACTTAAAATATGAACAGATAGTCAGTAGCAGAAGTGTGATGATTACAAAACAGAATTCCGTCATTTTTTATTATCTCATTTTATTTTTGTCTTGAGCATTACTTCATTACTATATGGAATAAAGGATATATTTGACGTACTTACTCCACTCATGAATTGCTTTCAATTGACATTAATTATTTGACATGTGACCAGCTCGGACAGGGGCAAGTGTTTTTCGAACACATCTTGTTTAATGTTAAGTTCATACGTTCGAAAGAAAAAAAAGGATGGAACGAAATGTTAACTATAACAAACAACCTTGACAGTCCCGAACAGCAATTTAAATTTGATTAAAGACGCTATCGAACAAAATTTCACGCCTATTCTAGTGACATCCGTCGCGCCCTAATGGCTACCATTGTTGTAAGCCAATTAACATGATATTGAAATATGTGTTTTCCGCATTCCATTGTATTTGCTGATGTTTAAGGTGATTGGCTGAATTCGTGTTCTGTTCTTAAATGATACATTATTCGGGTAACCTTTGATACATGGCACACAATGTAGGTTGCAATTCATACGGATGACTTGGTCAATTCCAGTAATCATTATAGTTAAGGAAGTTTTTTGTTCTTTCAAATAAGTCATTTGTATTAAATTCACCTTTATAAAAAACTTACAATTTCTTTACCGGTCTTAAATTAAATGTCGTGTGTGTGTTTGTTCCCTTGCATAGCGATGCATTTGGATAATTCAAAATCTTCATAAAAAAACCCAAATAAAAACAAAACATTTCAGTAAAAAGATTTAAACGTCGTTGGTCGTAAATATGTACATTAAAAAGTAATCACGTATGAAAACTCATTACGGCAATAACATAATAAGACATTGAAAACTCTAATGTGGCATATACATGTACATGATGGGAATATAGTGCCAAAAATGATGCACTAGAATAAACGTTGCGATGCCCTGAAGGATTGGAAATATGAATAGATTAATAAATATATATTTGATTATGTTTCTTGAAATTCATGAACTGATTTACAAACAAGATATTTATCGAGAAGGCAAATACGATCAAACTATTATTAGTTTGAATAGAAAGATAAATTTAACAACGCTGACACTGTACTGAATGAGTGTAACCTTTTCAGTGGAGTGAAATACATGTATATAAACTAATGGCAAATAATTATGAATACGTATCAATAGCTGAATAAAATCATATCAACAAAGACTAATGCAGTAGTACTTTTGTCAATAATTAGCATCGGTTTGATAACCTGAATACAAGCATGACTGAAAAATTAAATACACCAGGGTCTTCGTTCAGATAGATAATTGAATAAAAGTCATTATAACCAAAATATAACCATATTAAATGTTTGAAAAATGCCAGGTTATTAAAACTCGAAAGATGTATATGTTGGAAGGTAAGATAAAGGGATTGTTGATACCTACAATGATGTTTATTCAAAATAAAACTAACGTTATTTTCAACAAAACGCGTATGGATATTAAGTTAATATATATTAATTAATGTATTTTATGTGAAAATCACAAGTACGAGGACCGTATTAGTGATACCTTTCAAAGACATACAACATTACTTAACACTTACTGAGTTGTTGAACAGCATCATCTTGAATCTGTTAAAAAAGTACCAGTTATCTTTGTCCTCTCCTAATTCCATATATTTCATTTCAGCGTCAAACCCGAAGCTATCAAGTGTTTCGTCATCTTTTTTTATAAGTGCAGTTGTTGGACCTATGGAAGTAAATCATATATAAGATCAAGAGCTCTGAAGACCGACATCATTAAAAATGTACATCATTAATAACAGTCCAACAATAACCTTCGATTCCCAACAACCTCTATGAATTGAAGTCTCTTTCTGTGTGCTATTTATAGGCAAGAAATTGTATGCATATATGCGAGTACGGTATTGGAAACTTTGACAGTATTTATAAACAATAAAGAGTGCAATATTGATATAATAATATAATTACCGAGAGGTAAGGTGTATGCTTTGAAAAATCAAATTTCCATGGTTCGCGTCCCATGGTTGTCATTTTGTTTAGCACATCTGAGCAGATGTGTTCAGGATCTTTGAATGTCCATTGTCCTCAATTTGTTTGTTTATACTCTGAAATCTTCATTTCTTTTAGTAACCATCTTCAAACTTCATGATAATTTTATAGTTGTAATCTCTCAGCCAAGTTTGAATATGTCTGGTATGGGCCAATTAAGTCAAGAGTTTTAGCGTTTTAAATACAAACAATTGTCAGATTTAATTTTGTTTTCACTCTAGCATCTTCATTTCTTAAGCAATCGTCTTTGAACTTTATGATAATCCTTTTGGCCATAACCTCTCGACCAAGTTCGATTATGGATGATTTTAGCTTATAAGGTTAGGCGTTATGGCTCTTTAATTGTAAAAAATGCCGGGCTTTACTTTGTTCACACTCTTGATAACGTCTTCATTTCTAAAGCCATCATCTTCGAACTTAAGGACAATGTTTTTCGCCATAATCTCCGGACCAAGTTTGATTATGGCTGCTATCAGCAAATTTGGTCTGGGGTTATGGCCTATGGTTTATGAAAATACCAGATTTTCCTTTTCTCTCTAGCACATGCAATTATTAAGCAATAGTCACTAAACGCCTACACAATGTTAATGACAACAGTATGTCAGTGGCTTTGGCATCCCAGGAAACCATTCAAATATGCCGTTTCTACACTCTAGATTTAAAAAATTCTTATCAGAAAACAGAAGGTCTAGAGCATAGATATTTGGAATGTGCAACTTCCTTGTGGTCCTTTACCAAATTTATTCAAATCATAGCCTTAGGGTCAAAATTGCTTATAACCGATGATAACTTGTTTTTAGACCCTAGATCGAGCTATGGTCTTTAATTTTGACCACAGGTATAGTTTTGTGTGTGAAATTGGTCTTTGACATTGGATAACCGTGACTTACGTTTGAATTTTTTAAGTTTACTATAATATGGTTTAAGTTATGAATTTTGACCTTGGATGACCTTGACTATGTTCCAGTGTCCTTTTTTATGAATTCCTTAGCTACACCATTCAAATTTTACCACATGTACTGTTTAGTATGTTGAACTGATATGTTCTTGCTCTATTCCTACACTGATGGGCGATACCTTTGCTGTAACAGTACTTTAACGAAAATATAAAGACATCTATTCAGGAATTTTACCAGACAGACAGACAGACAGAAATTTTTATTTCGACGTATACATAGTACATTGTCTTTTACATGATATTCACATATCTTTTACAAAATACAAATTATGAGTACATAAACATTTTTCAATGTGAATATCTATTGCATTAAACAAATGTTCACGAGTCAAGTGAGAAACAGTATGCGAAAAAAAGAAAAAAAGAAAAAAAAAGAAAAGAGAAGGAATTCCAGTGAAAAAAAAAAAAAAAAAAAAAAAAAATGGAGATAGAAAGTCACACACACACACACACACACACAAAATACATATATGTATAATCAGTATAAACATATAGATCTATATCAAGTTCTTTCGAGAATGTAGCTTAAGTATAATAATGAAGTAATAAAAATATATGTATATTAGATATACACAATGTGTTCATTTATATAACATTCAAAAACTCATGTACATAACAAACACAGCACTCGCATTGGTACCGGTGTTCAATTTTGGTAGCCGTAAATTGACAACTGATCATAACACGATCATGTGACGTTATTTACTTCCGGTCCAATGCGATAATAACACACGTGTTACAAAAGGAACATTTTCATAATAAATATGTGTTAGTATTGTTTTCCAAGTGGCTTTAGCCTCAGGAATGATATTGTTTTATATCCGGATTTATTAATTTCTACATACAATGAGGAAAATCACTCTAGGCTTATTGGAATGTCGACAAAAATCTACAACTAAGCAGGAACCTCAGATAAGTAAACTTTCTTCACTATATGCAACGTTTGTTTAAATGTATATTGCATACACATAGCATATTTATATTTAACAAAGCAAATAAAACTTTCAGTCCTATATATTAGAGTATATTAACATGTATTCTTAAGATTAAATCGATTCTTTGTGGAGTGTCTTATTTTACAGGGTCGACGTGTATCGATGAAAATTGAAATGACTATGCCTGATACTATGAGGAACAACAGGTAAAACATTTCTTTATAGATAGGGATACTAACAAAATAATTTACCATTTGTAATGGTTTGTAATGGTGAACTTATTTTACTTGTATTCTACTTGTTAACTGTGGTACAGTTCAGAATTGTATTTCTAAGTTCTAGTGCTCTTTTACAAAACAAGCTAATTTTCTTTATTAAATTCATGTTAGATGTTTTCATCAACTCTATGAATTTAGACATGCTTGGTCTAACTAAATAATATTTCTTGACGAAATAACATCTAAATTCACTGTATGCAGGACAGATAATTACAAAATGATACTCATCTTCTACATCTCCTGTAGCACAACACTGACAAATTCTCTCCTCTCGTGAAATTCTATTTCTAGTATATCTACCTGTGTGTACCCGTAGTGAGTGTCCACATAATCTCAACCTCGTAATATAATGTCTAAGATGTACCGGAATACTCAAATAATTTTCATATTCAAAATTTACCTTACAGTTTTTATAAATCAGTAATACATTATTTGCATTTACATTTGCTGTCCACTCTTGCACAAAACAGTCTGTTAGGACTTTCTTAAACATGATAACAAAATACTTAGTATTGACACTATAAGGATTTTCCCAAACATATCCATGTCCATAAGTAAAAAGTAGTATTCTCAGATTATACACCCAATTTTTTGCTCCTTTCTTAAAATCTTCCACAGCTAGGTTATATACTTTTTGTAATATAATATTATCTGTGTATAACAATTTAAACCAATATTTAATTATTCTCATCCAATGTGAAATATAAATAGGGTATCTTCCAAGCTCGCCATACACACCTACATTACTTGTATTAGTTCTAACCTTTAAAATTCTTTTACAAAATTTTAAGTGCAGTCTTTCTATTTGCTTATATTTCTTAAAGCCCCACACCTCTGACGAGTAACATAAAATGGAGCCTACAAATGCATCAAATAACTGGCACAATATTCTTGGTGCAAATTTAAGCCTTCTGCAATAATTAAGCAGCGTGTTCATAGCTTTCAATCCTTTACCTGTCACATATTGTTCATTTAGATTAAAATTATCAGTATAATGAAATATAGTCCCTAGGTATGTAAAATTATCCACCACTTCTATTTCACTCCCATCGTATATCCACCTTTCATTTTCAGATAATTTACCTCTTTTCCTAAAAACCATAATTTTACTTTTTTCTGTATTTACTTTCAGTCCCCAATTTTGGCAATATTGATACAACAAATCAAGATTACGTTGTAGTTCTTCGGGCGATTTTGCAAGTATCACCATGTCATCAGCAAATAACAACAAAATAAGAACAATGTCATCAATATGTATACCTGAGTCTATGCTATCTTCTAGGTAAAGCTCTAGGTCTTCAATAAATAATGAAAATAAAATCGGCGACATGATCTCACCTTGACGTAAACCTATGGCATATTCAAAATAGTCACTATGACTATTACAACTTCTTACACATGCTTTTACTTTTTGATACATATCCTTTATTATACGTAAGATTTTTCCTTTTATACCTGCTTTAAACATTTTCATCCATAATGCATTTCTATAAATTGAATCAAAACATTTACTAAGATCAATAAAAACACAATATAACCTTTTTTTCTGAAAAATATAATTTTGCACAATACTAGACAATATAAATAATGCATCCACAGTAGATTTACCTTTTCTAAATCCAAATTGAGCATCAGAGATTACATTATTTTCTTCACAGAACTTATTGATCCTATTATTTAATATTGTTGTAAATAGTTTGGAAAGACAGCTCACCAATGTGATACCTCTGTAATTATCAACATTATCTTTATTTCCTTTTTTGTGAAAGGTACAATGACACCTTCCATCCATTTTTCAGGAAAAAAACCTGAATTTAAAATTGCATTGAATATGTCACAAACATGAGAGCCAATAATATCCATGCTCTCAATTAAGTATTCATTTAGTATTTTGTCACTTCCCATAGCTTTATTTCTTTTTAAAGTCTTTGATGCTGTAATAACCTCCTCTATTGAAATATTCATGTCCATTTCATCAAGCATTTGGCCTTGAATATCTTCAAAATTATGTTCTTTACAAAAATGTTCAGCCTCAATATTAGTATTTTGTGAATCTAGATTACCAAGATTTGCAAAATAGTTTTTAAATTCTTCTATACTTATATTACTAGAAGTCTTCGAAGTCTTCTTAAAATATTTCCAAAAATCCCTTGGTCTTGCATGTTTTAATTGTTCAATTTCCTTAATTTTCTTACTTTCATATGTTTTCTTCTTTCTTCTACACAAATCTTTGTACAACTTTTTTGATGCACAGAATTTTTGTCTATTCTCATTTGAATTTACATATTGAAAACATTTCAAGTCATTGATATATTTATCTCTTGCCCTTTCACATTCCCCATCAAACCAGTCCTTGTTTTCAACAATGGGTTTGTCATTGAATTGATTTTTTTGTTTATATTCATATTTTTTCATAAACAAAGGATCCGTTACATCTCTCAAAACCTCAGTGAAATCATTTAACACAGTATTGATAGAATTCCTACTACTTGTATCAATATTTGTGACCAACTTATTCAAGTTTGTCAACTTTCCAATTATTCCAGCTCTAAATTGCTGTTTAAAATCATCATTCCATGCAATCTTAGTGCCTTTATTAAAACTGCAATTGTTTTGATCTATTGTATTACATTTAACAGAGAATAGTAGGCTAGCATGGTCACTGTATTCATTAAAATCACTTATCTCAAAGTTTGACATAAAATGTATATCACACTCTCTACATATTAATAAATCTATGACTGAAGCCCCTCTAGAATTTGCAAAAGTGAACTTGCCTAGATGATCATTGTATAATCTGCCATTTGCAATTCTGAAACCTGTTGCTTTGCAAAGTTCTAGTAATTTATAACCATAACTATTACTAACTTTGTCTGAGGAAGACCTAGGATTATGATTATCAGGGCTATATTCATCATCATCTAAATCTTTATTGAGTGTATCATTTAAAATAAAATCATGTCTTTCTCCTACTCTACTATTCCAATCTCCAGCTATATATACTGCCCCTAAAGCAGCAAAATCATCTATATCATTTTGAACAGTATCAAATAAATCAATGGTTACTGTGTTGTAAATTGGTGAATACCTAATACATAACATGTGCATAGTTAATGTCTGTTACATCTTCAATTGTGTATTAATGAATTTTATAAGGCATTGGAAATTCAACATGCTTTTTTTTTGATTGGGTAACATCTTTAATTCTATCCGATATTATTTTATATATAAGAATGGAGAATATATTGCAAATCAGTGACAGGGAATGTTTATTATGTCCTACCATTCCTTCATTTTAACTGCATAAGCACATCATCTTACCTTTTAGGGACACAAGTTGACCTCCAGTCCAGTGTTTTGATGTGACCTTTGTAGGGTCACTTTTGAAATCATGTAGGAAGGAAAACGCCCACCCAGAGTACGTCGTGCCAAAGTCAATGGCTGCCACAACCAATGGTCGTGACTTTTGTGCCTGTTTATAATATAGTGATAGTCATAGTTACTTATATCAGAATCAAAAGCGAGTATTTATCTCACTTCAAAATAAACGTACATTAGTAAAGTAAATATCTAGTAATAGTATTCATAACATAAATTCTAACATTGCACTTAATATTGCTTTTATTTAATTTTATTATATTAAACATTATTAGCACTATTTTATAAGGGGGTGATGGTGGCGCAAAAATACGAGAAATCCAGCCGGTCTATGAAGAGTTTTTTACGGAACGCATGATATCATGATAAAGAGTTTAACTAATTTTACTTTGGGCATCTGTATCGCAAAATTATTGGGTATACATACGTAGATATAACCTGTGATTAGATTAATAAATTAATCAAATATGATATAAGGGTTTTTTCGTTTTTAATATAAATCTATTTTGTATACCCGATTGTTTTCCATGATTAATTTAAAGGAAAAGTAATCAACAAAGAATATGAAAATTGAAATAATGATGAATGAATATTTTCAAAACAATACCCGTATTGATATCATATTTTGGTAAGCATTTTCAAATCTATCAACGAGGGTAAAATATATACATTGTACAACTGTTTATATTTTATCTAACACGTCCATACGACATTACACGAAAGTAACATTTTCTAGAAGTCAAAAGTCAAACAATATTTAGGGCAGATGCTTTTCTGAAAATTAATAATTGTTTAAGTGTTCTTTCAGAAAACTGTTAACAAGACACTTTTTGTTATCTTGATAATATATAAGAAAGATATCATTAATTAGAAAGCGATAGTTTACGCTTGTAGTCAAATTCATGTGCAGTGGATTAGTTCCGCATCAATCACTGCCACAATGAGTAGCACGTGACCACGGTGTGTACAAAAAGTCATGTTATTGGTTGCCTGTGATGAAACAGTCACCTCACGAGGGCAAAGATCTATACAAGATCTCCTGCGTTGGAGATTGGCCCGTAGTATGATAACACAAGCACTGTGATTACACAAATGCCTTGGAATTTAACATATGTTACCTTGGCAAACGATATGCCATCAAACATTTAAATGAACTAAAATGACATTACTACAGAACCCCTAAATATCAAATACCAGTTTACCCAATTTAATCACAAAAATAAAATTCGAAATACAAAATTCGAACGTAAAAGGGACGATTTCTTCATGAAATGATCAAATAAATGTCGCGTTTAAAGCAGCTTTAAGAGTAATATATTGCAAAAATATCCCAGATGAATTGTACATTAAGTTTCCTTTTAAGTATTGTTTTTACTTTTTATGCAAACCTTTGACAGGTTCGACCCCTGACACGGGGTTGTCGTCAGTAGATTCTAAATTGTCTAAAAAAGATTATTTGATTTTAAATGGATAATTAAAGTGGGTGGGGATGGTAATGACACATCAACCCGTCAATAGCATGTGTTTCAACTAATAGAAACTTATGTAGAACAAAATGTATGTTAATATTTCGATGATCAACCAGTAAAAGCAAAGAGCCTCTGTCCTCATGTAAATAAGTTCATAACTAAGAAAAATAATAAAACCTTCTTACCATGACTGTATTATCTCCCAAGGTTGTGTTATCTGTAGCGCATGCGTGCGATAAATAGAAAATAATTACTTCCTTGTTAAGACAGGTAGGTTCACCTTGTATTCCTCGTGAATGTGTGTTAATATTTTTAAGAAACGTTATAGTTATGTGGTTAAAGCAAATAAAAACAAGAGAGAATCCAAATGGTTATGTTGTCCATTTGGAATGCAATAGTTTGGTCTAAATATTAATATATGTATTTATGTATAAATTAGTATATTTACACTGAATTCCTGAAAAGGCAGTGCAATATAAAGTATATTATATGTTTAAGATATTCAAATGAAACAAAATCTCAATTTGACAGTAAATAAAGATTTTGTATGTTTTTGCTACATTATTGTATATAATTTGTTTGCAAGAACAGAACAAAAAATGAAAAATAGTTTTTTCTTAATTTGCAGTTATGTTACGCCACATCTACTGACAACAGGAAGATTAAATGCATACTTTGAAAAATGATAATATAAGGATAATCCAAATATCAATTTTATTCATGTTTCTCTTTATTAAGGACAACTCTTAAAAAATCAGATATGAATTACATCATCAATGAGTTTTCATGTTTGACCCGGTCAGAAGCTAGACCAGATTCGGTAAAATTCAGAAATTACAGAAAAAATAAGTGGTTGCTCCAACAGAGTTATTATCCCCTATATTTTATATATCTCTTGAAAACTATTTATCAAAATAATTCAATAGAAAATAATACATTTGTTAACCTTTTTGGTTATGCACAAAGAATATAAAATCTTAACATACATGTATCACTACATATATATACTGTATAAAACGACTTTATACATGCACATATTCCTATTATATAACCCATTATATTTATCACACACAAATAACATGTTTAACCCACTTTACTGAAGAATATAAATCTCAAGACTATCAAGTTAATAATATGTCTAGTAGGACTGATCAGATAATAACGATCCTAAGTCCTCAAAGTGTATATAAAACAACCACAATTCACCATAACAATTTAAGTAATATATTATTAGATATTGAATAAAGAAGCAAGGTAAAACTTCCTTACCATATCGGTGTTAAAAAATGGTGTTTGTCCTCAAGGCCGTGTTACCTTTCGCACATGCGTGTATTTAAAAACAAATGTGAGTTTATGAATAGTAGCTTTACCTTCGCTCGTGTTCCTCGTACGTCTGTGTTCTGAGCTTTAAAAGACTAATAAAAATATAAAGATATGCAATTATTAACGACTGTATTTCGTTAAAAAAAATAAAAACTTCATTGTATAGAATCCACCAAGGGTTTCATCTTGTCGTATAATGGCAGTATTCAAGACAAGTAGCCCTCATCCAGTTTACACTATATTTAGCATGAGGCCATGGCCCACTCAGACTGAGCGCTGCCATGTAACGTACCTAGCCCATGGTACCTAGTCCATGGAGGATCTGTGTCCGACAGTCTCCCTTGGTCTCTAACCAGATCTGTCTAGGTATCCCACAAGATCTCTCTAACTAGACCCTTGACCGGTCAGCTTATATTGGTTGGTTACCATCCAGCCAGACAGTAACCATATGTATTAAATAATAACAAATATTTGTACTAACGACAGTCACAACTGAGACAGACGTTGCATAACTAATGCAACGGTCCTGTTGTAATCACTTATGGTATATAAGTTAGGTTAGTAACAATGAAAATGTAACAATAGCGTCTAGCTAGAGTCCAATAACATTAAAATCTAGAAATATATCGTTATTTGGGTACGGTGCCTATGTGTTCTAAAAGTGTTTTGGCGGAGCTTCTTGCGGCTATTGATATCTAGTTTTACAAGACATGAGCACTATCTGCTTTTACTTGAACACATCTCTTATCAATTTCTCAAATCGATACGTGTTTTATAAAGACCACTTCAATTCCTGTCCCAGATAAGATGGGTAAGAGTTCTTGATGAATGCAACAGTTGTATGTACTGTAGCGTATACCTGTTCTTATGGGGTCACATTGATTGGTTTTCCATCTATAGTCATCTATATGGGTACGAACGACTAATTTTTGTATTTACGACTATATACACATATAACAATTTGATATAACTTCTGACCTGGATATGATAGAGACCCATACTTAGTCTTACTTTGTAGCTATTACATCCTGCTACCTGCCTATACCTGGTCTTATGGGGTCATATTGATTGGTTTTCCATCTATAGTCATCTATATGGCTACGAACGACTAAATATTGCATTTAGGACTATATACATATTTAACAATTTGATATAACTTCTGACCTGGATATGATAGAGACCCATACTTGGTCTTATTTTGTAGCTATTACATCCTGCTACCTGCCTATACTTGGTCTTATGGGGTCACATTGATTCGGTTTCCATCTATAGTCATCTATATAGGTACGAACGGCTAATTTTTGCATTTAGGTCTATATACACATATAACAATTTGATATAACTTGTGACTTGGATATGATAGAGACCCATACTTGGTCTTATTTTGTAGCTATGTCATCCTGCTACCTGCCTATACCTGGTTATATGGGGTCACATTGATTGCGTTTCCATCTATAGTCATCTATTTGGCTACGAACGACTAATTTTTGCATTTAGGACTATATACACATATAACAATTTGATATAACTTGTGACTTGGATATGATAGGGACCCATACTTGGTCTTATTTTGTAGCTATTACATCCTGATACATGCCTATACCTGGTCTTATGGGGTCACAATTGATTCGGTTTCCATCTATAGTCATCTATATGGGTACGAACGACTAATTTTTGCATTTAGGACTATATACACATATAACAATTTGATATAACTTCTGACCTGGATATGATAGAGACCCATACTTGGTCTTATTTTGTAGCTATTACATCCTATATATATGGCTATAAATTACTAATTTTTGTATTTAAGATTATAATCTGAAATTAGAAGCCTTGTTTATTATCCTAAACAATTTAAATTTAATTGAAATTATTATTTTTGTCTTTTTTCGAGAATCACCGAAATAGATACAAGTGAAAGCAAATACTTTTATACTCTTTTTTATGCGTTAATTTTGGTCCGTGTTTTCATTGTTTGTCCGCATACGGCATCCGCCGCATTTTTGTAGGGGAGGTAATTACCGCTACTATTGCTTGCTACTTATTGCTTGCTGACTTGTGTTTACCAGAACCGTTGTTACAAGCTTTATTTAGCTATCCCACAATTCTAATTATTGAACAATTATTATTTTTTTATGAATAAATTTTTTTTTATGAACGATTATTTTTTTTATGAACGAATATTTGTTTTTAAGAACATAAATATATGTTAAGAATATAAATATTTTTTAAAAACAAATATTTTTCTGTTATTGAATAAATATATTTTTTATTGAATAAAAAAAAAATGTTTTGAACAATTATTTTCTATTGTTGAATTTTGCAACACTCCCCTCGCCATACTCAAGTAATAATTTTCAGTTTGATTTATTCTAAAAAATATTTTAAAATACGATTTTAAAGCATCCAGTGTAGCAGAAAAACAACACATTCTAAATATTTATCATCACGAAGGTACTTTTCTATTATATATGATACTTTTCATTTCTAGACTTATTTTAATACATAAAGTATCATTTTGAGGTAATGTTATGGTCTATAATAAGAATTTACTTCCATATAGCGTCTAGATATTTGAAAATGGGATTTCGCGAGATTTGGACAATTTGTCTTGTGAGATTCAGACTGGTTGTCAATTTTTGTTTAATAGGTTTTTGTTAAATCATACAAAATAAAATCAATCAATTTAAATCCCTCCATTTAGGGCATTTAAAATCTTAAAAAAAATAAAATTCCTTCGAAAACTAGGTATAGGATTTACGAGATGTGGATGTGATTTCATGATGTGACATAAAAAGCTGTGTTGGTAAACATGACTTCGACAGACAATTTATGAAAAAAGATATCTTTTCAGAAAGCAAGAACTTAATAACATACAATTTCGCTTAAAATGTAATGTGTCTTATTGGTATATGCAAATATTGACAAAGGATATCATGGTACAATTATTTGTAAATATACTTAGGTTCCCTACTGAATTTTTTTTGTGTGTGTGTACCAGTTCGTTATTTTTGGGATATATATAGGATTCATGGACCCCTCCGTTCCCAGTAGACACCATGCATATACTATACATACAACAATCAATATGGAGGTCAAAAGTATGAGATGTATCATTTTGTTTTCTTTTTCTCAACAAACTCCTTAACCTCAGATTAAGTCGTTAATAATTGTCGTTGAGCTTGTTGAGACAGGAAAAATATGATTAAACATCAGTAGCATCAGTGTGTTCTTTTGCGTCTTTATTCTCATTGAGTTGAGTGGCCGATGGATAACATAATTGCGACCTATTTTAGCTGTGCGACGTAAATTGGAAAATACAAAGAATTACTATTGCTTCTAGTGCCATGTAAATATGTAAATGTAATTGTTTAAACTTTACGTTGATTGATAAATATATTCTCCCATCCAGTTTGTGAAGGCAGGAGAGAAGGTACAAACAGCAGCTCAAGCTCGGTTAGTTTTAATTTATAATGTAGCATCATGGAAGATGGGGGCAGATCTTGGGCGGAAACCTGTCTTTTTTGATGTTGGTCATATAAATTTAAGACCAGGCATCATGATGTGGCCATAAGGCAGTAAGAAGATCACCATGGTCGAACTGACTGTATCGTTGAAGAATGGATGTGAAGAGGCCCTTGAAAAGAAAAACAAATCAAAGTATGATGACTTAGTGGAATCATGCCGTCAAAATGAATGGAGTGTCTGGCTGTTTCCAGTCCAGTCCCGACCCAGTCAGCATGGAGTCTACTCCAGAGGATTGGTTTTACGGGTACAAAAAAAAAAAAGAAATGTAGCGATTATGCGGTTTTCTGGGACTGCAGAACGAGCATCTTGTTGGCTATGGTGCAGGAGAGGAGAGCCATCCTGGAGACCTGACTATAGCGGTTAGTGAAGTTTTTCCTGCAGACCCCGCGAGCCAGAGGATGTAGTTGAGAAGGGGGTTCGAAAGTGGTTACATCATCATCATCATCATCATCAACGTACTGATGCAACAGTGAGGACATGACAGCAGCAGTTACCTTAGTAAATGATTGAAGATAAGCACCGTTTGGTTTTCAACATCTTCAACTTTCATTAAATATCTTTATCGTTTGTTCCTTGATTAACTTATTCAGAGACTAGCGATGAAGCATGCCCCTGATAGGTTTGGGGATTTTGACTTTTGACCCCCATTATATTCGCTAAAATATTTCACGCAAATGTCTTGTGATAATACCATTTTGTTGACCGACTTTTGATCCACTTACATTTAATTAATTATAGTAATTAAGCTTTATGATTGACATATAAATGTTACTTCAATCTAGTGGGACGTTTCTTTTTTCACTGAGTAAATTTTGCGAACTGAGTAACTTTCATAAATATATTTATACAATCCCCACAGTATACGCATAATCCTTTTTGTCTGATACCAATCTACAGTTTGCTGGTATTTTGTGACATAGTTTTGTGTGTATACATTGTATTTACTCATCATAGATTTATTCAAAATGTAAACTGTATTGTTATTGTGAAGGAGTACGCCGTAGCCGTGACAGCCTTCCATCAAGAATAATACTTGTGGAGAGGGACACCGAAACACAGAGGTACCCAGGTAGAACGCTTAACCTACCGCAAATCATGGAATTAAGATAAAAAGCATTACAATAAAACTGCAGGTTTTCTATGAAAGTTATATAATAAATGACAGTTTGCAGATAATTATATGGAAAGTACTCTTCACTTGAGGCGTCACACGATAATCAATACATGAATGAATAAGCTTCGGCTAAAATTCTCCATTCAAATCAATCTTTACGATAGAAGCTATAATTGTCATGTCACTGAATACTTCACTTCCAACGTAAGGCCATATTCAAACGCAGTGAAAGATTTTTTCTACGCTGCGATTAGCAAATTACAAAGCCACGAAAAGCTACTGCAACATAATTTCCTTTTATGATATACATAATTATAAAAATTCAAGACACAAGGAATCAATTTACACAGTTTTTAATGAATTTATCAAGTTTTCTCAAGAAAGTGACGTCATGAAAAGACGAAAGTGACGTGACGCTACCGCCGTTTTTGTCATTAACAAATTACAGAATTTTTATCTGTTAAGTTGTATTTGCGCCTCGTTTTTTGCATGACATTGTATTTGAGCCAGAAAATTTATAGTTATATCATAAGTACCGATACTATACCGTCTAACGATATTGGAACAATTTAACCATTCATTAATGAGTAAACAGTCATACTCATTATTTCAAAAAGTAAATGTGCACACAATAAAGGAACCAAAGTCTTTGTTTTCATTCTAAAATTTCACAATTATTAAATATCATCTGATCACGAGACTTACATCGTGGTAGAAACTGACGATACAAAAAAAAAAAGCCGTATACTCACTCGAGATGTTTAAGAACTCTGACGTAACTACATGATAGACACATTTTTTTGTAGTTATTTAATTAATTGAAGGCTCAATGGTGTACACAAAGGAGAAATAATTTTTAATTTTCTGACTTTAGCATAAGAAATGACATAAACACAAAATGGCATTTTCTATCATTTATTGTCAGAATATAACCCATTAATTCAAATGTAAAGATAATGCATTATCCATTTCTTGCAACAGTAGCCTAACCGTTGAAGAAAAAACCCAGAAACTTTATCAAAGTTCTTTTCAATTATAAGCGATTCGTATGCGAAATCTTCACGATTTCTTCACGAAATCATCATTATAAAAAACATGACTTCATCGGCTTTAGAATCGCATTTTATTCTCTCCTATATGAAACATGTTAAAGAAATGTAATCCGACATTGCTCAATTACGTATACGTAGGTCATAACTTTGCTCAAATATATGCTACCATTGAATTCTATGTATGGTTCGATCGGTCTGATATTCAATTAAATCATCATCAAAATATATTTCTGTTGGAAGGGGTATAAAATGCGGTTCTATGGCCAGTACTTTGCCAAACACCAATATTAGGCTATGTTTCAGGCCTTGACTGCATTTACCTATCACTGCGATACAGCCTACAGTCCATGAATGTGTCCCTTCAACAACAGCTCCGTTATATCAAACTTAAAGTGTGGCATTCACTTTCCAAGACTTTCATGCTAGTATCCCGGTGAGAAAACAAACAAAATAAATCCCGCTTGCATCAATTAATTTGAAACGTTATACCCGATCATTTTAAAATACATCTTCTGTATTTGTATGATGGGCTAATAAAATAGTTTACTTTATTCGCTTTTAACTTCTATTATCGATAGTCCGTTAGTCATGAAAAAATAAATATGATCCTTTTAGAACAAAATATAGGCGGCAAACATAAGCATATTGTCTATCTATTTCAAACAGAAAACAACAACAACAACAACAAACGTACACTACTGGATAAATCAATGCGTACAGAAAATAGTGTTTCAAACATATAGCCCAATATTAAATTATGATATTAAATGTAATAAATCATTACTGCAATGTTTAAAGATGAAAAATATTTTCATTCTTTTATTTATGCATGGTATCTTATATTTCATTTTATATATATTCATAATTATTTCTTTTAAGAAATTAGAATACGGTGAAGTAGTAATAAAAACAAGATGTGTTCGAAAAACACCATGTCCTCGTCTGAGCAGGTTACATGTCAAATAATTTATGTCAGTTGAAAGCCATTCATGAGTGGAGTAAGTTTGTCAAATATATAGACTTTATTCCTCATAGTAATGGGGTATTGCTCAAAACAAAAAATCATTAAAAAATAAACAGAGATAATTCTAAAAAAAAAAATAACCCGACTGTTCTATTTCGTTATTATAGTACTTCTGCTACTCACTATTTTTTTAAATTTGAAGTTACAAATAAATACCCGATGTAGTTGAGGAGTTACGTTCTGGACAAATATTGACGTAAAATAAAGGGAGATAATACAAAAATCGGACCATGCAGGTTTATGGTTCTTGGTTCCTGCACTGTTTATACTTTCAAGTCCTTACCTTATTTTGTTTATGCGTTTTGCTCCAAAGAAAATTTTATAAAAAATATAATCTTGCATATTAATATATTCAATTGGCCATAACATCTGCCTAATTGGCTGATATCAGCCAATATCGAACTAGGCCGAGAGATTATGGTTATTAAATTGTCATGAAGTTTAAATATTATTGATTTAGAATTGAAGATGCCAGGGTGTTAACAAAATAATTTTGGACGACGGATGGATGGACGACGGACACATTCAACGGCCCTGATAGCTCACCTTGAAAGGAAAGTAGTGATATAAAACATAACTAAATACAAATCAAAACTCAAT
The DNA here is from genome assembly GCA_021229015.1 of Solen grandis. Classification (NCBI taxonomy): domain Eukaryota; kingdom Metazoa; phylum Mollusca; class Bivalvia; order Adapedonta; family Solenidae; genus Solen; species Solen grandis. The sequence continues at coordinate 39,739,062 of CM037781.1, read as the reverse complement.
AAAAAAAACAAAAATATAAATGAATATTTGTATTACAAGCGTCTAATTTATTATTTTCAACTTCTCTATCCTATATTCAAATCTCTCTTGGGTTTATTTAGTAAAGCGTAGGGAAAAAAACTTATTACCTCATATTATATTCATTATATTTATGTGATACAATATATATATATATATATATATATATGTATATATATATATGTGTGTGTGTGTGTGTGTGTGTGTTCCTCTCCAGCTTAAATGATGTACATATATATTTATTCGGAACTGTTACAGATGTTTTTTTTTGTCTTTCACAAAGAAACATTGTAAATGAAACACTTGGGGTTACGTGAACAAATGGTAAATACAACCCAAAAAACTTGTAGACATTCCTCTGACCACATCATCGACAAACATATCGTTCAACAATGTGACTTCTCATGACAGATACCCTTCTTTGCTGAAGAACGAAATGCACATGATACATGTTAACTCGTATTTTAATGAAAATTATCACGTAAAGTATTGATTTCCATACTGTAAAAATAAAAACAGATTTACAAATTAATATTTCATAAATGTTTCTAAAATAATAATATAACAACCGCAATTCAGATGAATATTTACAAAACACAATCTTTGTTTAAACTAATCTATTTTTAGGAAATTGTATATTACGTTATAAAAATCCCAAAACTGAAATAATGCGCCATTTTTCATTATGTATCATACATGGTAAACACAAATCAAGTCCTTTGATCTACAAGAAAAAATATGAAAACATTCTTTAGCCAAGAAAGTTAATAACATGATGTTTTGTTTCACCTGTGTCTTCATGAGTGCATTCAACTTTTATCTCTGTTCCCCCGAAAATGACTGTAAAACGAATATTCCGTTTACTGTCTCGGTTAATGGGTGTATCGATAGAAAGATGGCCGACTCTCATACATCCGTCATCTGTCACATAGTAAGGCTCTTCGTCTTTCGCAACATAAAATGTAAATTCGACTCTAGTTTGGTCTTTAGTTATGGGGTAGTACACTCCGCAGTCTTTCCGTTGACCAACTTTCAGACACTCTCCGGTTCGTATCAAGGTTGAAAAAACATCGTCACAGTACGGCTTTCCTTCATAAAACATCTTTTTTGATGGCGGATGAAAATTTTCCTTGAAGGCAACTGTTATATTACAACCGTAAGTAAACCTACTGATTCTCTGTGAAACGGATTCTGGCTTATGGCCAAAGATAACTGCACCCTTGAGAACCGCAAGTCCTGGATCTTGTGGAATGATGATTTTTTTCCCAGTAAAAGTTGTCCTGATCTTGTCTTTCAGCATGAAGGCTTCAGAAAACCCTCCGACCATCAGTATTCCGAAGCTGGCCTCTACATCAGGCTTTTCTAAGAGTTCAGAAATATGCTTCGCTATGTTTTCCAATGTCTCTGTGAAAAAACCTTTGAATATTTCGGAGTCAATACTCAGTTTGCCTCTTTCGAGAGTGACATTGTTTTGGTATCGAGACTTTGATAAAGTTTCATTTACTGAAGGATGTCTTTTATCAGAGCAAATATCTGAAAATGTCAATGCTGGAATTCTTATTGCTACCGCGTTCGTATCCCCCGCCTTAACTCCCCTTTTTCGAACTTCAAAGTCACGCATGAGCTCAAGAAATTCTTCAGGGTACGTTTTCCGCAACTCTCCAAATACCTCTTTTCCTACAATAACAAAGATATGAATAATCACAAACATACAGACACATACATATATACATACATAGAGAAGAGTTAAATTATTACTTTACATAACTATTTGTTGTTTTATCCTTTATATAGATGTTTGTGTAAATATGAAGCATATGTAAACAACTGAAACGTCAATGACGTATATTAACATCATTTAAAAATGTATTCGCGCCAACATTTCACTCTTCCAATCTTGACAAAAATTTGTATGTTAAATTACTGTGTGAATATAAAGCGCGCAAAATTAACATTTCCAGTAAAGTCGAAAGATTGGACCAGTCAAAGTTATATGATTATACGTATATCTAAAAAAACACCGACTGACCAGTTCACACGAAGTTTACCAAAGTTTACCTAACATAGTTGGAAACAATCCGATTGCATTCGAAAACGCTCAGAACATCATGATTATTAATGTTGCAACAAACAGGCTGGGTGTTCTCCTCGCCCATTTACATTTAGCTGTGGGGAACTAACAACTGTACACCGACATTAGATACGCTTGTTTACATGAGGCAAACATGCAAAGTTCCAGTTCCTCGTGTTTTTGAGGTATTGGCCATAACTTCAACCTCTAATTCCTCATGCTTAGCTTGAATGGCAAACGAAACTTTGTACTTAATCTTACCTGTGAACCATTTTTTATGTTAATGAGGGAGATTTGATAATTATGAGGGAGATTCTTAAATCGCGCAATATACAGCAGCTGTTATTTTAAGAATTCTTATTGATAAATCTCATATATGAATAACAACTATTATACATGAAGCAATTCATGCATTTTCACTGCTGTTATAAAATCATTCCCTGTTTATCATTAATTCTTACGTGTATTTCACATTACAGGAGTTTGAAGTTCTATCAATAAATAAGTGTGATATAGTAAAAGATAAGCCCCTCACATAATAAAAATATGGTGGCATATTTCTGCCAGCCACTTATCCACTTAGCTATGTCGAAACTTTTCTGGAAAATTGTCACATATTCAGTTAGTATCTGGCAAGTAGAAAACTTTCGTGTTATCCTCTATCATAACAGGACAAAACTGCCTGTTAGTGCCCACTACTGCCAGCTATATATTCACTTAAGATAAGTAGATATCTCGCCTTTTTCTTCAAGTTATTCAGTTAAATTATGTGGATAACAGGCATTGTTTCACTTAATTATCTGGAAAAAAGCATGATATCCAGTTAAACTAAGTGAATATGTGATTGGCAGTAGTGGGCACTAACAGACAGAGTATTCCTCTTAAAAAACCTAAGTGGATAACTTGAAAATTTTCTACTTGCTAGATAATAACTGAATATGTGACAATATTTCAGAAAAGTTTCGACATAGCTAAGTGAATAAGTGGCTGGCAGAAATATGCCACCATAAAAACACTCCTTGTGTGTGTTTTTATTATGTACTGGGCTTATCGTTTACTTTATCATACTTATTTATTGATAGAACTCCAAACTCCTGTGATCACATGAAGCACTATATGCATAATATATGTTGTCCTAAACTTTGGCTCTGGTTATGTGCTGTTTTTCACTAAGATTTCTTTTAACATAATTTTACCCACTGTAACTTATGCTGAATTGAGTATTTTCCAAAAAGCATTTTCTACTTTCTTAGTAATATGCTATCACAACGCTCATTTTTCTGATCCTGGAGAGCTAACAGGCTATTCAATATGATTTTGCAAATGAGCCTACTTTCATCTTAATTGATCTTTAAATACTAAACCCACTGTACCAGATAATTGTTAAAACAACATACAGTCCCCCTATCCCTGTCATAAAACATGTGGCAAGTTTAATCTGACAAGGCCAAGATCGCGCACCTGCGAACTGACTGGTTTATTTGATTACATGCTTCAGGCGTTAGATTGGTCTCCGATAAGCAACACTGGAGAACTAGTCCATTATTTTTGTTTACATGTGACGGGTTTGCCTGATTTATTGTAAATTTGTATACCGACACAGGATGTTGAAGATCCAGTCTACGTTATTTTTCCTCAGTCCATTTCAAATGTCATTTTAGATAGTAGCCGATATCTGCAAATACATTCGACGGACAAATGTCCGCCATTTTGCCGGTGACGCTACCGATTCGTCCTCAAATGTATTCGACCTTTAGGATGAAAATTCGTACCCAAAAACTTCGTACTAAAAATATATAAAACTTAGGGTCGGTCAAGTTCCCTGAACCACACATATTATTTTTGGCCTAATTATCATATATCCATTTCAAATAGTTTATTTATTTGAAATCAATTGTTTCACAAATTTTACAGTTTGTTCTCGTCAGACAGTTACCATAGAAACAGCTCAATAGCTTTTAAATGGATTCGGTGACCTATACGTTCTTTTCAATGTTTTAGGAAAGCAACCATTTAAATCTATTGAAGGAATTTCTGCAACAAAAAGCCAAGAATGTTATTAAATGTTACAAATGGAGCTAATTTTGCTCCACCCCCCCCCCCCCAAAAAAAAAGAGTAAAAATGGAGTAAGATATATAAACCATTCATTTGGATAAATGGAACTATTATGAATTAACCGTTAGTATGTTTGTCTTCAAGTAGATTTTTTTCTTTTTCGTATTTACATCGTCGAATATCCACGGCCGATCGATAGATCATCTATAGCTGAACCTGGTCGTTTAGGGTGTGTCAAATTATGTCATTTTATAGGTCGCATCACGTTTTTAAAACCAATCATAAATGCCCTTTTATACAGCTGCCGGACGCAGTCATTTTTTATTGTTTACATGACTTTCAAACCTCCATGCCGAAGAGTGTTGCATTTAAAAGTCGCGATTTTTCAAAATCTTTCAAAAGCATGCACACTTGGTCAAAATAATTAAAGTAAACGCACACACATGTAATATTCGCACACATTAAAAATATGCAATAGTCACATCATTGAATGTACTATGATAGAAAGGTTCATAAGCCGATGCTACCATAGTTTATGTTATCACTCGCAATAATCAAACATATCGACACAAAAGAGTTATATGTAATTGCAAGTAATGTCGCACCAACTATGCATTGAGGGTCTGAAATTAATAACACAATAAATCGTTTACACATAATTTCTAAATAGACAAAGTTATGTGACGTAATCTATTTTCATGGACTGAAACGTGCAAGATACACAGTCTAATTAAAATTAACAAAACAATTAGTAACGATATGTTGTCAATTTCATGTATATATAAAAACTAAACACGTTTGACTTTCAGAATTACAATTATCACTGAATTCTTCATCACCTGCCAAGACCAACCCCAAATAAACTCTAAACCATTTGCTAATTACAACGTAGGGACACACATATTCTCTCCACCTATATCTATTTCTCTCATCAGTCGAGACAAATATCTAAATAATACCAGTTTGTACATATCACCGTATCATCTACTCTGTTATGTAAATTTGTGTATTTGCATGTAATAATTATGTGCCATGTAAAGAGGTAATATGTTCTGCTTAGTTAAACAAAACAACAGTATAAGAGTAGTAATATGCAATGGCACATTGTGTATTTTCTTTTTAGCTAAATATTAACATAGCAAATCGCAATTACACATGTACTGACCAGCAATAACTTCCATGAACTGTACAAAGGCCTCGTCTACTTTTGTGCCTCCCCACGCTCCTCCACTAGCCGCATGGATTTCTTTTAGATGGCCGTTTCCGAGTACCTCATGCACTGTCACATCAACTGTGCCCCCTAAATTGAAATATCAAAATATATGTAGACATGGCAAAATGTTAAAAAGTGTAATTATCATTTCATTCGATCCAGTCGTTTTTACTTACATCATACAATAACTTGATTACTTCTCATTAATACACATACTTGCCAAACTAATATATTTCATCTAAAATTGTAGAAAAAAATACATCTCCATATATGCACAAAAATAGCCAAGTTTTTTTTAAACAATTCATTGAAACATTAATCTTGTATTAATAAAACAATTCTATATAATATAAAAATTCTGAAATATGTACAGTGTACAGAAAATATCAGAAATTTCAATTGATAGCTAACCTCCAGCATCTAAGACAATGTACTTTGTTCCCTCTGTTAGAGTACTCATGGACACATCACCTGATCCCTCTATCTGCCTTATCGACAGGTGTTGACAATATATTGAGGCAGCTTCTGGCTCAAGGGCTATCACCAGATTGTCGTCACTTAACCCTCCCTGCAAACGTCAAAGTTATTGTGATATAAATGGTTTCGATTTTCATTAAAGCACGCACTTATATCTATATATACATATAATCCTTTGTTTTAATTATTATACGCCGCGCACTTACTCCTTTGTGACGAACACACTATTTACATGTTTTATGAATCGCCATTATTGACCTTTCTTTGACCTTTCAATGTATACAGACTTCAAATAATAAATCATTAGGAGAATCTCTTCCGTCCCTTCAGTTCCCTTGAAAAATAGTCATATACTTAACCAAATTCCCGTGACACAGATCTCTAAGTAATCTTGACATTTATCTTTATTTGATAGTCTAATGATAATGAAAGAATGAATTATAATATGTACGTATGTCCCTTCACATATCAAATGCATATTCCCGTACAGTATTCTTCTGAACAGTAATTTCTCACATAGAGAAACATGAAAATAACCTCCATGTGACCTTGGTATTTAATACAGACGATGTTTTTCTTTGTCAGTACCTTAACTTAAACATGAATATACTTGACTGTGACCTAAAAGTGGCTTTTTGTAAACCTATTTTAAGTAAGGGAGCTTTACTGGTAGTATGCATTAACTTCTTTTGATGGTTTCTATTAGTTAAGATCGATACATCATTTTTTTCTAAACGTACTAGTCAATGTAAACGTGAACAAATCCTACAATAGCAAAGGTTTGATGAAACTAGATTCTAGCACTGATATGTCTATATTATCAAAATTCATATATTTAAATCTATTATTACTTCTATTGCTGCTTCTCGCATAAATTGTTTAGCAGCATCACTCCATATTGCTGGAACAGTCAGGACCACATGCATTTCATTGTCTCCAATGTAAGAAATGTCCGTCTGGTCCTTCATTGTTGCCATAAAGTCTTCCTTCAAATATCTTATACAGAGAGAGAAAACCTTTATTGCAGGTAAAGATTTTCCACCAGCATCTGTTAGCATGGTATTTCGGTTTAATGTCTGAAATACAAAATATTGACACATTATCTTGAAAATGATATGCCAAAATTAAATGGCATGTTTAACTAGGTAATCAGAATTATCGTACATACAAGGTATATAAGCATGCAATTCATATCAACGAAAGCAATGTCAATAGATACTAATAACAAAATTTTCGGTTTGAAAAACTGAACTGAAAACTTCATATTACTTTCAACACGGTATACATTCGGATTAAGAATTGACAATGGTTATAAGCACGTCTTGATTTTCATCAAAACCAGTAAAAAATATCAGAATATAATATATAGTTAAGGTAAAAAGGTACGGCATATGTCAATATTTTTTTTAATAGAAACTTAATTATTTTTTGTATTATTTATTTAGATATACAATATAATTAAAAAAACGGATTGCTTAAATCACGCGTTTGATATATAAGGACAAAGGCGACCATTAAAACACTTACTGAGTTGTCGAACAACGTCATTTTAAATCTCCGAAAGAAGTACCAGTTTTGTTTGTCTGTTAATCCCACATATTTGTTTTCAGCGTCATATCCAAAGCTATCAAGTGTTACGTCATATTTTCTGATAAGAGTGTTGTGGACCTTTTAATCGGAAATAAAAAGGAAAAATTTTTTTTAAATGGGTTTTGTATTTTTTCCTTTTGGCAACTATAATATAATTAGAGTTGCAAAACCTCTGTTAATTTTTCTATTTTTATTGAAATGCTTTGCAGGGATTCGAATACGTGAAATTGAGCAAAGTTAGTCATTAAATATAAAAAACCATAGCATATTACTTCTTCCGCCAGTCTATTAAATTTTTCCATAAATTTACCATTTCGTACTATATGAATTATTTTGTATATTACATATTCTTTTATCAAGTTTCAAAGAAAGTGTTTTTTATCGATCTTATTTGGTAGCATTTTATTATTGTTAATACTTACTGCAAATAGTGTTAAGTGATGTGAACAATTATTTGCAGAGCTTTACTTGAGTAGCAGTGTTTATAAAAGGTTTTGCATCGCCTTTAATATACCGCTTATATAAGGTTTTAACCCTCACATTTCGAGATGCTAACATTTATGCAGTCATTGTAATTTTAAGTAATTATGTATTGTATCAATTTCTCTTTTGATTAAAATGTTAATTATTAACTGAACAAAATGTTGTTGTTGTTATTTTTTTGTTATGATATAAAAAATGAAAATGAAATTGGTTATTCATGTTATTTGTATACATACTTTTTTAAGTTACAACTTTATTAATAATAATAAGATAAAGTGTTGAAGTATCAAATAAACGGTAAACGGAAAGACTGATTTTTGCAGACAAAATCACCAATTTATTATATAGGCATTTGATTAGTTGAACAAAAAATATAAATTAAAATTATTTGTTTTTGTTTTACACTGTGAATCTGTCCAAAAGACTTGCCAATGTCTTTAACCAAATTATCTCATAGCCTTAATATTCTAATAGTCTCAATTATTGAACATTATACACTAACATTCTATGACTTAAGGGATTGCGTTATATTAATTTGTGTCCGTTTGTATGACTGACTGTGTTTGTGTTCTTTTGCAAGGATTGATATGCTGTGTATTGCGTTTTCATTTGCCCCAGTCATAGTGTCTCGTCGTAGCCGCGCATTTGTGTCCCGTATAACAACCACGACTTAGAAATTTCAGCTGAATTTTTGTGTGTTTCTTTTGCCATGTGACACGTGATGATGTCAAGGCGCGACACGTATGACAGCTCGCAACATATATCAAAGTTGGTTTGTTCTACATTGTACTTTGGTACAACGCTACGCAACGTATTAGCAACGTTGTTCTACGTTTGCTTTTCACGTTACAACAAAATTCCCAACGGAACTTAATGAGACACCATGACTTGGGTTATAGGCAACAAATTGCCGTTTCTCATATTTGCAACAGGAGCCATCGAACATGCAACACAAATAAGAATATTCTACATTATTGTCAAAAGCGTTAAATCCCTGGGTGGAAGCACTGATAGAGTTTGTGTAGCAGATGCTTTCATTTAAACAAACATGATACTTTTAACCTTGAATACTTATGGAACGAAAGGGAAAATTCATGATAAGAAATGGCAGAAAGTAAGGTAAAAATACCAAACTTATAACACGAAATGGATGGTACGAGTATCAAATGTTTATGTTACAAACTGAGTGTAAATTATATAAAGAATACATGCGGTCACAGGACATAAATATTAATAAGAGTTTTGGTCAGATATCTAAACATCAAACGTAATTGTCTATTTGCAAATACATCACTTTTATATTTCATCAAACTAACATCCATGAACGATTCAGTCAAGTTACATGTAGTTAACCCTTAAACATATTGAGGAATATTTATAATATTTATAACACTACACATAAACATCTTCATTTTTTTTACTGCTTAAAATTGCGATATGCAATCTCACCTTTAAGAGACAAGAGATCGCCTCCTTGCCAGTGCTTTGACGAAACCTTTGATGGGTCACTTTTGAACTCGTGCATGAAGGAAAACGCCCAACCAGAGTATGTCGTGCCAAAGTCAATGGCTGCCACTACCATTGGTCGGGACCTTTGTGCCTGTGTAAAAGATTTTACATCATTAACTTAGGTCAGAAGTACAAAATGGTATGTTTGTTCAAATTGATATGTATTTGCAAGTGATTAGTTTTTGTAGTAAGAGTTTGATTAAAATAAATAAACTTAAGATCGTTGTAACATGTTATAGTCTGTTTTAATTGGCTTCTCAGCAATTAAAATCAAGATTTCTATGTGTGTTCTAAAGAAACGTAAAGGTAAATCATATATTAAAAATATTGAGGTATTTTAACGAAAATGATGTGCATGTACAATGGTAGTGAGCATGCCTACCGATGTCTTGAGTTTTAAATTACTGTCTGGATTGCACGATTTTATTGTAATATTCAAATGTACAATGATCTAGTTTTACACAGGTAGGAAATTGCAAGAGTTGGTAAAATTGTAGGAACTATATTGTATCATTGTCTTATTATAACGGGCTATTGAGTATAGAAATACTAGATAATACATCGTAATCTTTCTACTTTTGAAGATCTCGTACGTATTTTCTTATTTGTAACAATTTCAATCTTTTGAAAGATATTAAGTTGAGAGTTATATAAACGGAAACTATTTTTGGGCGGTTGAATTCTGTTAATTGGTATATTTTTAAATAAATGAGCATAGGTCCGATTCAACTTTTATTATCTTATTCTTATTACTAATTACTTAAACATGAAATATTGGTAAAAAACATATATAATGCAAAGAATCAAACTTATATACAGAAATTTATATGTCAGGAATAAAATAAAACAAATAAACATATTCACACACAAATAGAACACACGAAGCCAGTCCCAAAAGCGTGCACCAATTTAAAGCTCTCTGATTTTGCTAAAACTAAACATATATTTTGAAGCGATATCATGATTATAATTTCAGAAAGATACTGCAAACAATTTCTGGAATAAATATTGTATATTACCGGGTGTGTTCAGCCCAAAAGCTTGCGTTTAAAACAATCTCAGTATCATTATAAATGAGTATGTTTGTAAACGCAACAAATCAGACAAATTGAATTGAAATAACATACTTTTAAGGATAAATGAACATTTCAAAGTAAGTGCAAGACGGTACTGGTTGCCCCCTGCTAGGCGCTCAGTAAATATAAAGTGATTACCCGATTGCCAGGATTATGTGCCTAGGCGTAAACTAATGTCAACTATTTACGACATGATGCTGTAGCTAGTCTTCAATTGACTAATATACTGTCGGTGAGGCGTTAAGGAGGCAAACTACCGTTTTTAGCCATATTCTCGTATTGACCCCTTTGGAATTTCTTAATTTAAGGAAGTTACAGATTTATCTTTGCTTTTGAGAGTCACATTTATCATCATACTCAAATCTGTGCTTTGAGTGTAAAGACCTACATGTATCTGAAAAAAATAAAGCAAAGGTCATGAGTTTTGATAGGTTTGTAAGGAGAAATGGGAGTAAATGCAAAACTACCCGTTAGCCCCGCAAATGTAGAATCAGCAGACTTTTTAAATTTGGGTTGAAATGCATAACAATTATAAATTAAATATATAAGTTAATACAAAAAAAGGAATAATGATGCATCATAATGTATGATTTAATATGTAAATCATCATTATCTTAAATATATACTTACGATTATGTTCAAAAATTAGCTTTAAATCTTTTTTTTTTTTTTTTTTTTTTTTTTTTCATTTTCATCTTCTTAAGAAGATATTGAGAAAGCATAAATATGGATCTTATTTGATTATGCACCCGTTTTCTATCATTCAGAGGAAAAAAAAACAGGAAAATTTTAAGATAATAATATCCTCAAGAATTGTTTTCTTACGTTATTCAATCGATTTTAATTTTTTTTTTATTCTTTATTTAATATCTTTGTAAGCATATGACTTAACATGTATTCATTGCAATTTGATCCACAATTGAAATTGTAAAAAAGAATCGATTACTTTCAACCTTTAAATTAATTGAGTTTTACATTTGCAAAATTAGATGGAAACAAAGGCATAGGTGTAAGCAAAATAATGAAAATAATTTCTTATTTCTATGTTATTAACATTATAAAAGTCTTGAAACTTTCAACTATTCATTTGCTTTGTATATTTGCTTATTTTTAGAGATTTAGAAAAAGAAACCGTCAAACATTTAGAAAACAAAAAATCGATAGGAAGATATACATGTATTTGTCATTTTCTTCAGGTTTGCAGAAAGCCGTGATAGCAAATGCAATAAGATATCCATAAAGGTTTTCTGGCTCTAGTATAATTATACTAATTCATCGTAAATGCGACTCATTTACTCAAAAAACGTATCACAATTCACTATTCAACGCAGGCATTCATTCCTGCAAAAGAACAATCGGATCTTGCTCAACCAACCCAATGACCACTTATTTCTTTCTGCAAATTAATAGATTTCCATGAATTAGCCCTTTTACGAAAAACATGAATAAGTCATGTTTGATAACGTAATCACTTTTCTGGACTTTTTGCGCATGACAAGGTACGGCAATATTACTTATTTACAGTTAATATATACAATCTTATGATCTTTTTAATATATTTGCTTACAAATCAATGTTGTCGTAAACAAGTGACACAACATAAATTCTTTAAGGTATGCTTAAGATTGGCATCAATACTCATGACGCTAGAGCGCGAATACGTATTGAAATGAATGATTTTTATATTTTATCGACGTCAAAAACAAGTGACTAAAGAAAAATATCTTTTTTGCAAGGACATGTTCAGCTAACGTTCTATTAAACAAGAAAAAAAAGTATCTTCGAGAATGCGAACAGGTCTGTTTCCATTTTTTCAAGTAGGCATTCCATCAAACATGAATAACTGCCATGTTTGATGACATAATCACTTTAAATTTTCAAGACCTTATAAACGTACTAAGTTTCGACATTTTTGAAAAGTTTAAGTTCATTGGTCTAATTGGCGATTTTATATGATTTTTCAAAATAATTCTTGCTTAAGTATGCATGACGTCATAATCACGTGACAAAACAAACATTTCTTGCAGCATGCATCACTTCAATTTTAACTCTATCAATTTTGAAGATATAATTAAGATTGACTTTAAATTCATGATACCAGAGCGAAAAATATCTTTAAAGAATAGTTTGTCTTTTTGATGACGTCATAACCACGTGACTAAAGAGGAAATCATTCAGAAAATAGAATGTAAACTTCTATGCCGATATGCTGTCCAATTTTCATGTTTGTAACGCATCAGGGGGCTTTGTAACAATTAAATTTAATTTTTGACCAAAGTTCGAAACTCGGTATTGCCATGAAATCTTAATCTTTTTGGATTTGGAAATTTGAATGCCAAAGTGGACATCTACATCCTAAAATACACCTTTTGTAATAATATCAAGATAATCGGACCAATATTGAAGGCTCTAGAGCGCGAACAAACTTTTGAAGCTGACGTCAAATCTGACGTCATATGACGCCAATGAAAACTGAAAATGATTTAATGTATGAAAAGATACATTTTTATCGCTGCAGTTTCAATTTCATTAAAATTGACACAAAATGTATGATGCCAGAGCGAGGGAAATCTTTGAAAAAATAGGATTTTGTCCTTTAAATGACGTCATAACCACGTGACTAAAAATGAAATCTTTCAGAGAAAAGAAAGTAGACCTCTGGGCCAATAAGCTGTCCAATTTTCATGCTTTTATCTCATCAGTAGCCTTTGTAACATTAAATAATAGTTTTAGGACCAAAGTTCGAAACTCGGTTTTGCCATAAATTCTTAAATTTATCGAATTTAAAAATTTGGAAGACAAAGTGCCCATCTACATTATAACATACATCTTCTGTGAAAATATCAAGATAAAATATAAAAAAATAAAGGCTCTAGACCGCGAACAAACTTTTGAAGCTGACGTCAAATGTGACGTCAATTGACGTCATTGAAAATTAAAAATTATTGAATTTAAAAATTTATACTTTTTTGTCGAGGCAGTTTAACTTTCATGTTGCTTAGACACTGACAACTTACCGAAATTAACTCTTAGATTTGGTTGGAAAAAAAGGAATAATAATAATATTAATAAGAAGAACTAGAAGTCGTTTGTTTAAGATACAAACGAAGCGGCTTTCCGTTTGCTTATTTCAAAGGTATTAAATATATAAGTTAATACAAAGAAATGTAATAATGATGCATAATAATGTATGATTTAATATGTAAATCATCATTATCATAAATATATACTTATGTTCAAAAATAAGCTTTTAATATTTTTTTTTAATTATTTTCATTTTTATTGTCATAAGATATTAAGAAAGCATAAATATGGATCTTATTTGATTAAGCAACCGTTTACTATCATGCAATTAAAACAACAGGAAAATTTTAAGATAATACTATCCTAAAAAAATTTTCTTACATTATTCAATCCATTTTAATTTTTTTTTTAATTTTTTTTTTAATTTGATCCACATACATGTAGTTGAAATTGTAAAAAAAGAAAAGGAAATAATTTGAAATCCATGACTTTCAACCTTTAAACTGATTTAGTTTTACATTTTCAAAAATAGATGGAAACAAAGGCAGAGGTGTAAGCAAAATAATGAAAATAATTTCTTATTTCTATGTAATTAACATTATAAAAGTCTTGAAACTTTCAACTATTCATTTGCTTTGTATATTTGCTTTTTTTACAGATTTAGAAAAAAGAAACCGTTAAACCTTTAGAAAACACAAAAAATCGGTAGATATAATTATATGTAATTGTCATTTTTCTTAGGTTTGCGGAAAGCCGTGATAACAAATGCAATAAGATATCCGTATAGGTTTTCTGGCTCTAGTATAATAAATTTCAAAAACTATACAATTCTATTCAACGCAGGCATCATTCCTGCAAAAGAACAATGGATCTTCTCAATAAACCAATTTTTTTTAAATTAAAGATTTAATTACGTATCACTTGAAATTTTCTGGACTTTTTGCGCATGTTAAGGTACGGCAATTTTACTTATCTAAAGTTAATATATCCAATCTTTTGATCTTTTTAAAATATGTTGCTTACAAATCAATGTTGTCATAAACAAGTGACACAACATAAATTCCTTAAGGTATGCTTAAGATTGGCATCAATACTCATGACGCTAGAGCGCGAATACATATTGAAATGAATGATTGTTTATATTTCAACGACGTCAAAATCAAGTGACGAAAGAAAAATATAATTTTTTTTGCAAGGACATGTTCAGCTAACGTTCTATTAATCCAGAAAAAAATATCTTCGAGAATGCGATCAGGTTTGTTTTCAAGTAGGCATTCCATCAAACATGAATATCCGACATGTTTGATGTCGTAATTACTTGAAATTTTCAAGACCTTATGAACGTACCAAGTTTCGACATTTTTGAAAATTATAAATTCATTGGTCTAATTGGCGATTTTATATGATTTTTTAAAATAATTATTGCTTTAGTATGCATGACGTCATAGCCACGTGACAAAAAAAATTGCAGCATGCATCACTTCAATCTTAACTCTATCAATTCTGAAGATTTAATTAAGACTGACTCAAAATTCATGATACTAGAGCGAGAGAAATCTTTAAAAAATGCTTTTTATCTTTTTGATGACGTCATAACCACGTGACTCAAATAAATAATGCAGAAAATAGAATGTAAACCTCTATGCCGATATGCTGTCCAATTTTCATGCTTCTAACGCATCAGGGGGCTTTGTAACATTTAAATTTAGTTTTTGGACCAAAGTTCGAAACTCAGTATTGCCATGAAATCTTAATCTTTTTGGATTTGGAAATTTAAATGCCAAGGTGCACATCTATATCCTAAAATACATCTTCTGTAAAAATATCAAGATAATCGGACCAGAATTGAAGGCTCTAGAGCGCGAACAAACTTTTGAAGCTGACGTCAAATATGACGTCATATGACGCCAATAAAAAATGAAAATGATAGAATGTATAAAAAAATACTTTTTTATCGCTGTAATTTCAATTTCATTAAAATGGATGATGCCAGAGCGAGAGAAATCTTTGAAAAAATAGGAATTTGCCCTTTAAATGACGTCATAACCACGTGACTTAAAAGGTAATCTTTCAGAAAAAAGAAAGTAGACCTCTGGGCCGATTAGTTGTCCAATTTTCATGCTTCTAACTCATCAGTAGCCTTTGTAACATTAAATGATAGTTTTAGGACCAAAGTTCGAAACTCGGTTTTGCCATAAATTCTTGAAGTTTTCGAATTTGAAAATTTAAAAGAAAGGTGCACATCTACATCATAACATACTTCTTCTGTTAAAATATCAAGATAAAACGACAAAAAATAAAAGCTCCAGAGCGCGAACAAACTTTTGATGCTGACATCAAATCTGACGTCATTTGACGTCATTGAAAATTTTTCCCAAAAAAATGCTTCAATTAAGGTGAAAGCGAAAGTAGGATATTTAAACTCTGACATGACGCAAAATCCTCACTTTTAATTTAATTTTTAACGTAAAACTCTACATGACGGCAAAATCGCTGAAATTCTACATGTTTAAATTCTTATTTTTTATGTAACTCCCTTATACTTGGGTCAATTTCAAAACTTTAGATACCAAAATAATCGTCCTAAAATTCTCTACATTTCACACTCTTTATCTATAGGAATATTTTTAATATTTTTTGAGATACAAGCTCTT
>CM037781.1:39672791-39722791 GCA_021229015.1 Solen grandis | reverse complement strand
TACGCAACCATCATGATGCTATTATTTGGATTAGATTGGATAAGACCTTTTTTCATATAGAGTCTGACATTTTTATATGTGGTGTTTATATTTGGTGTGAAGATTCACCAATTTACAACACAGTAACCATTGATTTATTTGATACTGTTCAAAATGATATAGATGATTTTGCTGCTTTAGGGGCAGTATATATAGCTGGAGATTGGAATAGTAGAGTAGGAGAAAGACATGATTTTATTTTAAATGATACACTCAATAAAGATTTAGATGATGATGAATATAGCCCTGATAATCATAATCCTAGGTCTTCCTCAGACAAAGTTAGTAATAGTTATGGTTATAAATTACTAGAACTTTGCAAAGCAACAGGTTTCAGAATTGCAAATGGCAGATTATACAATGATCATCTAGGCAAGTTCACTTTTGCAAATTCTAGAGGGGCTTCAGTCATAGATTTATTAATATGTAGAGAGTGTGATATACATTTTATGTCAAACTTTGAGATAAGTGATTTTAATGAATACAGTGACCATGCTAGCCTACTATTCTCTGTTAAATGTAATACAATAAATCAAAACAATTGCAGTTTTAATAAAGGCACTAAGATTGCATGGAATGATGATTTTAAACAGCAATTTAGAGCTGGAATAATTGGAAAGTTGACAAACTTGAATAAGTTGGTCACAAATATTGATACAAGTAGTAGGAATTCTATCAATACTGTGTTAAATGATTTCACTGAGGTTTTGAGAGATGTAACGGATCCTTTGTTTATGAAAAAATATGAATATAAACAAAAAAATCAATTCAATGACAAACCCATTGTTGAAAAAAAGGACTGGTTTGATGGGGAATGTGAAAGGGCAAGAGATAAATATATCAATGACTTGAAATGTTTTCAATATGTAAATTCAAATGAGAATAGACAAAAATTCTGTGCATCAAAAAAGTTGTACAAAGATTTGTGTAGAAGAAAGAAGAAAACATATGAAAGTAAGAAAATTAAGGAAATTGAACAATTAAAACATGCAAGACCAAGGGATTTTTGGAAATATTTTAAGAAGACTTCGAAGACTTCTAGTAATATAAGTATAGAAGAATTTAAAAACTATTTTGCAAATCTTGGTAATCTAGATTTACAAAATACTAATATTGAGGCTGAACATTTTTGTAAAGAACATAATTTTGAAGATATTCAAGGCCAAATGCTTGATGAAATGGACATGAATATTTCAATAGAGGAGGTTATTAAAGCATCAAAGACTTTAAAAAGAAATAAAGCTATGGGAAGTGACAAAATACTAAATGAATACTTAATTGAGAGCATGGATATTATTGGCTCTCATGTTTGTGACATATTCAATGCAATTTTAAATTCAGGTTTTTTTCCTGAAAAATGGAGGGAAGGTGTCATTGTACCTTTACACAAAAAAGGAAATAAAGATAATGTTGATAATTACAGAGGTATCACATTGGTGAGCTGTCTTTCCAAACTATTTACAACAATATTAAATAATAGGATCAATAAGTTCTGTGAAGAAAATAATGTAATCTCTGATGCTCAATTTGGATTTAGAAAAGGTAAATCTACTGTGGATGCATTATTTTTTATTGTGCAAAATTATATTTTTCAGAAAAAAAGGTTATATTGTGTTTTTATTGATCTTAGTAAATGTTTTGATACAATTTATAGAAATGCATTATGGATGAAAATGTTTAAAGCAGGTATAAAAGGAAAAATCTTACGTATAATAAAGGATATGTATCAAAAAGTAAAAGCATGTGTAAGAAGTTGTAATAGTCATAGTGACTATTTTGAATATGCCATAGGTTTACGTCAAGGTGAGATCATGTCGCCGATTTTATTTTCATTATTTGTTGAAGACCTAGAGCTTTACCTAGAAGATAGCATAGACTCAGGTATACATATTGATGACATTGTTCTTATTTTGTTGTTATTTGCTGATGACATGGTGATACTTGCAAAATCGCCCGAAGAACTACAACGTAATCTTGATTTGTTGTATCAATATTGCCAAAATTGGGGACTGAAAGTAAATACAGAAAAAAGTAAAATTATAGTTTTTAGGAAAAGAGGTAAATTATCTGAAAATGAAAGGTGGATATACGATGGGAGTGAAATAGAAGTGGTGGATAATTTTACATACCTAGGGACTATATTACATCATACTGATAATTTTAATCTAAATGAACAATATGTGACAGGTAAAGGATTGAAAGCTATGAACACGCTGCTTAATTATTGCAGAAGGCTTAAATTTGCACCAAGAATATTGTGCCAGTTATTTGATGCATTTGTAGGCTCCATTTTATGTTACTCGTCAGAGGTGTGGGGCTTTAAGAAATATAAGCAAATAGAAAGACTGCACTTAAAATTTTGTAAAAGAATTTTAAAGGTTAGAACTAGTACAAGTAATGTAGGTGTGTATGGCGAGCTTGGAAGATACCCTATTTATATTTCACATTGGATGAGAATAATTAAATATTGGTTTAAATTGTTATACACAGATAATATTATATTACAAAAAGTATATAACCTAGCTGTGGAAGATTTTAAGAAAGGAGCAAAAAATTGGGTGTATAATCTGAGAATACTACTTTTTACTTATGGACATGGATATGTTTGGGAAAATCCTTATAGTGTCAATACTAAGTATTTTGTTATCATGTTTAAGAAAGTCCTAACAGACTGTTTTGTGCAAGAATGGACAGCAAATGTAAATGCAAATAATGTATTACTGATTTATAAAAACTGTAAGGTAAATTTTGAATATGAAAATTATTTGAGTATTCCGGTACATCTTAGACATTATATTACGAGGTTGAGATTATGTGGACACTCACTACGGGTACACACAGGTAGATATACTAGAAATAGAATTTCACGAGAGGAGAGAATTTGTCAGTGTTGTGCTACAGGAGATGTAGAAGATGAGTATCATTTTGTAATTATCTGTCCTGCATACAGTGAATTTAGATGTGATTTCGTCAAGAAATATTATTTAGTTAGACCAAGCATGTCTAAATTCATAGAGTTGATGAAAACATCTAACATGAATTTAATAAAGAAAATTAGCTTGTTTTGTAAAAGAGCACTAGAACTTAGAAATACAATTCTGAACTGTACCACAGTTAACAAGAGAATTTTAAGTAGAATACAAGTAAAATAAGTTCACCATTACAAACCATTACAAATGGTAAATTATTTGGTTAGTATCCCTATCTATAAAGAAATGTTTTACCTGTTGTTCCTCATAGTATCAGGCATAGTCATTTCAATTTTCATCGATACACGTCGACCCTGGAAAATAAGACACTCCACAAAGAATCGATTTAATCTTAAGAATACATGTTAATATACTCTAATATGCAGGACTGAAAGTTTTATTTGCTTTGTTAAATAAATTCGTATTTAATGTTGAATTTTAATCATAAATATGCTAAATTTTTATAATAACAATGTACAAACGTTGCATATAGTGAAGAAAGTTTACTTATCTGAGGTTCCTGCTTAGTTGTAGATTTTTGTCGACATTCCAATAAGCCTAGAGTGATTTTCCTCATTGTATGTAGAAATTAATAAATCCGGATATAAAACAATATCATTCCTGAGGCTAAAGCCACTTGAAAAACAATACTAACACATATTTATTATGAAAATGTTCCTTTTGTAACACGTGTGTTATTATCGCATTGGACCGGAAGTAAATAACGTCACATGATCGTGTTATGATCAGTTGTCAATTTACGGCTACCAAAATTGAACACCGGTACCAATGCGAGTGCTGTGTTTGTTATGTACATGAGTATAATTGATGTATAGTTTGATGGACATATGGACGTCATACAATGCTATTTAATATTGTAATGCTTATATAAATGAACACATTGTGTATATAATATACATATATTTTTATTACTTCATTATTATACTTAAGCTACATTCTCGAAAGAACTTGATATAGATCTATATGTTTATACTGATTATACATATATGTATTTTGTGTGTGTGTGTGTGTGTGTGTGTGTGTGTGTGTGACTTTCTATCTCCATTTTTTTTTTTTTTTTTTTTTTTTCGATACTGTTTCTCACTTGACTCGTGAACATTTGTTTAATGCAATAGATATTCACATTGAAAAATGTTTATGTACTCATAATTTGTATTTTGTAAAAGATATGTGAATATCATGTAAAAGACAATGTACTATGTATACGTCGAAATAAAAATTTCTGTCTGTCTGTCTGTATTCGGCAGCTTCTTTCCTCATGGTTATATTACTTAAATATTGTTGTAAAGCCGATTAAACACAAAACAGTATCAAATCCGCTTGACTTAATATCAGCTGTTGTTACTAAGTGGAGACCTTCTATAATAGCTTTTTATTTTGTACATAATTATATTGCAACGCATTCTAATCGTCTGTTAGATGGCTATCTCAAAATTGGATTTGTACTTTATACAAGGTTCAATTATCAGCCATTTAGAAACGTTCGCAAACAGGCTTACAAATATACTCCATGTGAGAAACAAAGTCAATGAAGAGGTAGTACACTCTTGTCTCATAGAATGTGCAGTCGGTCATTTCAAAATAAAATCTTAGAGAGTGAAACTAGAACAGATTCCAGTTTTCGAGATATTTAAAACTGTAGTCAGGCAATTCTTATAGATTATCTAAAGTCGCATGAATTCACAATATTGTAAAACAAATTAAAGATAGTTATCACTGCATATGTAAATAGGACGGTGACAGGCAATATACACCATATTATTTATTGATTATTTTGTTTGTGAACTAAAATTGCAAAAAAAAAAAAAAAAATCTCATTATCGTATTGATATTCCGTCAGTAAGCGTGTTGTTTACTGTAGAGAAAATTATTGCGTTGCATACTAATTAAAGTTTGCGCACGTCGTGAACATTTACCTACCATATTTTTTATTTAGAAAAATCATGTTATCTCTTACAATGTTAATATATATCATTAAAATTTATAGTCTAATTAAATTTTACATTTTCTGTGTCTTAAACATTCCCGGCGTGTTCAGGTCATTGTCTGAATGAAGTAATATGGTATGTGATTCGGGGTTCGAACCTTTAGCCTTCGGTTATGTTATCACTGGACCACGGCGCCTTTGTGCTTGATGTTGGTCCATTTGTTTTAAATTTTGAAGGTATGTGATTTGAAGGCAAGGTAATTTCTTATGTTTATATAATGATCAAAGATAAATATTATCGATACGCAATTACCATTACATTTACCCGCAAAATTTGAATTTGTCCATGTTTGATTTACGTTCCCTTTTATAGCGAGACCAACCAAACGTTTAGCACAAAAAACGAGTGTTTTCAAAATAGCATGACGTTATCATTGTACTGTACGGCATAAATTATGTGAAAGTGCAGATGCCCTTTACGAATTAAACTAAAGTGATGCAAAAACTGTCATTAAGAGTTGCATTAATGCTAACAATTGGCATCAGATCGTGTAGGAAAAGTATGAGGTATATTGGTGCAACCACATGATTGCATTCTATAGTGTTGATCTTTCGAATTATTCATTTAATATGAAAAACATGTAAATTGTGAACATGTAAATTCTAAGTATGCGCCCAAATGGAAATTAACCACGCATACAAGATGGAGTATTGAAACAGTGAATATAACTGCATTTGAATATATTGATACTTATTTTAAAATGTTAATAATATTTTTTAAATTAATCTTCACGTGAGGAGAATTTAGCTCAGTATTATATACTTGTATGCAGTAACTTGTATATATTCTTAAATTGTTCGACCATTGTTCAGTAAAGACATTTAAGTCCTTTTCTTTTTGTTGCAGTCGGAACCTTTCTTTCTTTTATTTGATATCACGTCATCTCCACTGCAAATTATAAATATCAATTTATTTGAGTCTCCGTTAAACTTCTCTGGTGTACCATTCATTTTTGAATTATAATCCAACCAATATTCTATCGTGCGAATTTTCTCTTTAATAAGATCAAAACTAGTCAAGCAGTCGGTGCAGGTCAGATTTAATAGGATCTCTATTGTGTAAGTTAACTTCCGTGGAATTGCTGTCATGGAAGAATGCAATATATCCTCGGTGACAGTATTGTTAGAATTAAGCATCAGTGATTTGGTACTCAGGGAGGAAAAGCTATAATTGTCATACTAATAAATATTCTAGAACTTGGGAACATGTCTACAATTGGTCGTGT
This sequence comes from Solen grandis, assembly GCA_021229015.1. Classification (NCBI taxonomy): domain Eukaryota; kingdom Metazoa; phylum Mollusca; class Bivalvia; order Adapedonta; family Solenidae; genus Solen; species Solen grandis. Next base: position 39,716,549 of record CM037781.1, on the reverse strand, counting down.
GTATGTCAAACTGCTATTCATTAATGTTCCGGAAGTCGATCACTCTAGCTGTTATTAAGCGTAATGATTAAACAAATGATTTTGAAAAAAAATCAGGAATACTCATCAAACTTCATTAATCTATCGTTTGAATTTCAATAGTGTGCTATTTAAATGCGTCTGCCATGAGTGCAAAGACATTGTGTAAACGTTAATGTCTACTTTTGCTTGATCAACAGCATGTTCTTTTAAATACAAATGTATTTGCACGTGCGAAAACATCAATTGTTATCTCACTAGTAACATGAACCATGATTGATTTGGTTGACGTGATTATATCGTCTATACATTAAATAAAATGAATTTCGTTTTCTTTGTCAGAAATATTCAAACTCCAAGTGACCAATAAAAGTTGTTCAGTGTATTCTTACCACCCTTAAGGCTCCTTTGACCAATACTTTGCTCCTGATCGTCTGTTAATAAGACTTTTTGTAAGATCAATGTCTTTCCATTGAATTTTAGCTTTTGTTGATAAGAAAAACACACTTCTAAAAATACTTGATAATTTTAGCTAATAATGAGTTGAAAAATTAAATACTTATGGCTTAATATAAATTTTAATATATGAGTATAGTAATTAATTTCCCCAAAACCAATAAATAAAACATGTTACCAGCCCGTCCATTAACATACAGTTGTGAGTTTTGGCTAAAATATTGTTAATCTGCATTTTTGTTTGTAGGAATTATGTAATTTCCAACAAAAATAACATGCATAAAAGTATGATCACTGAAAACATTCTCTTCAATTTCACCTGATCGATCTTGCAAACGCTATTTAAATTGCATTAATAATGACTCTCTTATAAAAGAATAAAACCTAAGGCATTTCGTAATGCCATAGATTTGACGTATTTTATATTTTTAAATTAAAATAAATTCGAATTGGAATTTCAGCATATTATTATTTAGGCAATATTTTTGACATCTGACGCTCACGACGTACAGTTATGTTCCTCTGGCATTTGAATGAAATAAATGTGTTTTTTGTGGGGTTTTTTTTTTATAAATTTATTGAGAAATGTGTTCAATGCGACTTCTGTTTTAGATTTGGTTTACAGTGAAAGCAAACATTTTAACGAAATACGTGGCGGTTAGGCTTTATATTTAACACATAATGTTATGATACAACGTCACATAAAAGTACAAGTAGAAATTTTGATAATAAAACATCAAGTCGCCGGAGAAGTTAAGTGTACAAGTCAGTATTTCCAGTGCTATGTTACAGGTTGACGGATCATCTGAATATGTATGAATGTCGAAGTATGGTTCAATTAATATGAAATGTATATAAACCATTCGGACGGTGTTAATACAAAAAAGTGTATCAAATATATAAAACCCAACAAATAGATGCATTAGAAATGCATTGAACTTTGCCTAGAAATTATCATGTTAAACATGCTGACCAAGTTTGAGTAAGATCACAAAAGTTTTGTTTCCTGAAGAGATTACACAAACATTTCCAATTATTTGACATCATGACTTAGTTTTTGAATCTTAGTTAATGAAATTGAACCAGGCCTAGAATTCGTCAAGGTGAACGTGGTGACTTATTTTAATTAAGATCAAATGAAAAATGTGTCCTGTAGAGGGTCCAATCAACAGACGTACGAACCAATCAAGAGGATGAGTTCTAGATACCCTCCAAATCTTCGTTTTCGGGTATATAATAATGATATTACAATATTGACAGTGCAATAATGGAAATTCAATACTGTGAAGAATTTTTGCGCACTGCTGACACTGTATAAATCCTTAAAAAAATATATGAATAAATATAACTAAAACTCACTAACATATTTGGTCCAAATTCATATATATGATCTAAAAAATAAATAAATAAAAAACCAGACAATGAACCGAACCTATAACCCTCGCTGACAACACCTGTATTGCGAACGTCCTAACTATCTTACCCACTATACCAAAGGGCCAATTCCCTTTTTACAGGCAAAAACTAACATAGATGTCTAAATATAGCTCCGAGTTATTGTTCCGGTGCAGGAATGTGAGCGTTGAAAGAATAAAAGGTATTGTGCATTGTGTAGTCAAAACTAATAGAAGCGATCAACGAAAACTGCCGGAAATTTTATCCTATTTCTTTGACATCAAAACTGTAAAGCAGTATGATCATATTTTTAGTTTAAAGAATAGGGAGAATTTGTTACAGCATTTCCGTAAGCATTTTTCTATATAATAACAATTTAAATACGTGATTGCAATTGCATCATTCCGGATTACATTATTTTATTTCATAATTATAATTTAATAATACATCTTCAGTTGACAACGGATATGAAATTTTGCAGTTATTTGTTTTACTCTTTTAAATAATGGCTTGTCCCAAGGGATCCATTCGTAACCGTCAATAACGTATTTTTAAGAAATTTCTTTTACTTGTTAGGAACTAAATATGCAAAAATTATTTTCAATCAACAATGGCAGTTACACTTAGGTATTTTTGTTGTTAGGAAAGAAGCAATGTTGTGCCTTATCCATTAGATTACATTACTACATTTCACTGACTTCTACCATAGACCTAATCTTAAACAGTAACAAATATAGTCGCCGGTTTCTACTGGCAACTAATAAGTAGACCCGGATACGACTGATGATAAGTTCATGAAAATTTATGAAAATTGACTTTGAAATAAAAATTAAAAAACTTGCATGAATTGCGATCCCGGGGCCGGGAATTTTACTTTGAAATAGCTCAAAAATCGAAACAGCGAAATTCGGGTTATACTTTTTTTTAGTTAAATAAGAAGGAAGAAATCGGGACGGAAAATAAACTTCGAAATGGCGAGGAATTTGGTTTAACGATGTTCGGTTTTTCGAGGTTCTATTGTATATCTGTATTATTTTGATATATGAAACAAACAGCAGCATTTATCCTAAACATATATGCTGGAACATTATATCCTTAATATAATTATCCATTTTTGTTTCCAGTTTAGCCTTAGAAAAATATTATACTCGTATATCACTGATCCCCAGCAGAGATGAAATGCAATGACAATACATACTTTTTTTTATAAGATAATTTACAAAACGTTTTTTTTTGTTTTTTTTTATTTGGAAATATATTTTATAACTATTTAACTATGTAAAATTGATGTATATGATAAAAAAATTAAAGTCATCTATGTCAGGTATATTGTTTTCTTCCTTCGTAGTGTTTAATCGCGATTCATAATTTCCTCCAATCCCGGCGAGTATAACATATTAACAATAAAATGAAAAGTTGTATCTCAATTGCTATTCGTTTACGATCTACATGTATGTAAATGAAAACCGATTTCACGATATTCTGTGAGGACCTCTGAGAGCGGTCACAGTTACCGTTTTGCAAAAGGCTTCCTAAAGTAGTTCTAAATGTCATCCTTTCAATGTGGTTGATGGTTTGCATTATAGACTATTTTAATCTTCAACCAAATAACCTCACCTCAGTTTTTAATTGTCTACTGTCAGTAAAACATTATGATATTATCAACTTTGCGTGTTCATAAAGCATATGCTTATATTATTATTATATGTTTATATCCTCCAATATTGAAAATTATATATAAAGACAAAATGACAAAGAACATACAAAATGCAAATATTATACAATAGAGACTTGCATATGACAATTTTTTAATCTACCCACGGTAAATAAAACAAGACCTAAAAACATTCACGTTCCTTAGAGTCGTAACATATGTAGTTTAGGGCATTGTTTCATGCGTATAATGAGTTTCTCAAAGATGTTAAATTTTCGATATAATTAAATACAAAAAACACGCTTGTAATTAATTTGAATTCACAAATATCTTCTTATGTGACATTAAAAAAAAGAACACTCTGCATTATGTTTTAACATCTCATTTTTATAATTAATTTGATTAAATAAAACTTTTCAGAGAAAACCTATGGCTTTTTGTTGTAAATATGTTCCAAAGATTTTCGTTCATATTTAAAGGCATAAAAATTGCAATTTTCAAAATGAATATCAATTAACCAGGGCGCGTTACACTGACATTTGTAAGGTTCAATATAGATGGTAGAGAAATATGTAAAAACAAAGATTGCCTGCGTTTTATCGATTGTTTCAGGTAAGCAATTTTGAACCACTGGTATTTCAATCAATGACAAAACAATGATGTACAGTTCGCTCTTGACACAACAACATCTTGTCTTCACCGCCAATAGCCGCTAATCCGCCAGCGGATGGTACTCTACGGTTTAATCAACTTCGACGGTTTGAAAATGTTCAAAGCCGTCGCTACCAATCCTGAAGAGTTTGCGTAGAAAAGCCACTGTGAATTTATCTAGTCTACTAAATTATTCATACTTGATATTTTAGTTGTACAATTATTTGTCTACTAGAATAAAGGTTGGTTCTACTATACCTCAAACGGTGTTTATATTCTCAAAATCTATTGGAAAATCTGCACTTCTTAAAGTTTAAACTCAATATAATCCAGATTATCTGATAGCTTAGTAATCTACGTAGTCCATCACTTATTTCACGGTAATTATGGTTTTATAGAAATTTTCATTAAACTCTGCTTTAGTTCTTAACAATGTTTTATTGTCAAAACACGTATTTTGTTAGCCACTGACAAAACAACGGGAAACTGTCTAAACATCGATTGTTGCACTACGTTTTTAATTGTTTTCTGATCAGTCTAAACAGTTTATAGTTTTGTTTTAAAATCAAAGACTCAATTCTGGCATTCTTACCTTCATTTTACACAGAAATATTGCTGAATTTTCATTAAAAAAAAATTTTTAAAAAGTCTAAAGTGGGTCTTAATAGTGTGTATCAAAACGTCGTTGATACAAGAATACATTATGTGGCTTTTCAAATGTTTGCTTAGACTCACAAATTTGTTTTCCATTTCAGTATCTAAATCGACGAAAAATGAATGCTAGCTTAAATTTAAAGAAAAAAAGAATTATAGATAAAAGCAAAATAAAGTTACATTTGAAACAAAAACAAATGAAATAAAATAGAAAGGGGCAGTAGTTATGATGCCGGAATATATCGCCACGTAGTTTAAGTGTCCGGCAAAGAAGTTGATGGAGTCAAATGCTCTATCAATATATAATATTGCCTGCGTCAAAATAATTTGTCTAAGCTTGAGATCTTCGCATATGTCTGCAATTTGATAACATAAGTTGTAGTACTATTTCAAACATTATCAAAGTGACAAGAATGACGGCAGCTTTTGATCAGGGATAGAGCGAAAAGAAAATAGCAGTTAATAATTGATATTTTCCCCAATCATGAGCATGAACTCAATTATAAATCCATGATTGTTGTTATTTCTTTCGTCTCTCTCACCAGCGTTAAAAAACACATTACAGTATAAGTTCGTCCTGTTGAAATTATTAAACAAGGTAATACCTGAAATGATTCACTTTTTCATTGTTTTTCATTGTAATTTCATCTCATACAATGCCCAAAAGCAATGGTTTTAAACGAAGTTCCCAGTTGTGTTTTGTTCAATAATAATCATTCGTAAAGCTCGTTTAAAATATTCTTTACAGATCAAGTATGTTTTATTCATAAATCACTGTATAGTACCTCCGTTGATTACATTAAACAAGGCAGAACCAAAACTAAAGAAAAACTGTTTTAGTTTGAGACAGTTGTTGCTGATATATGTAAATAGAAAAAGAAAAGAAAATAAATGAAGAAGAAAACATACACTTTATTTATACTTAAGCATGGTAGGTTACAGCAATGATTAAAATGTATGTGGTTAGACATTTGAAGAGAACATGATAGCATAATATGAGAAAGTGAGAATGTAATACTTACTTTTTATGTGCAAATGTAATAATACTAAACATAAGTTTCAACTGCAATGTATAAACTAGTCGTATATAGTCCTACACTAAATGTTGGGCATTTTCAAATAGATTTGACAATGTTGACATGGGGAAAATAATGACAGACATATGAATTAATGATGATATTAATATAGTAAATTGTTTGATAACACATGTGATCTCCTTAATTTTTTAATTATTGGGAAAAAGGAAAATTTTTTTTTCCGGACTCAAAAATTTGGTTTCTATGGGAACTCGGAGTATTCAGCACTGGTTCTACCAAAACAATTGTCTCCCGTTTATCGGTGCTATACATCGGGCAGTAAAAAAACAAGAGATCTATTAATATATAAAATAAGCTAGGGTATCGCACCTGAACTTCCGTGTATCCAACCACTGCTCTTCCGATGTTATATCTTCTGCAGCAAAAAAAAAAAAAAAAAAAACACTCGTGGGTTATCGTTGACTGCAAGGTCTAAACAATGTGACCATTATAATAAGAATGTGATTGATATCCATTACAATAAAGGAAATAAGTGTTTATTGTTGAAATTAAAATGACATTATAGCAATTCAAATGCAAATTATTTCAAGAAATAACATTATATGTTTTACGATGAAAACGACCAGTCCTTATACTACCCACTCTGGAAAATTTAACAATAAGAGTAATTAAACTAAAATAAAATTCAGTGTTTTTTTTTCCTGTTACAATACATCATTATCCAAAACAAACATATAAAGCAATAGTTGTTTACGAAATTTCTAACCTTGTTTAGCTCAGTTGTCACTGGAAATGTTAATTTAATGCGTTTTACTTGGATTAAGTTTGTTTTGTTTTTTTATTTCTCTCTGGAATATTTCTCCGTTGATAATAATACAAAAAAGAGATACAATCATATTGCTGAGAACAATTCCTCGGGAAAAGTCAATATAACTTGATTTTCCAACAGCTGTTCTGAAAATGTATTTAAAATATTGCGCATTCCTTTAACGTTTCTGTAGTTATATATGTAGTAAGAAACCCCACATATTTTCCTGCTAATGGGAAAGTTACAGTATATTTATTAATGGACTCTTATGATATTACTTGTACAGAAAAACTAAAATCAACAATAACCATTTTTAAGTTCTTTCGTTTTGTTTCAGATAGGGTTTCCAAAATATAATAATGGTTTTGATTCTTCTTTTTTCTTTTCGCACTCCGTTTGCTATTATTTATTTATTTATTTATTTATTTATTATCATCATTATTATTATTATAATTCACTGGTCACAAATTAGTCGTTTGTTGTTTAAAATATATATGTTTAATGTAAATGAATATCTCACATGTCAATGTTGTATTTCATGTGTTTGATATGTATGTTTCTTTTGTATCTGTTCTGTTCTGTAAATGCTCTCCGATATTAGAGGAAATAAAGATATAATACCATAAATCTACATTCTAACAACTATAGTCTATCACTTGCTATTGATGTGACATATGGGTCCACTGGCCTCCGTACCGATGAATCATCATCATTTTATAATTGCCAAAGTGTTGCACTAAGATTATAAACCTTGCCTTGCTACACATCTCTTCAAAAGTCGTTATTATGCCCTAACGGAAATTGACTGTCTGGGACAAATCAGTTGTGTATTCAAATTGTTTGGCAGGAAGAATAACATTGTTAAAAACAATATGCACTTCTATTTTAAAAGTGTGATAGATTCAGCGTGCCTTTCGCCTTGAAAGATAAAGTGGAATGCTGTTAACACAAAAGTGGCAAAACACGATCGGGTAAACAAGGGCTTGCTTACGATCTAAATTGCATGTAAAGCTAATAAAATGCGATATTTAGTTAGCAATGCAGTGTTTAAGGTGTCATTACATTAATTAATCATTAATTTAGACATCATTGTGAAATAAGAAAAAAAATAACTTGAAAGTTTGCTTATTGATGTGGTACAACTCTAATTGGCACCTTTTCAGACCTTAATAAACTATACCTTTTCTGAATCTGTAATTTTTTTTCACTACAGCTATATTTATAAAATCTTGAGGAAATTTACTATAAACATATACTGACACAATAACGATCTTTGATGATATCATTGGCTCTTGTTTGTTGGTATTTTTATATCCCTCCTCAAATTAAGGTATGTTTGTTTCATCGGATTTGGGATTCAAAGCTAAATGAAATATATTTGGAAGATAAAGTTATTATTTCAAATGTTATCTAATATAACATATATAGATACTTAAATATGTACATGTCAACAAAATAGATGAAGTATTTTATTTACCCACTCACTTGTATACTCGTATGTACATTTAAGTCATAGTCATGTTGCTGATCACGGCTCCAATGCATTTCAACGAAATTACTTTTTTGTGCAATCGACTTAATCAATCATCAGCACATATATAAATATAATATAAAACAACTATTTTTCGATTAGAATAATGATAGTTTGCAGCACAGACAGTTATCTTAATGAAATATATTTATATGACATATGAATGGCCATTTTCCGATCTAAGAGCTTATCAAATTTTATGTGCCCTTTGTGGGTAATCTATGAAAAGGTTTAATTAGAATTTTATATGGATGATATATGATATTATTAATCAGAAAACCGATACATAATTGTATATCTCAAGATACTCATTGAAAATAATGAAAACATTTATGGGTACAATTTAATTTTATATAAGTGAATTTGCTTAGCGAGAGCAAAAACTGATCAGTTGAAGTATTACTATGAAGTGTTTTGAAAACGTCCTAACAAAACGTAATCCATTTCACGGGTCTACTAAACGTTACACATTGGTCAGGAGAAAATGCATCCATTTATGATTGGTTTGTAATTTGTATCTCGCTAATAGTAATTTGTATATAATATCGTGATTTATGATAACCTACTTTATGTGTATGTTTTTATATTTACATATAAACCCAAAATAAGTGTCAAACTTCTCGTTATTTAAAAGCATGATATGCTAAACGGTTCAATCTCACGTTATAAAGCCCCTTCAAATTGTTATATATCATATAAAACAAACAATTTTATGTCAAAATGTCATGATATTAAACTCTTATACTTCATAGCTCATATTTACGATATTTTAATGCTCTTCACCTTTGGAGGAAATCAAATAAATATGTGTATATATTGCTGAAGTTACTGAGTTTCATCTTTGAGTTGACGCCATTAATTGAAAATATAAATGGAAATGCGCGCGGAGCGTTACTATGGTAACACTTTGGTAAAGCTTTGGTGAATGTTGACCATATATGTGTTAAAATGTCATTATCTTTTGTTTCAGTTTATCAATTCATCGAATGTCCATTATGCGTACATCATTTGCTTATCGCAATAAATAATTATTCGTAAACGATGGAACTCCTTTTGATAAATCGACTCCCAACGGAGAAAATTCTGATCAAGGTTTTCCCTAGAAACCCGTAGTGACATCTATTTGATAGTAACCATTATATATAGACATAGTTTATATATTGAGCGCATGATAAATTTGCTGTTAAGCAACTTTTCTTATGCTCATGACTAAAAACGTTTATTATAGAATTATCACTGAAATATAAATACACCCGTTCTATATGTATAAATAACAGGGACCTACTTTCAGTTCAGATTTTACAAGATGCATAACTTAATCTTTGACTTAAGGACTCTAACACACAGCAGTGAAAGGTTTAGCGATATGTAAGTTAGTAAAACCACCAAAGCACGGATACACCTGGTATTATCATTATATCAGATAAATGTTATCAATAGGAAGAAAAGAAAACACTTTAGGTATAAAAACGATATACCTTTTCGTCTTAACAATACGAAAGACACTTTATAAACAAGACATTATGATAGTAACCTATAATTATGTCAATTATAAGCTAAAAGTTATTTACCATAGGCAGTCATATCCCTAATCAATTGTGTATGAAGTCTTCTCTGTTGTCACAGACTAATTGCAATCTATATGAATTTTGTCAATAAAATAATGTTGGCAACTTGATCCATTGTAATTTGTTGTTTTGCGTGTGTTTGTGTGTGTGTGTGGTTGTTGTTATTTTCTTAAAATGCGATACACATTAATTATATCGATCGTTATTATAAAGAATGCATGGATAGAGTAGTGGTAACGCACTTCGTTTCTCCCCAGTGCGTCCCGGGTTCGATCCCGGTGACGTACGTGGGAGGATACGGTGGTCGCCCGTCCAGACACGTGGGTTTTCTCCGAGTGTTCCGGTTTCGTCCCACAATAATGACCACATACGCCGATAACACACAATAACTTGTTTCATAATCGATGTAAAATAAATAAAGTTTTAAATGATTGATTGATTGATTGATTGATTGATTGATTGATTGATTGATTGATTGATTGATTGATTGATTGATTGATTGATTGATTGAGTTTACTGTCCCTACGACAGTAGCTATTAATCAGGAAAGGTCATAATAGTTTAAATAATGATGATAATGGTGGTGTGTATTTTTGTATTTTTAAAAGTTTTTGAATAACAAACCACTGACCTGAAACACTGTCATTGAACGGTACACACTATCAGAAACACTAGATCTAAACTGCCTGAATTCATAAGGGACCAGGGGAAGATGTTCCATCATATCTGACGATACAACTAATTTAAAACGTGACAGATACGCAAACTGTAATCAAAGCGTCAACAAAGGCAGACACTGTTGATGAAACACTTAAAGTGATATTTGACGACAAACACGGATGTCTGATGTCATTAAAAGACTTAATCCTGAGAGACACAGCGGCTGATAGCTGTTTCGTCACATGCACGTCGACGATTAATTTAGCTGTACAAACACTGTCTGTTTACCTCGACTGACTCAACATATTCCAGTTTGATGCGAGATCGCCCAATATATCTCCTGAACATTTCCAGCTGGATTCCCGTATCAGTCTGCATGTCTAACACACATTTACGGAGAGCCGAGGATATATATAAAAGAATGAAAAGACACTTCATTTCGTGTACTAATGAATGTTGGTTTTACTGATTTGAACGAGTTTTCCAGTCTTTGATGTGAATGTCTAGAAGACATTACATCAAGTAGTAATGTTAAAATACGGAATTGTAAAATAATTTATAACATGATGACGAATTTCTAATATCTTTTTCTTTTTTTATTATAACTTATTTTCTCATTTATCAACATATCTAAAGTGTCAATTTACTTTTAAATATAATAGCAAGCTTATTCTACCCTGGAGAGAGAAAAAACATAGGGGGGGAAACAGTATGCATTCCTTTCTATTTTGCCGAAATACAAGAGGAAAGCACTAAAACCTATAACAAACACCTTTTACAATGTTCTGGTTCCATCGCCAGCCATTCGTGGCAAAGACCATCAATTGCTAGAATTGATCAATTGCTAGAAATAGTTACTATGCACTTTCTTTCTAGACCCAACGAGACAGGATGTATGACCCGAGCACTAAATCATCTACTTTTGGTTTTCTATTAAACGCGTCGATTCAATTTAATTTTTTTTGTTTGGGTTTTTTTTGCGGTTTTTTTTTTTTTTTTTTTGGTTTTGGTTTTTCATCTACTGAATACCAACCCAAAGACACACAACTATATGTAGATTCCAAGTTAAATTTATGGCGCCAATACAGATACGTATGTTTGATTCAAAATTCGCAAGCTCCAACGATGTAGAATTATTCTGCTTTCTTCGGCAACAGCTTCAGAAGTATCCCTCATATACAGATATATTCATTCAGCCAATACCTCAGATAAACAGTTATCTTAAACATCAATCAATGCTTTCTTATAAGTCTAAAAAGAGATTGTAAGCATACGGGAACAGATCTATAAATTTTCGAAATATTCCACAACATCATTGCCCATTGGGTAAAGCTAAGGAATGCTTTTGAATACCATACGTTCAAATAATACAATCCTACATTTTATGTATTACTAAACGTATAACAGTGTTTTTGATTAAATGCAAAGATAAGTCAAAATGATTAACTTTGTTATGCGTGGTAATATGGTTTCTGAGAACGTTGATATAGAATCAAGTCATTCTTTTCCATAAAGTAAGTTCAGCTCTCTTTAAAATGAACTAAATTTGAAAAGAAAATTAGCTATATAATCAAATGATAGTAACTCATTACTCCATAATGTAACAACGTAATAACACATTAGAAGGCCAAATTGCATATACACTATTTTGACATTGATGAAGTAGAATATTCCGCTCGGTGTTGATATTCATTTTTTGAGGCTTTGTAAGCAAATAAATTATTTAACACTAATCTCATTGGTTAAAATTTTCAAGATGATATTTGTCTCTATTCGTGTAAAGGACTTCTATTTATGTAGATATTATTTGTGAGATAGAGTTAGACGAAAGGATCCTAACAGTTTGATGGACATGCTATATGTCTTATATCAATATCTAAATATTACCATACCACAAAACCGAAGATCCCGTGAAACATTTTCCAACGTTTCATAAACTAATTGGTCTGGGTATCAAAGCAATACACACCGAAAATTACGCTTCTTATGTGGTCGTAACGTAAACCAATACTTTGACGTTATGACGCCCAGTGGCTATATATTCCATGACGGATAGACATCCTCGAAAAACTACAGTTTGAAACACAATATAGCGACTGTACAAACGTCCATCATGTAATTGCTAAAAAATTCACGTATTTTTTCTTCTTGAGAAAGGCAATCTTTTGCCGATATAATGAAAAAAAGTGAATTTACTTGTTTACAGTTATGGCTTTTACGCTAATACATTATTATAAATATCGAAGTTAAAATAATTTCAATAAACAATAATACATTCATTTAAACAATATGGTTTCGGATCACACAAAAAGATAAACTCGACTAAGGAACCGAAAATAAATACTTTTTGAACAAAGAGAGAACAATATGCTACAGTGTTTTGATATACTACTACTGACAAGGTGTGCAGAGCCACGTAAGTTACATATAATACATAATTTATGTTCGACGTCCCGCTGTTAGGACTATATCTACTTGAAGAGATACAGTGTCGCAACACTGCAGTATGACGCCGTACACATGTGACTGCTTGCTACACCAAGTCACCGAGCAAACCACTCTTTCTTGGAACTATGAAATCGGTGTTTCGTGGCTGCAAATAGATACTTAGATGTTGCAGTTTTACTACATAATTATATACACTTTTGTTTATATAGTTTGGCGAAAATATCGAGTAGAAAGAAATACCGGTTATTTCCATATGTGATGAACTTTATATTGTTATATTATTTACTATCTAAAAAAAAAAGGTCTTAATTTAACTCATCAGTGTCAATTTATAAGTCAGTTGTTTTAGATATGTTATTTTTCCTATTTTTTTTGGAATTCTTCAATTTCATTCTTATGTTTCTGGAAGGTTTTAAAAAAAAACCCCAAAGGGCCAACCCAAACCTTATATAATTGTTCTGTTTGTGAGATTTTACTCTTTTTTAAATTCTAAGATATGTCATCGAGCTTCTAGATTTCAACGATTATGATTGTAAATAAAAGCAAAAAAATGTCATGTTTATAACTGAAATTAAAATAAAAGTAAATAGCCTTAGTGAATGGCTTTAGTGAGTTTATGCTCTGTTAATCTTTCAAAATACAGTATCAACTTCAAGTTAGAAACCGGTTAAAGCACCTTATTTGATTTCTTTTACTTAAGAAAATATTATATAGAATTTGTCATACTTTTTCCTTTTGTGTAGCATATTGAAAAAATCAAAATCTGTGTTTGAGGAATTATTTGTCATTTGAGTTCAAAACTAATCATCTTACATAGTATAATAAAGCTGTAATAGAATTATTATGCTGTTCAGATGACGAAATGTCTAGACCTTACATTTTTGCATTAAAATGAAAATGGAAAAAAGTTATTAACTGCCTTTCATATTCCAAATCGAAATTAATCCATTTTATTATTTATGTTAGATGAAATGTAAACGCTTTGATCACAAATTATAAATGAGGTTGTATTTTTGTAAAGATACTCCCCAAAATAATTTACATGATATAACTTAATATATTTATTTGCTTTTCCGTTTCTACTCAAAAAAAGCATTTTTGGTAAAAAGTCGATGAAGTTGTATTCCATGTAAACATGCTTAAAATATTGAACGTGAATGTGTTAATGGAAGATAATTCCACAGATCTTAATGTTGAAAGCTACATTTTTTCATAGCAAAATATGTTCACCCTAGCAATATTCAAATTGCGTGAACTGTTTGATTATCATCAGTAATTATTTGTTGAGAAACATAGGTATAACAGTGAATACACTGCGCGTGTTCGAGGGAAAACTGAATTCATTGAATCCCTGGATGTTTCTTTGTAAATATTTTCTTTCTATGTTGTTTCTCAGACTGAAGCGTTAGTGTTAGCAATAATGTTAGTTTATCTTCGAAGGTTAACGATTTGGGAATACATCACAATTAACTAACAGGCAGACAATTTACAATTTCCAAAACTGTATAAACATGTTTTTGAAGCCTTTTCACGATTAAGTCTTTCCGTACGGTTGAGACCATTAATTGTCGCTTATACTTTAATTTTATTTGAATATGGAATGACGCAAATTCCTCATTATAAGTTTAAGAACAACTCCCTTATTATATATATACATCATTTAAACAGAATCAGCATACGAATTTATATTGATATCTAAACTGTTTTCCTATCATACATTTTGCTTGATTAGTCGAAATGAAATAGAAATTCAAGAAAAACCGCGATATATACATGTAGTTATAATATGCATAATTAAAAATGCTTAAAACTTTTATCATTGCAGCTCTGCTATCAAGGGTAGTTCGAAAATAAATTCCTTGTATTGTTAAGAAAATTAGTAATTAAATTGTGTTTTTTTAAACAATGTATTTAATTGTTTATATACATGTAACAAGGCGGTCATTTTATACAATTGTAAAGACGCTTCGATGCAACTCATCTATTTTGGTTTAATACGACTGTAACCTGATAACCTGCAGTGTACAAAGGTCAAAAGGATGAAATACGTTACTCGAAATATGGAAAAAATCGTACAATCACTCGCCGTGTGAAATGCATAAGTGTGTGGAAAGTAAGTAGGCGGGGGACCCCTACCTGGTTTAAACACATCAGTTGGTCATTTTGATAGTTGACAGTTCCAATGCGATAACTGTTGGTATATTCTCTATTTAATGTTATTTCGTGCTTCCATTTATTTTGTCCATTTATCTTTACTTGCGCCTCCTTTTGGAGTTATTTCCTTAAGTTTTAATATTTGTGAGTTTCTTTTTTTTTATTCGGGGCATATCATCGCCTTTCGGACATGTTAGGATTGTCAGTGTACTTTTCGGGTCAAAAGTGCACCACAATTACCTGCGGTCCACCGATGTATGAAAATACAATACATGATAAACTAACACACTGCTGTCCACCGATGTATGAACATACAAATCATCAACTAACACACTGCTGTCCACCGATGTATGAAAATACAATACATCATCAACTAACACACTTCTGTCCTCAGTACCCAAATGGCTTCTTTGATTAAGTCGGGTGAATAATGACATATACAATTATGTTTCATGTTTTGTCCTTGATATGATGAAAATATTAATCATATCATTTTGTTCAATTTCATTATAATTCATCACAATTTCATTTACGAAATTTCTGCAACAATATGAGTATTCTCTTTAAGCAGTCTAATGAATCTTTTGTTCAATAATGACGTTGAATCTATAAAAATGGAGAAATGATTTTATAACTGAGGCTCCATTCTTGTTATACATTGGCACCTAAGTTCAAGGACACCCTGCCTCATATCAATATCGCATCTTATATTTCCTGATCTTATCATATCAGGTGCCTATTTCAGTCTAGCAACCCTCTATAATACTAATCCATCCTCATCACATCAGCTCCATTGCAACAGCTGCTTTCAAATGTGAACTTTTTCGCAATTAACTTGATACACTGGACTGTATATATTGAGACTTGCTGTCTCTCGTGTAGATTCTATAAATAAATGTGAAAAAGACAGTTACGTGTGAACATTTTGGATACGTCACTATATCATCAAACTGTGAGTATACCAAACACAATATTGCCATTTACATGTCGTTGTTGTAAGCAAGTAATTCTACATGAAATGTCTAACATATCAATGTTCCACTGTAGTTGATCACTTGAAATGTCTAACATATCAATGTTCCACTGTAGTTGATCACTGAAATGTCTAACATATCAATGTTCCACTGTAGTTGATCACATGAAATGTCTAACATATCAATGTTCCACTGTAGTTGATCACTTGAAATGTCTAACATATCAATGTTCCACTGTAGTTGATCACTTGAAATGTCTAACATATCAATGTTCCACTGTAGTTGATCACTTGAAATGTCTATCATATCAATGTTCCACTGTAGTTGATCACTTGAAATGTCTAACATATCAATGTTCCACTGTAGTTGATCACATTGAAATGTCTAACATATCAATGTTCCACTGTAGTTGATCACTTGAAATGTCTAACATATCAATGTTCCACTGTAGTTGATCACATGAAATGTCTAACATATCAATGTTCCACTGTAGTTGATCACTTGAAATGTCTAACATATCAATGTTCCACTGTAGTTGATCACATGAAATGTCTAACATATCAATGTTCCACTGTAGTTGATCACATGAAATGTCTAACATATCAATGTTCCACTGTAGTTGATCACTTGAAATGTCTAACATATCAATGTTCCACTGTAGTTGATCACATGAAATGTCTAACATATCAATGTTCCACTGTAGTTGATCACTTGAAATGTCTAACATATCAATGTTCCACTGTAGTTGATCACATGAAATGTCTAACATATCAATGTTCCACTGTAGTTGATCACTTGAAATGTCTAACATATCAATGTTCCACTGTAGTTGATCACATGAAATGTCTAACATATCAATGTTCCACTGTAGTTGATCACTTGAAATGTCTAACATATCAATGTTCCACTGTAGTTGATCACTTGAAATGTCTAACATATCAATGTTCCACTGTAGTTGATCACATGAAATGTCTAACATATCAATGTTCCACTGTAGTTGATCACTTGAAATGTCTAACATATCAATGTTCCACTGTAGTTGATCACATGAAATGTCTAACATATCAATGTTCCACTGTAGTTGATCACATGAAATGTCTAACATATCAATGTTCCACTGTAGTTGATCACATGAAATGTCTAACATATCAATGTTCCACTGTAATTGATCACTTGAAATGTCTAACATATCAATGTTCCACTGTAGTTGATCACATGAAATGTCTAACATATCAATGTTCCACTGTAGTTGATCACATGAAATGTCTAACATATCAATGTTCCACTGTAGTTGATCACATGAAATGTCTAACATATCAATGTTCCACTGTAGTTGAGCAACCACATGACATGTCTAACATATCAATGTTCCACTGTAGTTGACCACATGACATGTCTAACATATCAATGTTCCACTGTAGTTGATCACATGAAATGTCTAACATATCAATGTTCCACTGTAGTTGACCACATGACATGTCTAACATATCAATGTTCCACTGTAGTTGATCACATGAAATGTCTAACATATCAATGTTCCACTGTAGTTGATCACATGAAATGTCTAACATATCAATGTTCCACTGTAGTTGATCACTTGAAATGTCTAACATATCAATGTTCCACTGTAGTTGATCACTTGAAATGTCTAACATATCAATGTTCCACTGTAGTTGATCACATGAAATGTCTAACATATCAATGTTCCACTGTAGTTGATCACTTGAAATGTCTAACATATCAATGTTCCACTGTAGTTGATCACTTGAAATGTCTAACATATCAATGTTCCACTGTAGTTGATCACTTGAAATGTCTAACATATCAATGTTCCACTGTAGTTGATCACTTGAAATGTCTAACATATCAATGTTCCACTGTAGTTGATCACATGAAATGTCTAACATATCAATGTTCCACTGTAGTTGATCACTTGAAATGTCTAACATATCAATGTTCCACTGTAGTTGATCACTTGAAATGTCTAACATATCAATGTTCCACTGTAGATGATCACTTGAAATGTCTAACATATCAATGTTCCACTGTAATTGATCACTTGAAATGTCTAACATATCAATGTTCCACTGTAGTTGATCACATGAAATGTCTAACATATCAATGTTCCACTGTAGTTGATCACTTGAAATGTCGAACATATCAATGTTCCACTGTAGTTGATCACATGAAATGTCTAACATATCAATGTTCCACTGTAGTTGATCACTTGAAATGTCTAACATATCAATGTTCCACTGTAATTGATCACATGAAATGTCTAACATATCAATGTTCCACTGTAGTTGATCACATGAAATGTCTAACATATCAATGTTCCACTGTAGTTGATCACTTGAAATGTCTAACATATCAATGTTCCACTGTAGTTGATCACTTGAAATGTCTAACATATCAATGTTCCACTGTAGTTGATCACTTGAAATGTCTAACATATCAATGTTCCACTGTAGTTGATCACTTGAAATGTCTAACATATCAATGTTCCACTGTAGTTGATCACATGAAATGTCTAACATATCAATGTTCCACTGTAGTTGATCACATGAAATGTCTAACATATCAATGTTCCACTGTAGTTGATCACTTGAAATGTCTAACATATCAATGTTCCACTGTTGTTGATCACTTGAAATGTCTAACATATCAATGTTCCAATGTTCCACTGTAGTTGATCACTTGAAATGTTTTAGGTGTACCTGAGATTGAAACATCTGACTGGTTTGTATTTTTTTCCTTTATCTCTTCACACTGTGAGAACATGAAAGTTATTTTGACTGACAGTACATTTTGTGTTCTTTTGCTAAAATTTTATACAAACACAAAGATAATGCATTGTGGTATCCATTGTCACGCTATAAACAAATAAATATCAATCATTTTGTTGAAATGTTTTTCGAAGAAAACATATGGTTTGCTTATCAAAATAAAGTGTTCGCTGTAAACAAATCACGACTGAAATAGGCTTAATATTAAAACATAGATTATTTTTCTCTGATATGAAGGCATACTATTTTAGATGCAAATGACAGAACATTGATCAAAGGTGTTGCCTTTGTAAGCACAAATCAAAGAAGAATTTTCTAAATACCAACCACCATCCGTTTCTGTACGTGCGTTACATTAGATACGACATGTGTAAACCTGTTTTCACTTGAATGCCAGACTTCGAAATTTACAGATTCTAATACATTAACTTTTGACTGAAATGTCAACACTCACTTAAGTATCCTATCGAGTAAATCCGGGAGCTAGCTAATTAATATTGTTTATGTATTTCTTATGCATGTATCTTGTGTTAATTTAAAAAAAAATATTTTATGTAACATTTTTTTTTAATGTCGTCCTTTGAAATACATTTGAAATGACGCTTTACGAACGCACTATTTATATCAGTTTGGTTGATGTTTGTTGATCTAGTCTGGGTCTCAAGTATTCTACCATTGTTGTTTTGATAAACCGACTTTCGATTTATTAATGATTCTTTGAGTTTACCGTCGCTGTTACAGTATTTCAGTCATAAAGCGACGTCAAGCTAATTACAGGTGAAGGAAAATCCCGAATGCACTGAGGCATCCTGGTAGAACCGCCGACCTACCGCAAGCCAGCTGGAAGGCTTCCTCACAGGAAAATCCTAATGACCCTGCCGGGACTCGAATTCTAGTGGTGAGAGGCTGAGTGAGTATTAAAGTCAGCGACTTTGCCCTCTCGGCCACGGAGGCCTTTTCAGCTTGCTTCGACCAATGTGCTCTTGTGTACTGTCTTATTTCCCAGTATTCTTTAAAACAACATTTTTTTATATTCTTAGCTTAATTTCATGATCAGTGAATACAGAGTTTTAAAATGTGTTTTATTACGTAAAATGAATACTGTCCTGAATTGATAACTATTTCAATCATTTTATTTGCGAACGTAACCATAGAACATTTATTGTGTACACTATTACCTTGAGTAGCTCTGTACAGTAGCAAATTTAGGTGAAGAAGTAACACAGAAAAACAAATCAACGAGCGAATAAATTGACATGTTAACAAAATGATTGTCTTCATTATTCGAGACCTTCCCCACTTTTACACATAAAGCACAGGAATACTACCTAATTAAGTTTATCTGGATGCAAGTTCATTACAGCCTGCCTTTTCTGGCATTTTGTTGGTAAGGTGCCATTGCTTTAATCCTTGTAAATTTTAACAATATCAGCATTTTCTGTAAGTTACTTATGTTCAACACGGACAAGAAACACAAAAGTAGCTGGTGAAGTCTGTCCGCGGCCAAGTTTGCAGCCTCTTTGTCTTGGACTACTTAACCTATATCAAGATAACCAAGGTACCCTAATGAAACATTAAGAAACCTTGGTCATCTCCGTGGAAGGCAATGAGGTCCGAAATGTAGCTGAACCATTACAGGGGTTTTACTTTAAGTACTAAAGTTTTACTTGAAGAGATGAGACCTCATTGTTACTGATAAACCCTGGAAGAGAGAGTAAGTATAAGTGTTCACTATTAATTGACGCAATATTCCATGACATAACGTATGTACTAAGTTTTACTCCAGTATCAAAAGCACTCCGAAATAACATTATCTCTTTATATGTAAGATATATGTATGGCCTGCACTATAACTGCATACATGTATTACGAAAATTGTGGAAATTATTATGAAAAAAAAAAAGAATATGAATTGCATCATTATTGCATAGAATTCAATTCGATTACGAACAAAAAATATAAAGTAAACAAAACTGCATCAGTTATTATGAAAAATATGTTTAATTGATTAATTTGGAATGTATAAAACAAACATCTAAACAATTAAGATTGTTTAACTATGTCATACCAACGCATGATTAACAGCAATCTTTAATAGCACAAAGACATTTGGAAATAAATCGAGGTCATGGGTATAATATGGTTTATCGAATCACTTAATCTTAAGAATCCCACGAAAAAGACATTTACAATGTGTGCAAATTGTGACATTCAGTTCCTCTCAACATCTTCAACATCTACTGCTCGCTAAGTTATGGACTTCGCATTGTTCTTCTGAGAACAACATTCTGGATAATGACCATTTTCAAAGAGTTATGAGACAACTGGAGGCAACATACGCCAAATTAGAGGTTACACTGTACCGTTGTTAGAACTGCTTCGTCACAAAAGGCATCTTCTAACAATGATAACTTTCAAGTTGGATTGTGTTTATGTATAAAGTATGCGATAATAATGTGTAAAATTTAATTCAGTCGGTTTCAGAAATGGTCAATTAGTAAATTCATATATGATTAATTATATTTCACTGTCAGTAAATGAAAACAGTTGTAACCTGAACATTAATATTAAATACTTATCTCATATTAAAATATTTATAACACATACGATAAATTTAAGTAAAATTAACGAACGGGACAAATCGTGTTTGCGGTTAAATATTTTGTTTATAAAATTACATTAGTTTATATTTGAAATAATATTCAAAATAAGCTTTTTTCTATGTACTCACCTGTCACGAAAATATTTTATGTTTAGTCTTTTATTTGGTTTTCTGTAAATCAATAATTAGGCAAATGAAAATATGCGTTTCTGGTAGCATGTCAAGGAAACGGTAGTCGGCTTGATTTTTTTAATATATTACTATGTAAAATTTGGTGAAGTGTTTTAAGTAAACCAGCATGGCTGATGATTATTTCCCCATTAAAGTATCACTATGATCATGCCTTTTGGAACATTACATGTTATTACTCTACTAAATTAAGGTCTCCAGGCACGCATCTTATTTTCTATTGGTTTTGCGCGTTTTTCCTCATAGTTAAAAAAAATCATTCAATGAATACCGTCCCTCGAGCCATCAAAACACAAATAGTTTTTAGGGCGCTTAGCTGGACATCGCTGAATGAATTTACTGATGCAGCGACGGCAAGCTTCAACACAACAAGTAAAAACGAAAATAAAACCAGACTACGAAACAAATACATTTAAACAGACAGTACGCATTTCAACACAATAGCGAAACGTGTTATCTATTCATAATAATAATATATATGGTCAGACACAGTGGAATAGTGTTATTCGAAGACATTCTTTAAACACCACATGGAAATAAACCTGTTGGTAATTTATGAAACCTGGCACCTATTCTACTAATCTGTTAGCGTTATACTAAAAAAATTTGGAGGTATTTCATCATTCATGATTCCCCTATTAAGCACACCATTACATTTCTGAACGTTTTCGTTATATAGTATCGTAACTATATACATGTATATCAAATAAGTCATATACTTAGATATTATGCAATACATTTATAATATAATGTGTTCCAACCTTTTCTTTAAATTTAAGCATCACTTTGCCTTAAACGTAGTTGGTGGAATTAAAGACATTTTAAAGCATATTCTGGATACTGTAAAAGTAGATTCAGAAATATTTACATTCTTCTTTTTTTAACATATTTTTTTTCTTATTTTGACATTTCATTATTTCGTTATAATATAACCTACATAGACATTCACAATAATTATATTGTTATATATAAATAATAATTTATCATTCCCCTCCCATTTCCATAACATATCAAGACCTTGTGCAATGAATTAAACTGTTCAACACTTTATATTCAGCTAGTTTTTCCGCATGGTTTGGTTTGAGTTTTGTTTTTTTTTGTTTTTGTTTTTTTCTTTACTTACCCGGTGTTTATCTTGATGTAATTTGTTAGGTTAACTTTTGCTACATTTCTATAAAATTATGCCACTTGCAATGTTTTTGCTTTAGAAATTACATTGAAATCATGTTAATTCAAGTGTGTTTTGAAATTATGTTTATTTTCTCCAAGTGTTTTTTTTTTTTTCTTTTATATTCACTAAGTGTTTATTGAACTAACGTTATCTGGTTCCATTAATTTTTGAAATCATATTTATTCTCTCTATTTTTTATTAAAATCATTTTTTATTCTCTCCAAAGTGTTCAACGGAATCATGTTTATTATCTCTTCTGTGCCGAAGACTTGTTCCTTCAATTTTAATTATCTTCGCTTAAAGCCCATATCCTAAAAGAAACGTATGAAATACATAAATCTTTAGAAATTGTTTGCAAAAACATGTTGTTTTTTTATTGTTACAACAATGACACTCAGTTCCGATCCCGTGCGACGTGTATTCAATTCAATCCAATTCAATATCTTTATTGACATAATATGCATTTTCATAGCCATCAACAATGGTAAACACAAATACGTAAATACATTTGATTTCATATAAAGCATTCTGAAAATTCAAACTAGTTTTTGTAACCTATTAATTAGTTGATTACGTGTACGGCTTATCAATCGCATCCTGAAAATGTTCTGAAAGCCTGAATTTCATATCATAATTGAAAATTGAAAAAGTTCCATATATTTTATATATATCGTTTCATATTCCTAGTCGAAGTTACCTCATTCTATTAAAGATGTTAAATTAAAAGCTTTATTAAAAACGTGGTTATATTTACTTTGGGGAAAGTCTTCTACATATTAACGTCCTCGTTATTATTTTGTTTTGAAGGATCACGAAAGGTATGATTAAATTCATTATGTTTAATTGCTTTTTCGTTTTAACTCAAAACATCATTAAATTTTATTCCATATATACATGCTTTATTTATTGAAACTTTGAAATATGTTAAGAGACGTTGATACCATAAACTAAACGTTGAACGCTGAATTCTTCCTTAGCAAAATGTGTTTAACTTATCAATAAGCATATTGCGTGAACTATTTGATTATCATCAGTGATAACTTGTTGAGAAACAGAGGTATTGCAGTGAAAATACGGTGCATACTCGAGGTAAATGATTTATACTTGGAATCGCTTGAAACTTACTTGTTAATCGTTAGTTTTGTGCCATAAGAATAGAATTTATTGTTGGAGGGAGATAATAGGGCAATACAGAACATAGTCATGATAGCAAACACTAGACAGACAACGTGCACGGCAAACATTTCTTTACATCCGTATAAAGATTTTCAATAATGCCTTTCACGAATCAAGTCTTTTCTTGTGTACTGGAAGATCTAGAATTTCTCGCTCAAACCTTTATTTGAATGCAATCATGCAACTTCCTATTTGAACATAAAAATACCTCTTCCAATGATATACACGATTAAAACATTTAATCTTAGTCAAACAATCGTTATGATGTCTAAATTAGATTTTATATCTTATAGTAATGGGAACTCAAATAAGCTCGATATATATAATTATATACAACTGTTGCATTTTTATCATAATGGCTCTCTATCAACGTTTAACATCAAAATCCTTATATTGGAA
The DNA here is from genome assembly GCA_021229015.1 of Solen grandis. Classification (NCBI taxonomy): domain Eukaryota; kingdom Metazoa; phylum Mollusca; class Bivalvia; order Adapedonta; family Solenidae; genus Solen; species Solen grandis. The sequence goes on along the minus strand of CM037781.1, from coordinate 39,692,218 downwards.
AGACTTACCAATGCTTACCATTGAGGTCTTATTTTCAATAATGTAAACCATTGTTTATGTAGCCAAGGTCTCTATATATACAGTTGTAGAAAAAAAACAACTGATGTAACTATTCTGATTGTTTTGGTTACTATGCTTTGGGTTATTGCGACTGTAACGAAATATCATGCTATGTACCAAGTTTTTGGGGACGTAATTCATTTTCGAGATATAGAAAAACACACAATCTTATCTGATCAAGGAAGCTACACTTATACATTCATTTCTCTTAGCATTGACTCTATCATAGACAGCTTGCTTTGGAAAGAGAGCATTTATGCCATGTACTTGATACACAAGATCGTATCGTCTCTATGGACCAAAGTGCTGTCTCTCGTCGTGTCCATTCAAAATACATGTAAATATGATAGTTACGTTAGAAATGTTTGAACTCATTAGTGTTACTTGAAAATTAAACTGTGACATACCGATTCCAATAAAAACAAGTATTCATTTTTTTCAATTTCTGTCAATTCAAAAGGTTGGTTTTTGTGATATTGATGCTGTCGTAACTTTCAAACTGAGAATCGTTCGTGAAAATTTACTTATGTTGCCGTCGCGAACTTTTTAAAATATTTATGGGTTGTTTCTGATGGTTGGCAACATTTAGGTAAACTTAATGTATGTCTGTAGCGGCCAGGGAAAAGAATCGGTGCTCACGAAATTACATGTTTGTCGCAAAACAGATATGTGATTATTCTGAATTTCCTGAAACATGGTACATGCATTAAATTTCTTTTACATAGAACATCTAACTAACAAATGAAATATAAGAGCAATGAGGCAATAAGACTAGAATGAATTTTTTTTTGGCTGACAGTACACATTGTATTCAGTTCCAAACATGTATGTTAATACAGACATATAGGAAAATGCATTTCGGTATGCATTGGCGAACTATAACCATATAAATATCAATTTCTGAAATATTTTTTGTATTACAGTAGAAAATTAAAGTTTTAAATACACTATTTGTTATAAGGCCATTTTATCAAGGATTGTTTTTGTTTTGTTTTTGTTTTGTTTTTCAAATCGGTCCTATATAGACCAAAATGTCTGATTTAGGACGAAAATCGGTCCGATGAAAATGATTCATCGGACCGATTTTCGTCCTAAATCGGCTTTTTTGGATATGATTGAGTCCCGACCAATGGACAATGACGGAAGTTCCGGAGGGCGGGCAAGAAAAGGGGACATTCACGGGTCCCTGTTACAACCAAGACGATCACGAGCCGACGATTTATGTTTAAAAACAATAGCCGATCACTTTTTTCGGTTTCCAGTCCTCAGAGGACAGAGGCGAACGCATCAGATCTTCCCCAGAAAGTATAGGATAGTGCTCGACAGTGTTCGCAGGTTCCCAACTATTTTCGCAAGAATTAGGACGATTAATCAAAGAAAAGGAACGGGTACTGTCGGGACCAAATCAATCCTTGGTGAAACAAAGCAAATAAGAAATGTCTAAATGCTTAATGCCATCCGTTTCTGTATGCCAGTTACATTAGATACGGCGCGTGTGAATTTGTGACACTTTAATGCTTGGCTAACTAATCTACAGATTCTGAAGTCATTATTAATTTTAAATGAAATGTAAACATTCGCTTAAGTATCTCACGGAGTATATCCGGGAGTAGCAAGCAGCAAATGATATCACATGTGTATTTCTCACAATAAACTTATTTTTAAATCTTGTTTTGTTTTTTTTTTTGAAATATAGAAATGAAACTTTTCATTCGAGATATGTTAACAGTTTGGATTGATGCCATCAGCAACTTTCTGTTAATCTATCCTAATACACAGGCTTTCTGTTGTTCCAATTTTATACAGTGAATACTCGTTATCCCTTAGATCACCACTGCTGTGGCTTCGAGTCCCATTCTGACCCCTTGGTTTTTTCATAAGATGGCTTCAACCAATGTGCCTTTGTGAGATTTTCTTCTCAAAGTTATATTTATCAAATCTTATTAATCAATTAGCTTTAGTTCCGCCATAACCTATCGAAACAATATCATATGTTAAGCTAAATAAACAATAAATACAGTTCTAAAATTTATTTTATTATAAGGAATACTGCCATGAATTGATTGTCATTTCAATAATACATCATTTACGACCGTTTCTGGACATTTATTGTGTACCATTAGCTTGAATATCTGAACGGTAGCTTAGTATAGAGAAGCAGCACCGAAGAAGCCAACGAACGAATAAATTGACATTAAACAAAATAATTGTGTTCACTATTCCAGACCTTTCCAACTTTTATACACAATGCACACGAAACCTATCTAATTAGGTTGATCTGGAATCCAGCGCCAGTATTCATGTTTATTACAGCCTTCCCTTCCTTCTGTCGGCAAGGTTACGTAGTTATAACACCTATGTTAAGATCTCCCAAATTGTAAGTTCTAATGACATCTGCATTTTCTGTAAGTTACCTACGTTCAAAACAATAAGTTTACAAGACGAGAAGCACATAATTAGATGTTCTGTCAACAGCTTGGTTTGCAAGCTCTTTAGAAAACTGGCAAGACAAATGCAAACGTTAAATATCTAGTTCAAGGAAGAAAGTGTTAGGCTTTTCTTAGTTTAAATATATTTTATTTGTATATAACTTGTAGATAACAGGTATTTATTACATAATCCAAGAGTATACAAAAAGGATTAGAACTGGAAGCTAAAGTCTTATTGTAGTTCCTATCCTGAAAATAAGAATATATGAATTTAGTTATCTTACGATTCTTAATATAAACATGTTACAGAAATTAAAACTTATCTATGCTATGAAAATAAAATAAGTTGATTTTATAAGGTTTTATAACAAGTTTTAGAGATTAGAATATTATTGTGATAAAGGTTTTGTTGAAACGGATTTGTTTGTTTGTCAGGGCTGATATACCAACTGTCAAAACGTTTTGATTATTTTATGTAGAGGTAAACCCCTTTAGTATTGTAGTACTGTTACGATTTTCAAAAAGAGGAATGCCTTTAGAAATGACTTCCAGAAATGGTGAATAGTACTGTGAGATTTTGTTTAAAAGTGGCTGACGAATGTTACTATATTGTGGGCATTGGAAAAGGGTGTTTCTTGAAGATGCGTCCTTCATTTTACAGGTCAGCCAGGAAGAGAGGGTAGGAATAAGTGTCTACCATAAAATGACTGAATATGTTCAGTGAAACAATGTAAGGTTTACTCCATTTTAACAAAAAGCACTCACTGAATTCTCAGAGATGACAGACATATTTTTGTCTGCGCTACAATTGCATGTTTCGAAAATTATATATATATATTGCAGAAGTATTGTAAAGTGTTCAATGTCATTGCACACACATAATTATTATTTAAAAATTTGCAAAAGATATTAAGAAAACTTGAATATTATGATTTCTTAAAAAAATATAAACAATTAAGATTGTTTTACTATGCTAACTGATGAATTAACAATAATCTAACATTCCACACAGATAATTGGCAATTCATTGAAGTCATGAGATGGGAATGGCGGCTTATCGAATCACTTAATCTTTAGAATCCCCTGAAAAAGTACATTTGCAAAGTTTGCGAAAATATTGCCTTTGGTGAAAAGTTAGTGTGTTATTTTTAATAAATAATAAATTAATTTACTTTTTTACATTTTTTGAAACAGAAAAAACACTCTGTTGACATATACTATATATACATACACATTTTCAAACCAAGATGTATCATTGTTAAGAAGGATGCGATATGTGACGAAGCAGTCGTTCTAACAACGATTAACTCTAATTTGATGTGTATTGTCTCCACTTGTCTCTCAAATCTTTGGAACATACTCATTATCCGGAATATAGATCTCAATGGTGTAACTCCGGGAAGTCCATAATTAAGCTAGCAGATGTGTTAGTCGAATACTGACACATCTTTTTTTAGAAGAATTGAAGGTCATTCATTGCAAATATCTTTATTCTGGGATTCGAAAGATTCAGTGATTTGATAAACCATCATCATACCCATGACTTAATCTTTTTTCCAAATGTTGTTTGGTATATAAGGTTTCGATGAGTCAGTTTACCATTTTTAAAATTATCTTTTTTTTTTAATATTTCATCTTAATCAATTACACGCGACGTTTCATAAATTTTGATGCAGTTTTTCCTTTTTTAAACTGAATACTATGCAATACTGTTTTATTTTATTACAGTTGAACCTGTATTAGCGGTCCCCTGTATTTGGCGGTCGACCTGCATTTAGCGGTCAGTTTTAATTTTATCAAACTATCATTTTGTTATTTTTAAACCTTTATCTTACAACTACCTCTGTTAAGCGACACATTCTCTTGTTCTCAGGACTGACGGTGAAAGACCTGTTTGAATGTATATGCATTTCATCGTAACATAAAGATATAGGGCAGATGATAAATCTGCCTAGCATCACATGCTTTGTTCAAGGATTCTTCCTTCTGGGTCATTTATGACAAAATGAATAAAGATATCATCGTCATATTCATTGTGTATTCATTTCTGTTCCACTGCAAGCAAACATTGTTTAACAACCCTGAAAATTCAGTCAAACATTTATTTCCAAATTATACAAAGAAAACAACATTGGGCATATAAAACATTAGCAAAATATAAAGGTAATGAATGGACAAAAGAATGCTATTTCGGAGTGTTTTATTTATATTTATGTAAAACTTACGTTATTTCATTGAACATATTCGGTCATTAAATGGTAGACACTTATTCATACCCATATCTTCCTGGGTTGATCTGTAATAGTGTGACGAATTTTCAAGTCACGACTAAAGCTAGATCTAAAACTTTCGCAGTGGTCTTATCTGATGTAGAGGTTGCAAAGCAAGCTATTGACAAAATGCGTTTTGTTGTTGTTGTTTTCATGTTATAAACGAAACGTGTTGTATTGAAGTTGTTAACAGAAATGTAGAGTGTGTTAAAATGCAAGTTAAGAAGACACTAACAAAGTGAACCTTACCGGCAAAATACTTGTAAAGGAATGTAATAAGTTTGTATCTTAACGCTGGATTCCAGATAAACTTAATAAGAGATGTTTCGTGTAATGTATGTGTAAAAGTGGGAAGGTCTCGAATAATGAACACAGTAATTTTCTTTACAAGTGAATTTATTCGCTCGTTTGATTGTGTGTGTGGTTTTTTTTGTGTGTTTTTTTTTTTGTTGGTTTTCTTGTTGTTGTTGTTGTTTTTTGTTGTTGTTTTTTGTTGTTTTTTTCTGTGATGCATCTGCTAAGTATTTAATTGTAAAGCAGTCAATGTAATAGCGTAAACAATAAGTTTTCAATTGTTATGGTCGTAAATGAAAGAATTAAAATTATTGTAATTACTTCGGGACGATTCGCTTTAAAGTAAAACCTATTTCAAAACTGTTTCTAATGTTAAACCATGCATGTTTGTGGAGAATATGTTTTATTTCCAAGTTCTGTGTCGTAAGTATGCTGTTTTGTACAGCTGAGGATTTAGATATTCAATTTCAAGAAGATCAAAGTGAATCATTTATATGTTTCGGGAAATTTTCTCGATGGGTCTTATCAGAAATATTTTCTAAAGATAGATTCATTCTTAGACACAATTCAAAACTTAACAAAGATTTCTTTTCTAAATTTGATCCTTTTGAATAAGCATACTGTTAAGATATAGATAAACGAACACATTGAATTATATCATTTTATTATGCAAGTGAATGTGATACAATTCTTGATTTGATCAACAGTACATTTATTTCGGTATTTTTAATTCATATCAGCGTAAATATATTAAAACAAACTAAAAAATTAACTACGCATTTTTCATTAATCATTAATGGACGCTTTGAATCGGAACCAAGTACATAGTTATTTATAACTGGAATAATATGATTCAGATTTTAATACTTTATAGCGATATTTTCAATCGAATAAATGGGTTTTCTCCCCTAGCGGGGTTCGAACATCACTGTACTATGCAATAAACATAATATACGCCCGTAAATCCGAATATTTAACTCTTTTTACCTTTAAAGAGTGAAACTCAATGAGACGTTAAAATGTGACTCATAAGCGCAGACGAATGCAACATGGAGATTTGAAATGTGTCATAAGCTTGAAATCTTGAAGGTGATAAGGCTTCATTGTAAAGGCTTATACATGTATAGGTTAACTTATGTTTACACTATTGTGCCATTGATCGTTTTGTTTAGTTATTTGTTGGGTTTAACGTACAGTCGACAGTATTCTAGTCATTTGGAGTCTATATCTACTTGTGATTAATAATGTGCTTCCACACTGTAGCATTACTCCATAGACACGTGGTATAAAGTCACCCAATATCGAACCAACCAGTCATAAACTACCCTGCATATATGTTGAGTGCGAAACAGGGAACTGCCAGCAACATTTTACGCATTTTGGTCGAGGAAATAACCCAAATCTCCCGCTCCGGAGACGGACACTCTAATCCTCGGGCAGTTTGTTCAAATTAATTTTGCCATATTTTCACTGAATACGATATCGTAATAATGTAGTTTGAACTATCATACAATCACCAGTCAATGGGTTGATTATATTCATTATCTAATGCTTGCAGAAATATAAATATACACACAAATTATCTCTACGTAACACACAGACATATAAATCTTATTTCGTGATAAATATCGACTATCCCCGTTGAGTTTCGTGTCATGAGATATTTTATCTTAATATAAACATATAATTCTTTACACAAGTACACAATTAATGCAAGTGTCTAGACAGAGAAACACAAGTGATGATGTCGTTTACGAGAGAGATAAATGATGCTAAATGGAATAATGATAAGGTATTTAATTGTTTAATTGACCAAATGTCGTGGATTATAAAAGTCTGCTATTTTCTTCCGAGGAATAACCTGCATCTACGAAAAGGTTAATCAATCCGTAAAATGATCGAAAGAAGCTATTTAGAAGCCTGCTCTCTACGATTCTTTAAATAATTTTCAAATACACATGTATGTTTATTTCAAAGTAGAGGCAGTACTTTATCTGTAATTAGATAAAAGGAGAAGCATGGAAGAACTCTCAGAATTATAGATTGATAAAATTAAAGTTTAAACAAAGATTTAACGAAGTGCAGCTCGCCTGTGATACACAGTGACACTGTCCGCTTCCCGTTATTGTTATGGCAAGACAGAACTCAAGTGTCTGAATAACTGTTTGGAAATTAGTAGATTTAATAATTTTAAGATTCAAGCTGCAGAAATTGTAAATATTTGATAAATATTGAAGAGTGGGATAAGAAACATTTTTAGTTTGCCTTTTACTGTCTACAAGGAATATCGACGACAGAAAGAAATTAAAGGATTAAGCCATCGCCAAGTCTTTAGAATATGCTGAGGATCTGTAGCTTCTAGTAATTCAGGAAAAATGTATTTACAAACGTCATTTTTATTGAAGCAAATATCTACAAATCATAATAAAAATGAGTTTATTATGAGTATAAGAAGAAGTGCGTATCCCTGTACTTGCGATGTTCGTGTACTAAGTTAACCGTAATGTTACATGGGTTCGAACCATGCCATGATGGTCAGCAAGATGTTTTATGTGAAATGGATATTAAGTCTTCTATTCAAAAAAGTAGATTTTCTCCGGTTGGTTCAGTTTCCACACTCATCAAAGGCCTTAGAACACTGATAATGTGCCAGCAAAATTATTTTCATATCAATGTGATTGTATTCTGTATAATTGTTATAGTATTTCTTGAACCAAGACCGAGATAGAGGACCCTTGACACTTAAAGCGCGACAAGCACGATATATCATTTATGATTCACTATAAAAACAGGGAAGAGTTTACTTATAAAAATGTTTTTACATATGAATGCTGTGATCAGTTTCCCCAGACGTCAATTTCCGCTTCGAGTGTAATCCAGGAAGTGAATAGTCGCTATTTTGAATGCTACATTTAGGTAAACGTAGATTCAGATTGGCATGTCCAGAGGGGTTTAGTTTCTTCATCTTAATTTCAAATACTGTTGAACTTATTGCTAAATTTATAAGCTAATGCATTGTACGGGTGAATAACCGGGACACATATAGTGGAATAGACAACACGACCTACAAATATGAAATGTTGGTGAGAGATAATTGTACGCTAAATCTATGGAACGCCGTAACTGTCTTATGTTGGGAAATTCCTAGTTGTTGTTTTCGTTAATTGTCCTATCTTGTTAAAACAATATCCTATTTCCTAAAATAGCCGCACTATTATGTCGATTTAGAATATCATCTTATTATCTGCTATGCACGAAACTTAATAACAAACATGTTCGACATGATAACTCGTGTAAGTGTAAGAACAAAATGACAAGATACTACGACACTTTGACTTAATTACGACTGGGTGTTTCACCTTGGAAACACTATAGACATATCCCCAAAACACGTAAGTACCATTGATTGAACGTTGAATCCTATAAATAACAAACAAATATAAGAAAAGGTCCATTGCAAAATGGCATGAGTTTGTTTGTATCTGATATAGCAGTTTCGTGCAATGTCAATATGTCCATATGTATATAGTCCTAAAGTACATTTAATTAAAGGAATACTGTTTGGACGTTACATGCAACAAAACAAACTAACAAAACGAAATATCATGCATTTTAGGGTAGGGTGGTAATTAAAAATATTTCTTTTTAAAGAAAGTGCATTGCATATAATTAACTTAGATGTTGTTTTAAAATTCAATAATTATTTTCGATTATTCGAAATTTTATTTGCTTAGAACAACATACATTCTGTAATGACTAATGACTGTACCAGTGTATGAGTGTTTTATGAGTGTTACATACAATAACGCATATTTATTCAGTGTACCACTAGGGGCTACGTATTCCTGCTATATTTTTACTTGGATTTCCTTAATTAAGTTAATAAAGGAGAATAATAACGCCATTTCCGGTCAACCAACATAAGACTGTTCTGAAGCTTAAAATTAATCACAACAACATCAAATTTTAAAGAAACAATAAATAACAACAAATCTTATTTAGTCGAAATGAATGTATCCCTCTTAGCAACCACAAAATACCAAATGTATCATTAAGCACGTATGTATAAGAACTATCTCATATACAAACGATTCTAGGTCAATATGTGACCCGCCTTCAATGGATTATAAACAGATCATGTTAAGAACGATAATGTCACAAGCTATAAATGATTGTGTCAGGGTGATTGATCCATTGTTTGTTACTCGGTACAGAGCACCTTATACCCCTACAGAGATTTAGGATTTAACGTCAGGGTCGTTTAGTGCAGGGAATTCTGTCTAGATGTATCTTACAATTTATCAAAATCTGTCATATTATCTAAACAAAGACCGATCAATCCAGCAGTACCATTATATGTACTGGTATCTTAGCGTTAAGATATATTAATTTTTGTTTTTTTCGCGGACAGAGATAGAATATACAACTTCGATATATACATTTGCTGACCTCCAAATCAGGAATGTACAAGTGCCATTTTTGGATGGGTTTTTCAACCTTTAAATGATGTCGATGCGGGCGTCACGCGTCGTCGGGCGTCGGGCGTCGGGAATAAAGTTTTAAAAACGATACCTTATAGCTTCCTGCTTTGCATTTAACATATATACAATGTGCTTCCATGACTTGTTTGCCCGGTAAAAGGAAATTGTGACTGAGTGTAGTATCATATCTACGATGTAATATAGCAGTATGGTAGCACTATAATAGTACACAGTATCTCAAAATTACTAAATTACTGTCTGTGAGACTTTAAAACAAACATATCCTGTAAACACACAATTCTTTTTAAAAGAAAGCATCGTTATTTTTGATAACTTCTTTACACATTTGTTTTGATATAATTTTAAGGCTAAGTCCCTGTAATGGTTCCGCTATGTCTTGGACCACTTAACCTCTACCAGTGAAACATTAAGAAACCTTGGTTATCTCCGAAAAAGGCTTTAAGGTCCGAAGTGTAGCGGAAACATTACAGGGACTTTACCTTAAGTATTTTATTATTTTATGGCAGAAACTATTTAAAAAGTTTTATCTAATAATGCTGTACTACGCAATAACAAACAAATCCTGTCTACGTTGCAATGGGAGTGATAACATGTAAAATTATTTCCACACTTCCCCATAATGTCAATCCGATTTACACCATGTCCTATATATATCATTCACTTTTAATATATCATCATCTGTCATTCTGCAAACACATGACGTCAGTTTTCACGATCAGTTTGTCAGTTAAAATATATTGCATGTATAAAGATTTGATGTACTCATAAAATAACACAATGCGGTTGAAAAATTCAAGTCATAAATCATACAGGTTCACACCAAATGCACGTGGTACATCGAATGACAATTTTCCTGTCATGAGATTGACAGTAATGGAGCATTTTACACCTAGTCGAAGACTCAATCAAATACACGCTGACTTCGTTGAACCCTTTAATCTACCATACAACGCCCTGTAATTGTCCATTGAAAATTACTGTCAAAGTATATGGAATCATATTGTACCAAGGCAAATGGCGAAATATTGCTATATTGATGTGAAATTTTGATGGTCCTGTCTGTAACAATGGACTGCAGTGTCTAGAAATTTGGTATTGGCTTACAAATATCAAATATTATAGTAGTTTTGTTAAAGCAAAAGAAAACATGCAGTTATATCGAATTTTGTTAACGAAACCATGAAATATGAAATGTCAAAATTAGAAATAATGATACTAAAGAGAAGAGGGACTCCATTTTATGCAATAAATCAATTTGAAACTATTCAGTAAATAATTAATGACAATTAATATCGTAAAATTAACCCATGATTTGTGGCTCAAGGCTGTTATCAAATAATAGAAAAAAAATTACATATAGAAATTAACTAGGTGTAGTTTGATACGCATTTGCAGCATCAAGGCATGTTGTAGAATTGTTTACTAATGAACAATGCAGGGTGTTTGTGTAGCTGTAAAACAATATTACGCAAATATAAGACAGAAGTTGAAGAGGAAAATTTATTACTAATCAAAACTTTCAATAATTGTAAATTATGGATGATGAATCAGAGATACTCTTTATAAAATATCACTGATTTTTAACTTCAGATGCTTTGTAAATACATCCGAGAACATGATGTCAAATTGACTTGAATTCTATCATAATTACCAAGGGCTAAATCATATTTTCATTCTTAAATATGTTTCTAATATATATGACCTTGACTCTTTTTAATAATATAAGCGAAGTAGTGAACTACTTTGATGCAAAAAAGTCATTATACTGTTTAACAAAATATGTCAAGAATTGTTATTTATAAGGGGAGAATGATGAAATACATCCAAATGTACTTTTATACTTATTGTAAAAAGAGATTGGCGGAAACTAGTGCTATATATTCCAGTTGCTTTATTACTATCAAGTGTTCATTGAATGTCCGCATGTAACACCTTTCCAATTTGTCTGACCACATCTTTCATATATTGTCATCATGTTTCGTTATGCAATTGAACTCCGCACTTTCGCCTTAAAGGTCCTTTTTCATATCCTGGTTTTAATTTAATTTTGGAGTTAACCGTTTCTGCATCAGTATTCCAGTTATACATTGATATCATGCTGTGCAAAATAAATACATGTACGTTTAAAAATGACTATTGTGATAATTTACAGCAAAATAAAATCATGATCCACGCATTAATTACAAATACTACAGCAAATACTACCTTGCAATATAATAATAAAAGAATAAAGCTGACCTATCGATCTTGTCTTTCTTTTATTGCCATGTAATCAGAAACGCAACTGTGTTATTTTGCCTACTTACAGGCACAAAGAAAGAATTTTCATGATATGTATAATCCTGGGGACACTACGGAGTCTCGAACCCGAAGTGGCAATGGACTAAGTGATAGAAAGTAAACGAATGTAACAACTAGGCTCGGATGCCCATCAATTTAGTTTTCAGTTAACCATTCCACTTGGGCAACTTGAACTATTACTAATTGAAAAGTGATTTATATCCTAGCATCCCACTTCATCACCCCACCCACTTCTGTACAACTGAAACTGGGATATAATAAATAAAAGTTTACATGAAAATAAAAAAATATTGTTAATATACAAGGGATAAATTGAGAAATTTATCATCAAGATATTGAACCTGAGCAACTGTGTTCATTAATTTAAGGACGGACAGTAAATAGTAAAAAAACAACAGTGCATTATCTTTGAAACAGCTTAAATTAATTTATAAACATTATTGTCACATACGTTATATATAAACACGTTCCAACTTGAGATTTATCTGTGTAGGAAGAAGTGATGTGTGACGAAGTCGCCCTAACAGTAGTAACCTCTTATTTGGTATGTATTGCCTCCAGTTGTCTCATACATCTTTGGAAAATACTCATTATCGGCAAAGTTGATATCGATAGAGTAATCTCCAGGCAAGTCCATAACTTAGCTAGAAGATGTGAAAATCGAATACTGTACACATTTTGGTCGAAAAGGACGAGATGTCATTCTTTGCAAATTTCTCCTCTTTTTGTTTTGGTGGGAGGGGTTAAGATTAAGTGATTAAAACAACATCCTACCCTTGACGTTAATGTTTTGCCAATTGTTTATGTTGTATTTATGTTGTTTATGTTGTATTTATGTTGTTTATGTTGTATTTTAGATTGCCGTTTATTCATGTGTTAGTTTGACATAGTTAAACAATCTGAATTGTTTATATTTTTGATATTTTTTTCATGATAATGATGATCAGTTATACAGTGTGTTTCATAGTATATAATAAAGTTTCTTTACTTTATATTTTTGTGTGCATTCAAATTGAATACTTTACAATACTGATGCAATTCTATAAAGGTATATACTTGAACACAATATAGTGCAGACGAGAAATATATGTTTAATTACATTTTTATATGTTTTGTTTAAGGTGGCGTCCTTTTGGAACAAAGAAAGTTTGATACTATTTGCAATTCAATTCATGTCAAAATAATCCAAAAATATACAAAGAAAATAACATTAAAATTGGGAATTTTATAAATAAATAAGATAAAATGGTTATGAAGAGTAGAGAAAAAAAATTATTTCAGAGTAACCCTAACCCAAAGCCTTACATTAACAAACATATTCAGTCATTTAATGGTAGACACTAACCCCGGACCCTCCCTTCCAGGTTGACTTTGTACGTATTACAATGAAGACGCATCTTCAAATAACGCCTAAAGCTAAAACTAGATCTAAAACTCGAATAGGTCTTGACTGTTGCAAATCTGGCTGTTAACAGACTTCACCATTTTGTGTTTGTCTTCTTTAAAATGTGCTTTACTAAACACAAAATAACTTACAGAAAACGCAGAAAATCGTTCAAATTCACATTATAGGAGACCTTAACAAAAGTGTTCAAACTACAACACCTTGTCAACAAAATGCCTGAAAAGGAAGGCTGTAATGAACTTGCATGCTGACGCTGATTTCCAGATATTCATAATGAGCTGGGTTTCGTGTGCTTTATGTGTAAAAGTTGGAAAGGTCTGGAATAATGAACACAATCATTTTGTTTGCATGTCAATTTATTCCTTCTCTGGCTTTATATTTCTGTGCTGCTACTCCTGCTAGTGTTGCGGTACAGCTATTCAAGACAAAAGTGTCCACGGTTTTTTCAAGTGTTATGACCGTAAATGGCAATCCCTTCAGGACAGTATTCATAATAACTTTACATATTTCAAAACTCTTTTCACATTTCATCGATGAAATTAAGATAAGAGTACAAATATTGTTTCCAATATTAATGGCGAATCTAGTGATCTAATTCGTATTATAAGAGGATCAAAGATGAAAAGCAGTTCAATATATTACATCAGTTTGTTTCTTAATCGGCATTTTTGTCGTTATTTTGAGGTTTATCGTAGCATCAAGAAATATTGACCAGCAAGGAGACTGAAAATCTCACAGTACACAAGGGCACATACTGTGATGCCATTAATTATCGTGGGACACTAATTTTCGTCGATTTCGTTTTGGGTTTTATCCACGAATATTGATCTCCAGGAAAACTTGTCTCTTATATAGACGTCACGTTTTCTAGTGCATATATCCTCGAATTAATATACCCACGAAATTCCCTTAGGTACATAATCAATGAAATTTAATGTCAACGAAAATTAATGATTTTACAGTAGGCCGTAACGTCCGAGTGACCTGACCGGAAGCGGAAGCCTCAGCAGTGAAGATCTAAGAGACTGCGTATGTGCGCTATATAAAAATGCAATGGCAGAAAACCTGTATCAGGATAGATGAAAAGAATGGTGCAAAACACGTATATCTTTCAATCAAACTTGTATATATCTCGTTCCTACAAACGTATATCAATGGACGAGATTATGAAAAAATATTCTCAAACTCCTATTTTTAAATGTCTAGCACAAAATTCGACATATATATGAAATTTTAATGCAGCTGTTTGCTAGCTGCCGGATCTACTCGGTAAGATATGTAAGTGAGTGTTGACATTTCAGTCATAAGTTAATACTGTGTATAGCAGCTGAAACTTAAAAAGTCCAACATTCAAGTGAAGACAGCTTCACACGTGTCGCATTTAATGTTTCTCACATACAAAAAAGACGGTGTTTGACATTTAGATAATTCAGGTTTATTTTGCGCTTACAAAGGCAAGTATGATTGTTGAATATTCTGTCATTTGTATTTAAGATTAAATGTTCCAAAATAAAAGAAACTATTCATAAATGCTTTAATATTCACTTGTGATGAATATTTGCATTGAAGGCTTTATTTTGATAATCATACAATTTATTTTCTTCAAAAAAAAATCTACAAAGAGATGGATATTTATATAGCGTGACAATGCATCCCAAAATGCAGTTACTTTGTGTTTGCATTACAATATTTGTAAGCAATCAAATACAAAGTGTGCTGTCAATCAAAACAACTTAAAGTGATCCGACAATGTGATTTGTATATTATTTTTCCTTTGTCTGTATTTGATAAATGTTGTTGTTTTTATTATTTAATGCTTTTGGGTGGATTACCTAGAAATAACAGTGGATTATATCCTGATAATTTCACTGATTTGAAAAGTGAAATTATCACAAACACAGTGAAATTATCAGAAACTTCCTCCATTGCTGATCTTCGCTAAATTCAAACAACAAGCAACATAGAATTATTAATAGAAATGTGTTGTTTGTATATATATTTTTTTTTCGATTGCTACCAGTGTTAACCTACTACATGTATTGTATTTGATTATGGGGAACTTTTTTTTTCGAAATATCATATTCACCAGATTGGACCTGAAATTGCCGAAAAGACATGATTAGTAAATGCTATATATAATGTTTGCTTAACCAATACTGTACTCGTAGACGCTGCAGTTCATTGTGTATAGACAGGGCCATCTTAAAATGACCGACATTATAGCAATAATTTGGTTGTTGCACTTTGGTTCCATTTACTTTGACAGTAATTTTAAATGTCATACAATCATACTTGATAAATACAATGGTCAATAACAGTGTATGATGGATTAAAGAGTTCAACGAAGTCAAGTGTATTTTTGATTGGAACTTTGACTGGAGGTAACATACTTTGTCTCTCTCATGACAGTAAAATTGTCTTTCGATGTACCATTGGTACTTGGTATCAAACGGTATGATTAATGACTTTTGAAAATAAATTTAGGGACTTTATGATACTCCTGACAACATCTGATGTGCCATTGTTAATTGTATTGTGTTACTTTATGAGTTCATCAAAGCTATGTAATATATTTCGCTGACAAATTGATAAAAGACAATTGACGTCATATGTTTACAGGATGACAGTTGTTATATAAACAAAAAGCTAACGTAAAAGCATTTCTTTTGATTGACAATGCTTGAGAAATTTTAAAATATTTTTTTCATATATTTACTGAAGTGCTTGAGCGCCAAGCAGGGGACTACCAGAACTATTTTAATGACTTTGGTATATCGCGGTAGGATTTAAAACAAAATTAATCTTTATTTATACTTTAAAATATATGTTTTGTCGGTTTGTTTTGTCGCGTTTAACGTCTAAACAATGCTATTTCGTGTGTTGGGACGACTATTGTCTGCATGAGGCAAAATATTGAATATTTAATAAGAGTGTAGCATTAGAATGTTTACTGTCATTTTAGAGATTCGAACAGAAAATATCGGTGCCTTATTATCATTGTATACATGAGGAAATTTCGAGGGCTCAGCGCAAAAGTGTCTCAACTTGTTCTTTAATACATACAGGTTATGGCCCTTTTGCGCTGAGCCCACGAATTATCCCTTACAATTTGCAAAGTGAAGATCGGGGCTTGGGTATATATATATATATATATATATATATATATATATATATATATATATTTGAGTAAAGAAGCAGCTGCAAGAGTTTTGCACCAATACATATATGTATATATGATCTGACATGAATTGTCATTTCATATCAAATTTTACTAAACGAGTTCATGAAAACGTTGGCGAGCTTAATAACATTTTCATGAACGAGTTTAGTAAAACTTTATATGAAATGACACTTCATGTCAGATTCTTTTTATCATATGTTCTATAGTGACAGTAAGACACGATATTATAACAACTAACAAACAAATAAATGAAGGAACGGCCGGTGCTCGAATTACTTTTGTAATCTAACACCAAGAAAATAGTTTCAAATAAGAACTGAAAATAACGATTTAACATGTGTATTTCTCACACAATTTCAACATCATATGAATAATGAATTAAAAACATTTAATCCAGCTGTTCGAGTTCAACACACTATGCTTTTATATAGAATACACGCGCGTAACGTGGAGTGATGTAATTCGGCCTAAAAGTTATATGTAACGTGTTAAATATAAGAAAATACATAATTGGGACACGACACCGGAAACAGCTGTTTGAGCACAATGTCATATGATAAATATATATACGACACGTCCGTTTAAAGCTCTCTCTCTCTCTCTCTCTCTCTCTCTCTTTGTGTGTGTGTTTGTGTTTCTTATTTATAGTTTTTTCCCAGTATTTGGTATTAAGATAATTTGGAGTAATGTCTGTAGTGTTACCACTCGGAAGCATCTAGTCGTAATTATGTCAAAGTATCGTAACACCTTATTATAACATATAACTAGTTATCATGTCGAACATGTTTGTTATCAAGTTTCGTGCATAACAGTTAAAAAGATGATTTTCCTAATCGACATAATAGTGCGGCTATTTTAGAAAATAGGATACTGTTTTAACAAGATATGACAATTAAACAACAGCTAGGAATTTCCCAACATAAGACAGTAACGGCGTTCCATGGATTTAACTTACAATTCATTTCATTCTTGTAGGTCGTGTTGTCTATGCCACTATGTGTCGCGGTTATTCACCCGTACAATGCATGAGTTTATACATGTATAAATAAGTTCAACTTAATTTGAAATTAAGATGAATAAATTAACCCTCCTTACACATGTCATCTTTAATCTACGTTTATCTGGATCCAGAATTTAAAATAGCGACGAGATTACAATCATAGCGGAAATTGATGTCTGATGAAACTCATCACAGCATTCATATATAACAAACATTTTTAGAACTCGTACTTTCCCCCTTTTTCATGGTGAATAACATGTATAAATGGTTTCCCATGCCTATTTCGCTTTAAATTAGGATAATTAGTGTTTAGGGTCCTTTATCTAGGTCTTGGGTTCAATTTATTTGAAAAACGTTGAGAAAGGAAGCGATCACATCTATCATGAAAATAGTTTTGTTTGCACAGATGGGAGTGATCTTTTGGCCATTGGGGAAACCGTAGTACCGGGAGGAAATCGATGTTTCTGAAAAGACGACATTATACACTTTCACGTTAAATGTCTTGCCGACCATGCTTCGAACCCGAGTTACATTACGATTAACTAAGTACATGTACATCTCAAGTACATGGATGC
Organism: Solen grandis; assembly: GCA_021229015.1. Taxonomy (NCBI): domain Eukaryota; kingdom Metazoa; phylum Mollusca; class Bivalvia; order Adapedonta; family Solenidae; genus Solen; species Solen grandis. The sequence goes on along the minus strand of CM037781.1, from coordinate 39,674,201 downwards.
ACACTTCTTCTTTTTCTATCATTATTTTTTCAAGTAATTACCGTCATCATTAGTAAATATAATTCATTCATATATATTTGCTTCATATACAAAATCACCTTTGCACATGAAATTACATATACTGGATTACAAGGCGGTACATGTAGATACACGAGATGTGTCTCACGTGCACTCTGAAAAACTGGTGACGGCTTAAGTCCCTTACAGACAGAAAAATGCAAAATAAAAATGAACCTTGTCCCAATTTTCAATATCTATTAAGATTTCTATTTCTGCAGCTGAAATCTTCAAATCATAAAATCTACCTAATTTCAGTCGGTTATCAAGGAACGTGTTGTTTGTTGTTGTTGTTTTTTTGTTTTGTTTTTGTTTTGTTTTTTTTTTGTTTTTTGGGGGGGGGGTAGGGGGGGTGCCTCCGTGGCCGAGAGGGTAAACCCGCTGACTTTAACACTCACTCAGCCCCTCACCGCGTGGGTTCGAATCCCGACAGGGTCATTCGGATTTTCATGTGAGGAAACCTTCCAGCTGGCTTACGGTAGGTCGGTGGTTCTACCCGGATGCCTCCGTGCATTTGGGGTCTTCCTCCACCTGTAATTAGCTGGACGTCACTATATGACTGAAATACTGTCGAAGCGACGGTAAACTCAAATAGTCAAGTCAAAATAGTCAGGGTTTTTTTTGTGTGTTTTGTTTTTGTTTTGTTGTTTTTGTTTTTGTTGTTGTTGTTTTGTTGTTGTTTTTTTGTTTGTTTGTTTCGAGAACCCTCCGTCTTGTCACATTAACGAAAAGCGGTCACTGGCACTGTATTTAATCTTCAATTCAATGTAATTTTACCAAACCATAATTTGGAGAATTCTTCCATAAAGCCTCTCTTATCTAATTACCGATAAAGTATTGCCTCTACTTTGAAATAAACATATCAGAAATAACTAAAAAATCGGAGAGAGCAGGTTTCTGAATAGCTTCCTTCGATCATTTTACGGATTGATTAACCTTTTCGTAGATGCAAAACGCCCAAGTTCATTCCCCCGGAAGAGATAAAGCTGACTTTTATAATCCACGACATTTGGTCAATTAAACAGTTAAATACCTTATCATTATTCCATTTAGCATCATTTATCTCTCTCGTAAACGACATCATCACTTGTGTTTCTCTGTCTAGACACTTGCATTAATTGTGTACTTGTGTAAAGAATTATATGCTTGTATTAAGATGAAATTTCTCATGACACGAGGTTCAATGGGGATGATCGTCATATATCACGAGAAAAGATTTATATGTCTGTAAGTTACGTAGACATAAATTGTGTGTGTATATTTCTACAAGCATTAGAGAACGAATATGATCAACCTAAGGACTGGATAGCGTAACACAGTGCAAATTTCATAATTTTGGCATCACAAAAGTGA
>CM037781.1:39622691-39672691 GCA_021229015.1 Solen grandis | reverse complement strand
TTAAAATTAAATGATGCCATGAAGATAAAGAAAAATTAAAATAACAAATTTTAAATAAATCAAGAATCATATGCAATATATATGCAAAGGTTAACAGTGCATTTTACAGAAGCTTTGAATAAACAACATATACTAATTATTTGCAGAATTTACAGATAATTAAATTTAGATTTTAATCATAAACATGGGTGCCGTATCTTAATTCATTATACCTAAAAAGGAAAAAGAAAATAAAAAAGAGAAATATATATATAACAAAAAAAAGAAAAAAAAGAATCAGGACAACTTCCTTAATCTTTTTTAATAAAAGTTTATATCATTTGATGAATGCTTATTGTGAACTTAAATCATTCATTCTGATGTACGATACATGCATACATATACACACAAAACATGTATAAATGTATGTATACATACACATATAAACATAGGTTTAAAATTAAATCTCCTTCCCCAAACCCTTTTCTACCACACAAAAAAAAACTTTAAAAGCTTTAAATGTTATTGTGGTTATAATAGGTGATGCATTAACGTATATGTTTTGCAATGAAATCTAAAGACAGTATTGGTACACATTCATTGTTTTGTTAGCAACCACATGAACACAAGAGAGCATGCCAGCTGAGACTGAAATAAAGTACATAAAGCACAAACTGGGCGCTCTCTGGGTTGGTATTTCATACGTACATCATTTAATTGTATTTTATATACATATATACGTACAACAGCAAGGACGTAACAAGTTTTAAAATGCAGCTTTGATAAAATATTTTAAGTTTTCATAAAACGGATTATACCACAATCTTATAGCCATTATTTAATATGGCTATATATCTTAATATAATGGCAGACATATTTCTACAACTTCCACTCATCGCATTATACGGTCCAAAAATTGAATCGGGTCTTGATCTTCAATATTTTATGGGGCCTCCGTGGCCGAGAGGGTAAAGTCGCTGACTTTAACACTCACCCAGACCCTCACCGCGTGGGTTCGGATTTTCATGTGAGGAAGCCTTCCAGCTGGCTTGCAGTAGGTCGGTGGTTCTACCCGGATGCCTCTGTGCATTCGGGGTCTTCCTCCACCTGTAATTAGCTAGACGTCGCTATATGACTGAAATACTGTCGAAGCGACGGTAAACTCGAATAGTCAAGTCAATATTTTATGGAACGCAAAATACATCAACCCATACCCGAATTTGATAAACAGGAATATGTATGGTAGAAAGGCTATACTACTATTCATTCACTGTAAAACTGTGTATTGCTTTTATTAAATTAAAAGTATGAATGAAGAAATGCTTAATTAATCCATCATATAAAATATCATTATTTAATTATGGAAAAACAAATCATAATAACAGTTCAAAGTACAAATCTACAGGTAAAATATGAGAAATATTTCACCGGTGTAGCACAGTGTAGGTTAACAAAAACATGAACGCAAAATATCATTTCAGCAAAATCAGAAATAAAATATATACAGTTTTCATTTATGTACATTAAATTTATACCACAAAGAAGGAGATTTTTTTTAATACTTAAACTTTTATTATTTAATGTATCATTCCAAATCTTTAGTTCAAGATTAAATAAGGCCATTCTTCTTAATATAATTTCAGGCTATCTTAACCACACCCACAAATCGAATAACACGGTTAAAAATAAAATTTGTCCCTTAAAACGCACATGATCTTCTTAAGGAATGCAAATTTCATCAATCCAAATTTAACAGTTATGAATATATTTAATAGAAAGAGCATAATAACTTCCATTTTATTGTTCTAGAATACTTGACATCTAATAATTGACTCCATAAACATAAAACTTGATATTGAATTAACTTTATCAAACTTGCTTGAATTAAGTGATATGTTCGATTTCAACAATAAGTAAATCATTTATATTTTGAGCAAGACTGTTAGACCGTACCATGTTTTTTTGTTGTTGTTGTTGTTGTTGTTTTTGTTTATTTGTTTGTTGTTGTTGTTTTTGTTGTTGTTTTGTTGTTGTTTTTTGTTGTTTTTTTTGTTGTTTTTTGTTTTTTGTTGTTTTTTAAATTGCATGTATATCCTTGTGAACAAATACAATAGTATTATCACCAGCATATACAAATAAATTACACAACAAAACCATATTTATTTTTGTTATTTACATAGCAAGATATACATGTTGTTCTAATATACTACATTTATATGGAACTCCAATTTACGGGTTCATTTCTTGCTTGCCGGCTCTAGGTGAACCACAAGAACTTTATTTTGATTATGAATTACAACAAGTCTCAGTAGGCTATGATCGAAACAAATTGACAATGTTCCCTGCAGTCCATCAGTTTAAGTAAGTACATTTCCCATTCTCTCGCCATCCCCAGATAAAAAAACGACCTTGTCTGATTTGAATCCAGAAACAAAAAGATTGAAAACTCTGTTCGTGTCCCCACTGACAGCTAAATGATTGCACCATGATGATGTTACATTTGCCAATTTTCTCAACAACGACCCACACAAGTTGTACATGTGCACAATGTTTTACAGTCAGAAACAAACAGTTCATCGTTGTAATAAGATATACTATAGCAGGCATGGTCCACATCAAATGATCTGGTCATGGTCATTCTCCCTCCAAAGTAGCAAACTGTATCTTCTTGTTGTGAAGAGCCACGGCTAACTCCTTTTGACCAACACAACACACACTATATGAAATACCGGGGACCTTACAAGAGTCGATCACAGAGGAAGTGGAGATGTCTACGTGTTTTAATTTTTTGTTCTTTATGTCTGTTACAAAAACAGATCCATCCGGTAGCAGACAGACATCTCTACACTCACAGGGATAAGAATCATCAGTCATCTGAACACTCATCTCGTTCTTTTGTTGCACCTCATAATGACGTACTACAGATTTTTCCAAGAGATTTTAGACCAGCTAAGTTTGACTCAATGCTGTAGTCTGGCTTGAAGACAACCATGTTTTTTTCCGAAACCTGGATCCCGACTTGCCTTGGCTACGACGAAGATATACTTCTGTGCGTTTTTCATATTGATAATCATTTGCGATTCATTGCCAGGGAAGGTTGCAAACATCTTCAGACATTGACTGATATCTTCTTCAAAATGATTGCAATCTTCAACAGCTTTTTGAATCTTGTCTTCAGCTTCTTTAAATACAAGATTTAGATCGTCCTTGGCTTTCTTCCCCACAGCCGTAATAATTGATATTAGTTTCTGTGTATGTTCTTCTATCTTTGAAAGTTGAACGTTCTTTCCAATCCGTTGATTTTCTTTTTCTCCATTTAGAAAACACTGCCTATTCTTGACATAATTCAAGTATATGTTAAATGTCCTCTTGTTTAAAGTGACATTTGATATCAGTTTGGATGTTCTGTACACCGTTACATGACCTTGAGAAAATAAAATGTTTTAATTAATAAGAAAGGTCTTGGTATTATAATGCTGAAACTGTATATATGTATAACGTGTTTGTTGATATCTTTCTTCAAATTAATATTTAACGTTTCTGTCACCAAAACTTTCAATTCACAATATTTTATTCTAATGACATTACAATATAATTAAAACTGTTTTATCTCACAAGTGATCGTAACTAACAGTTTTTTCACGAATAGCAACCACGAGTGAAAAGATATACTTTTTAGAGTAAGATTTACGAATATTTATTTCATGATAGATAACGCAAATATTTCCATCTCTCGCTCTCGTTTTTTTGTTTGTTTTTTTGTTGTTTTTTTTTAATTTCCGTATGTTTGGTCTGCTATATTTGAATCGGTGTGCAAAAAAACGTCAATGGAGGATTTGGTGCGCTCCTTTCAAAGAAGTACTTTTGATAAAAAAAAAGAAAATTAAAGACTCGGTCTTTAATTATAGTGCTATAGTACATTGTAATCTTTTTTACTTCATTCCCGTAAAATCTTCAGCTCTGTCTCATGAAATATATCCTTATGTAATCCCTTACAGACAGATATAGGTTGTTTCTTCGGGACGGCACTGTACGCCCGAAGGTCTTTGGCTGTTCATGGTCTTTACGAAACAACACTCATCTTGACTATATACATGTGTTTTTGATTTTTAAAATAGAACGTGTATAATGTACAGAAAAATAAAGCCGAATCAGTTAAAATGATGACACGTTGCCAAATTGAGGCTCACTATGTGGGATTTCAAAGACACCAGATAATTTAAAAAGCAAGTTGTTTGTTTCGCAAGCATCTCCAAAACTAGGGTCGTCAAATCTTTTTTTTTTTTTTGTTTTTTGTTTTTTTTGTTTTAGAGAATGTGATGAAATTCGTTTCGTTACCGTTATAACCCGAGTGTTAAAACATTGTTTAAGGTCGGTATGAAAAAAGGGTCATTTGGGTTAGCAGAATTAAACAAATGACTGTTTACGTCTAAGTAATATGAGTATGAAACTAAACAAATTTCCAGCTAGATAGTCTTACTGTGGAATTTTATAGGTGTTTTTGGTCTTTAATAGGGCTTTTATTAACCGATGTTTTAAATGAAGGGTTTTATCATCAAAAATTGTCAAAAACTCAAAAAAAAAATGGAAGTAATTTCGTTAATTTATAAGAAGGGAGAATATGTTTGTTTAATTTTTTTACAATTGCACTTGTGGTCGCAGGAATTTTGATTATCACTCAAAAATCAACGTTAAAAGAAAATTGAAGAAAATAAAATAAAACTCCTAATATTTTTATAATCATGTTCAGTTACCGGCAACAACTGGGATAATGTTAACAAAGTTATTTTAACTACAGAACTGGTTGGCCAATTGTCAGGACAATGTTAAAGGGTGTTGTGCCACGTGTCTACGGCGTAACATCGCAGAGAACTAATACATGTATCTGTAAGTCCCAAAATGACTGGAATACTGGGACGTTAACCCAAGCAAAAATAAACATACGGGGATGTTTACATCATCATCATATTATTTAATTTTAAATGCGGGAATGCATCAGATTGGGGTTTAAACAATATAAATAATGTAAAATTACCGCATTTCATTTTTTCCTAAAGCGTCCAATCTTTAACGATAGCCCTACGAATATTTATTTAGCGTGTGCATAGACCGGTGAAATTATGTAGATTATGACAGGTTAAAAACCTTTACAATACAACGGTTAGACCTAAAAACTAATCCCCGTGCCACATCTTGACCTACATCCTAGATGACCTAAATTTGACCTCTGATCCCCTGCCTCTGTAATAAAAAATAATGATGTTTACTAATACTTATAAGAAATAAGACATCTACTCATATATACATGTAGAAAAATAAACAGCATTTTCCATGGTATATATAAAAAATAACAAAAACAACAATTCAATATATAGTACGTTCATTATGTTCACAGACAGACAGACAGATAGACAGATAGATAGATAGATAGATAGATAGATAGATAGATAGATAACTTACTGGATATATATATATATATATATATATATATATATACTGAATAATCATGTTTCTCTGTTCGTCTCAAGCAGACATCGTCTGCTAACAACTTAACTATTATCGACTTGACGCTTATCCCATAGAACATACAAACCTTGTGTTATTTGCTTTTAATACAAAACCGGTCTAGAACACAAAGGTATACGAGCCAAATACAAGCCGAATACACGCCTTATCAATGAATGAATATAAATAATCATTTTCGAAAAACGCACACATGTGCGACAGATAACACAGCCTTGGAAACAAGGAAATTATGGTAAGAGAGTTTTAATTTTAACTTTAGTTTCGAACCAAAAAATACGCATAAACAGTTGATTTTTTGGTATTGGTTTGTTCAACTGAATATTGATATACATGCCATACTTAACGCATAAATTAGATGCATTTCGAAGAGTATACTGTACGTTAAAACATAGGATATTGTCAGGTTGATCCGTGATTCTACCTCCACCCACCTCTACAATCCCTTCCCTAATATAATGAGATAGGAAAGAAATTTACGAAGACTGGAAAACTGGGTTTGTTCGGAGGACGTAGCTTCGACGAATCAATTTCTTATACGCATTACTCGTTACGTGAAAAGATATATGCACTCTTAATGTTGAATTCTTGCGATATAATGTTAGTGTTAGGTAACATATCATCATGACAATAGCATGTGAACTGAAAATGACACTGACTAGATCTACGTTCTTTTTAAAATAATCGGTCAAGACATCTTGGGTAAATTTATCATGTATGACATTATGGTTTTGAGTAGTAAATAGCGAAATAGTTAATTATAATGATTGAGTGCAAATTATTTGGCATAACGAATGGTGTGCATACATTTTTAAGCACTTGCAATAGCAAGACACATATAATGTAATCCCAGTGCTTGTATAATTGTGATTAACTGTCACTTGGTATCATTTTTAACATTAATGCTCACAAACTCCGCGCACCGGTTACGTCACGCTACGCTACTTTAAACCCTGCCACCACACAAGACAGGTGATAATAGTTGAAACCATGTGACCAACACTTATAATTTTATAAATTTATTTTATTTGATTTTTTTTACTTTTCTCATAATCATGAATGTTATTTTCGTGAAATATAACGAAACTGATATGATATATTCAAAACCAAAGTAAAAAGTGATAAAAGTAAATCCGGCCTATATCAGCCGAATCTACTTGTGGTGGCAGTTGTTATCGACAACTGTAAGGGGAGGTAACTACTGGGGCGGAGTTTGTATTGCTCATGCTATTGTTTTATTACTTGCGTCAGCATAATTTTCTTACCGGATACAACAGATAGCATGAAATAGGGGTATCTTGTATACAGTTTTCTGAAAATGTATTCTAAAATTTTAAAAATTTTCAGAAAATGTATTTTTATTAATTTCTGTGTAGATCTACTCATATTTTTCCAAATAATAAAACAAAGTTAAAATTAATTCAAAGAATGGGGTTATTAGTATAGATTTTTTTAAAGAAAATTCATCAAAGAAAGAAACTTAGGTCTCGGAGTAAAAATTAATGCCATAATGGTAAGAATGTTATTTTGTTTCTTTATATCTGATTATGTTCAACGGCAAATAAGAAAGTACTGTGTGGGTATGTTTGTGTGTTCAATGTTTAAGGTTCTTCTGATAAATGAATATGACATATATGATAATAATAATCGATCAATATAGTTTAGTAATCATAGCTTAATTTGACATTAAGATTTGGTATAATGTAACAATTTTCCAATACTCGCTTTAATTATCCTCCCATGTTCTTTTGATATCAGAAAAAAATATAGAACTACTGAATCTAAATGTATATCTTTACATTTTTGATATCAATGAATCATCATGAAAACGTATACATGTGATAAAGGAATCAATGACGAAATAGATTTGCGGTTTACCAGTATACCAGTCTATTGTCTACTTAATCGTTACTATCAACACATGCATATAACATATATTTACTTTGCATGCAGGAAGATTAAATATTTAAGTATAAAACTAACTACTTGCTACCCACACAAGTCAAACTAACTCAACTATCTAAAATACGTCCGCAATCTGTATCACATAACTGTATGAAGTGAATTGTTTTCACTCATTTATTATATAATGACTTAACATCATACGATTAAATATCTTTTCGCCACTTTTTGACAACTTAAGGGTTGTTTTGTTTTCTTAGACCAAATATCTTTTTTTAATATTTTTTTTTTTGCTTTTATTGATATTTCTTAAATATTCTTTTTTAGAAGCGAAAGCTTCTAAAGTCAGACAGTGGATTTTCTACTTACAATCATATAACCGCCATTTATCCATAAATAGTAAAAATAGTACCACTGGTTGTATAATTCAGCATTGCTGCTTTGATAAAAGTTGGATTGCTGGATTCTGTTAATTTTTAAAGCATTGGGTACAATCACAATTTCTGGGCAAATAGAACTGTAAAAGAAGCAAGTTTATAATTCAGTGTTTATCTGCAGTTTCATTTGTCAAACTACCTATAAATAAACTTATTTGCACCATAAATTTATGGTTGTGGAATTAGCTTGATTTGTAAGAACGTCGTTCAGTATTTTTTTTTTGCAAGGTGTCTTGAGTTTTATTCCAGCTGAGACTTTTTTTTTGTAATTCTTATTTTTTATTCTTGGGTTATATATTATTTAGAATTATTTCATTCTAGTTTTTATACATCCATTATTTTGCGTTTGTTAATTTGTATTTGGTTCCTTTTGATTTAAATTAAGGCCTTTCAATCAAAAAAAATACCTGAAGAAAAACTCGACCTCTCTATATATAAACAATTTATAGAGATGTCGATTTTATAATATGAGGGTCCTGTGCATAGACAGGTTCGGTTTTAAGGTCAAAACAGTAGATATAAGAGGGGGCAGTATGTTTAATGTAAGCCGTCAATAGAAACATTAATCTTTTCTTGTTAGAGTCTCATATGACTGTAATGTCTCTAGACGCATCTGTATGTCACAACTCAGAGAGTACTTTAGGGATTGAGTTTATACTTTATACAATGGTCAAACTTTACTTACCAAGAACAATAACTCTACTTTGCTTCATCTCTATTGCTTGCTTGTATGGTGAAATTAGGCTTTTCTAGAACATATTTTAAAATTTATTGAAGGTTTTAAAAACCTTTTTGTTTATTTTGACAGAGACCATGATCCATAATCTATCTTACTTGCTTTTTTATAAGATTTAACTTCCCTTAGTTTTACCTGCATACCACAAAAAATAAAGGGTCTGACTTTATTATTCACACATTTTCGCTTCTGACAGTGCTCTCAGTGCTTTGATTATGTAAACGATTATGGTACATGTAGTTCATATCTTTGAAATAATGGAAAAATTGTGATCGCTTATAGAACTAAAGAACGAACTATATTCTTTATGATTTAATCCTCAACTGTTAATTTGACCAATTTGTGAAATAGGTTTTCTCTATCGATTTCTCAGGCGGGGGCCTAAATTAGCTAGCTTAGTTTGGTATGCTTAGTTTGATATTGGTGAGAAATTTGAATCAACATTTATAAGATGCCCGGTATCTTGATTGATAGCGCACGTGGTAATTCTAAATCATGCTGAAACCCATTTCAGAAGCGATAAGACAATTTGAAAATAAGTGTATAGCTATATGCTTTTATCTGACGTTTATCGAAAATCAAAACAGAAATTCACGAAGATTTACCTGAGTGTGTATACACGGGAATGAATCGATTTTTCAAAAATACACGCATGCGCGACAGATATAATGTCATTGGAGATAAACGTTTACACGACTATGGTAAGAATGTTTTCTTTATTTACAAACCTTTATTAAATTTGGAAAGTAATGTTTTTCTTATAATTTATATGAATATCGATGATCATTTATGTTTAAGGTTTTTTTCTGTTAGTTCCATACTCCATTGATTTTAGGGCTTTGTGATTTAATTTTGAAACAATGGCTCGACGACATTAGGTTTGAGTGTGATAAGAGAGTTGAGGACACTACGTAGGTTCCTGGGCATGCATATATATTTTGATGATAAAATGTAATTAACACGTTCTTATACTAAGCACAGAAATATATTGCCTTCATTATAAATGATTCCTAGAAATCAGTTCTATTTTCTGTTTCACTCTAATACTGAGCTTCTTCCCTTGTCTATTTAAAGAGCCAGTCAACAATATGAGAATGTATATAAATCGATATGTATTAGTTATGGTTTATATTTTAAATTTTATGGAATTTATCGCAAGCGACGCTGAGCGGAGCGCTGTGATAAAATCATAAATTTAAAATAAAGCGAATTATGGGCGGAGCTAGTTGAGGTGGCCACTGCTATACGTCATGTTTCTTGTAGCTCAAGATATGAATGCACTTAGCGACACTGACCCTGACCCGCACTTAACACATCATGTGAAATTGTCAATCAAACGGGAGAAAAGCTCAAATGAAAGGCTATTTTATGACATATTAGCTGACAATCACACATGTGAGATAACTGGCTTAAATTCAGAATTTAGTGGCGAAATAACTCGATCCTATACCAAGAAATGAATAAAAAATGCTAGCGATTTAGATAGAGAAGAAATTCGCAATGACTAAAACATTAAAATGATAATTTCGAGTCCTTGCACATAGGCGTATACATATATTGATAGCATGGTATTTTGTATCGATAGTTTATCTAAACAGGTTACGTAAACTTGTTTACTTAAGCGTGTTATGTTATAATTGTGTAAGATTAATAGAATCTTTAGATTAATTCTCCCACCGTTATGGATTTTCTTTACGTTGGTATATTTGGTGCCACAAGGCCATAAACATAAGTTGTACAAACAGTTATGCGCTGTAGATTCGTGTGTAACCGCTGTTTACAATTACATTTCATTTATAAGTGAATGAAAAGGTCACAAAACTCATTTAAACACGAAGGAGGACATTGTTTGATTCGAGCAGAAGACATTTTGGAAAGTCCCTGTTTGGTAAGGAAGATATTCAAAACATCCTACATGTGTATACGTAAAGATAACTACTGACATGTCTGTCCAGAAAGTATTTTAATGGTTTGCCATAATATATATATATGCATAAGACCATGTAAAGTCCCGACTTACAGTTCAGACCATACTTTCAGGTTAATGCATTTCCAGTTATTAAATAGTGTTAAACGTCACTTGGAATTTAATTGGTTTTTAATGTGCTTAATAAACAAATGGTAGATTGTGATTTGAGGGCGAGGTATTTACAATTAACATTGACGACATGATGTGTGTCTTTTATAACTCTTAAAACGTCTAAATGACAAAATAGTCACGAATTCGTATGATTTATGAGTTTCAAAATATGCACTAGCTTATCATATTAATTAGTTACGTGTGTCCATTTACAAATAAACATGTTTTTATGATATATCTAGATCTATATGGGTGCTGCTACTGGTAAAAAAGCATGTACACAAAATGAAGTATTGAGCATTAAGTTACGCCTAATATATATTCTCGCACATGCATGTCTGTGTGTTTACTTAATTCTGATATAGATAAAAAAAAAAGATCATTTATATACACAGGACCAAAATTCAAGACCAGTGGTAGTGGCAGCCATTGACTTTGGCACGACGTACTCTGGCTGGGCGTTTTCCTTCTTACATGAATTCGAGAGTGACCCTACAAAGGTCACAACAAAACACTGGACTGGGGGTCAACTCGTGTCTTTGAAAGGTGAGAAGGCAAAGAACTCTTTTTCAATGAATATTTCAAAGCAATTGTTTTACAGTATTACATGCCTTTGTATATACGAGAAAGAGGTAAAATATACTCCAGATAAAGTGTTTTAGTGAAATAACACTAGATAGGCCACTTTTTGGAATGTGGTCATTTTGTCTTCATAATTTAATAATGTTGTCTGATTGATACGATAGTAAACAACAAAATAAAAGACAGTGATTTCAACTGACTAAATTTTTCAATATCACCAAATTAATATTTTCATTAGTTATTAGTTAAGACTGAAGACTTCTTTTACGTCTATTGTGGTATCAGTGTCATACGATATACAAAGAACATTGCATGTTTATTAGAGACGAATACTAAAATGAAAAATAGTTTATTATATAATTTCACTTAATAACATAATAACAATGATTTGCAATATATTCTTTAATACCATTCAACTTCTTCCCTTTCACATTGATTTTTTTTTCAAGAGAAACCACTTTTCTTGTTGAATAAATAGACAATACTTTAAATAATTGGAAGTCAGGCTATGGTCTTCTATTGTAGATTATTATTCCTATATCTATAAGATTGATGACTGTTTTATGTGATAGTCTTTAAACCAATTATTATATATGTACATATGATTTACACCCAAAGGTCCGACAGCAGTTCTAATCAGACAAGATGGCGAAACACTTGATTGCTTCGGGTTTGATGCTGAAAGAAAGTATTTGGAATTAGAAGACAAGGACAATTGGTACTTCTTTCACAGGTTTAAGATGATGCTGTTCGACAATACAGTAAGTGTTGTAGAAGTTTTCCAATGTCGAAATCGGTCATCTTTATGTTATTCATCTGATGTATTAAACTTGAAATGGAATAGGCTCAATAAAACATTTTGAGTCCAGGTCGCTCTTTTCGATTTAGGGAAAATAATGCGTCAGGGATTGGTTAGAAGTAAGTTTATTTTTCCTTAAAAAATGGAATGGGAAGGGATTTGGGTTTTATAATATATAGATTAATAATTTCTCTAAAGAAAATTAAATTCGAGCATATTCTAGCAAAAATGAACATCACAAGTCAGCACACCATTTACAAAAATAAAAATAAAAAAAATACTGCATATCATCGGCCTATGCTGTATCTGTCACTTTCACTTCTTGCAATGGTGGATTCTGTCAGACTGATATCAGATACCGCAAATTTTTGGGATTTGTGCATCCTCTTAAAGATTCACAGTTGGAGTGTAAGATTACAAAAGATAATCAAACAAATAAGTAAACACAACATTCGCTATACTTTCCTCTCTTCATGTATTTCAGGAATTGAACCGAAATACAATATTAACAGATGCTGCTGGAAAATCTTTACCTGCAATTAAGGTCTTCTCTTTGTGTATAAAACACTTGAAGGAAGACTTTATGGCAACTTTGAGAGACCAGACGGACACTATTTATATCAAGGAGGACGAAATACATGTGGTCCTAACAGTTCCGGCAATATGGAGTGATGCTGCCAAGCAGTTTATGCGAGAAGCAGCGATAGAGGTATAGTGTGTTATGAAAGTAACAGTATACTTTTAAAAATCTTACATAAAGAAAGACATATGTACTTGTGCTTATTAAACTGGGTGTCATTGTACTATAAATATTTTATTATATATGTTATATTTATCTTTGATTAGCACAGTAAGAAAATTGTTTTGGAATAACCTCATCTAAAATAACGAAAATCACTAAGGAGACGATTCAACAACACAGCGTCTTTACTAAAATAATACATGTTTACAAAGGCGTCATGTTACTTAACAGTCAGTCAAATATTGGACAGTCAGTGTAAATGTACTGTTGAAAAGAAGACAGTGAATATCAAAATAACATGGTTTTCAAGATCACGTTTCTGTAAGTGAGGCAGTTCTATAAAAAGAAATACCGTGAGAATATGAACTTAACTATTGAGGGGAAATATTCTATAACTACTATTTCTATATATCAATGTCACATAAAAATAAATCTCTCATTTTAAGTTAAAGTAAATGTGGAGGTAGTTCTGTTTAAAGATATAACATTTACAAAAATGACCTTAATCTGTGAAAGGACATATACATGTAGTTACTCATCAGTTTGTCAATCTTACATTTCTCTAAAGTGCTTCTACTTTTTACTTCATATATTTTGTGTTAATATCAATGTCACAAGTATCCTCAAAGGAAAAAGAAATGCAGGGTAAACTTTTGTGTCTGTTTTGAATAGGAAGTATTCGACGGTATTACAGTTTAAATTATTTTGATAAAGATTTTTTTTCAAAAAACATAAATGCTTTAGAATGAGATGGTGTCTATCATATGAGGCTTATTGCAGGGTAAGGAGGTAAAAACTTGAGTCTGGCTACTACAGATTCTAGTTACCCTGCGTTTCTTTTTCCATTGAGTATAGATCAGTGCCAGATGTTTGGAAATACGTAAGTTGACACCATCCAAAGGAGTACCTAAACGGAGTATAATAATTGCAAACACACACTCACACACACGCACACACACACACACACACATCAGGATATTAACCAAAAAAAATGAAAGTAGAAATGCGCAGGTAGATGTATTTAAATATGTAATAACACTAAAATATCATACTGATTCTATGAAGAAGTATACATTAAAAAGTTTATATATATATATATAATAAAAAAAAACCTATTTAAAAAAAGGGAAATTGTATTTCTGATTTCCTGTGGAAGCTCATTCCAGAGGCAGAATTGATTAACTTTTAACAAAAAAGGTAAACATTTATGCATATACAAATATTCCATTTCAATATGGGTTTTTTAGATTTTGTTTCGTATAACCTAGAGTTATTGATAATCTTGGGAACTACACCTTTGAGACCCAATAAACTTTTGGTGTGATATGTTAAAATTTTATATATATATATATATATATATATATATATATATATATATATATATTATATATATATATATACATATATTAACTTCAATACTTATTGTTATTTGTTTTTGTTTTTCACAGGAGGATAACTCCTCCTTTAAATCCGTATTTTCTTTAGTGATAAAATAAAAGAAGGTCATAAAACATTCACCAATCTTTTCCTGAAATATGCCACATTAAATTTCTCAATAATCTAACACACATTGAAGTATTCCATTTTCATATTCATGACCCAGTATCAATACGTTTGCAGGCAGGGATAAGAGACGACACTCTGGTGATCGCTCTGGAGCCGGAAGCCGCCTCAATATATTGTCGTCACCTCCAAATAAGGCAGAGAGAAGGAGCAGGTGATGTGTCCATGAGTACTCTACCAGAAGGAACAAAGTACATTGTCTTAGATGCTGGAGGTAAGCAGTTTATTGAATATATTTCATGTGCACGATGTATTTAAAAACATATTATGAAATCAACTAACATATGCATATGAGTTAAATATATCAAGGAATATTTAAAATGAAACTGTTTATATTTGGAGAGGTAAATACAGTAATTCTTTTATTCTTTTTTGTACTTAAGTTGGGCAAGCATAATTATTCAGTTAAAGTAATAAAGCTTTTGTCGGGGGCATGTCACAAACTTGATCTAGTTACATGATGATAATTCCATATTCTCAAAATTTGCCATGTCCACATATGGTTTCATATTTAATTCAGGAGGCACAGTTGATGTCACAGTACATGAGGTTCTTAAAAACGGTCATCTAAAGGAAATCCATGCGGCTAGTGGTGGGGCGTGGGGAGGGACAAAGGTAGACGAGGCATTTGTAGAGTTCTTGGAGGTTATTGCTGGTCAGTACATGTATAAATATTAGCATCATAGAGAAATATGTATGTTATCATTTGACATTTAACAGCAATGTTTTTATCAAAAACACAATGAAATATCCGCAGACGCTTGTCAATTTACCAATATTGTCAATTTTGTTGTGTGTGTGTGTGTGTGTGTGTGTGTGTGTTTTGAAATATATGTGTTTGGTTGGTTGGTTTAATGTCCCATCGACAGTATTTCAGTCAGTTGGAGACCATGTCTGTTTGAGACAAACACAGTGCTGCCAAACCGCATGTACAAGCCGTTGATAAGTTGCATGATACCACACTCAGTCACATTATTCTGACACCGGGCCAACAATTCCTTGAACTACCATGTATACGAATATATGCTGATCGTCAAGCAGGGAGATACCAGTACCCTTTAAATGACTTTAGTATGTCGCGGTCGGGGATCGAAACCACGACCTACTGCTCCCGAGTCGGATGCTCTTACCAATCGGCCAGCGAGGACGATACTAAAATACATGTGTGATCGCATATAAAATGTAATAGTCGGTTGACATATATTGTTCGGGGGTACTATCACACACTCTGACATTTGATAAAGACCGAACACTGAAAAGCAACACTACTCCAACGTCATTTAGATGTTATCATACTAATGCTAATATTCAATGCCATTCATAGAGACCTATACCTCCATAAATGAGCAGATAAAACTATTATTCGTATTGATACAAGCACTATTTGTTATAAAATTATATTATGTTTTTAAAGATTGATTTACCATTCTAATTGTTCACTTCTGTTATTGTAGGAAAAGAGGTGATTGATGAATTGCGTAAAACTTACCCTGAAGAATACCTTGACCTCATGCGTGACTTTGAAGTTCGAAAAAGGGAAGTTAAGTCGAGAGATACACAAACGGCAACAATTAGGCTACCATCTTGGACCTTGGCCAATATTTGCTCTGAAAAGGAACATCCTTCCATTAATGATACATTGTCAAAATGTCGATACCAAAGCAATGTTACTCTTAAAAGAGACAGACTAATTATTGACTCAGAAATATTTGCAGGATTTTTCACAGAGACATTGGACAGCATAGTCAGGCATATTGCTGAAATCTTAAAGGAGAATGACGTAGAGGACTGTTTCGGAATACTAATGGTCGGGGGGTTTTCTGAAGCCTTCTTACTAAAAGACAGGATCAGATCTACTTTTCCAGAGAAAAAAATTATCGTTCCCCAAGACCCAGGTCTCGCTATTCTCAAGGGAGCAGTTATCTTTGGTCATCAACCAGAATCTATTTCACAAAGAATCAGTAGGTTTACTTACGGTGTTGATTCAATATCTGATTTTATAGAATATCTTCATCCGCAAGCAAAGATGGCTTTCTTTGACGGAAAACCGAAATGTTGTGATACCTTTTCAACATTAATAAAAGCTAGAGAATGTCTTAAAGTTGGACAAAGGAAATACTGTGGAACTTACACTCCTTCATCAAAAGGCTATACATCTGTTGATTTTGCTTTTTACGTTGCAAAAGACAAAGAGCCTAAATATGTGACAGATGTAGGATGTATGCGTGTTGGCAACCTTACAATAGATACACCCATTAACCCGGACAGTGAACGAAATATAAATGTTTCGGTTATTTTCGGGGGAACAGAGATAAAAGTTGAATGCATTCATGAAGACACGGGTGAAACAAAACATCATGTTATTAACTTCCTTGGTTAGTAATGCAATGGTCCATATGGTCGTTTTATTTATACGGATTAAAAAGCTTGATATTTGTTGTTCATTAAATTTTGAGATATAATTATATTAAGATACAAGTCAGTATTTTAGTAATAAATAATAATAATGTTTGTGTTGATTTTATGTTCAAGGTACAGTATTTAACTATAGAGTAATGTAAGCACTGAATCAGTTCGACTACCTGGCGGTTGTTACTTTCACACTAAACAACACATCAATATGATATTAGTTACTCTATGGTGATAATTATACATAATCTGGAATCATGGTCCCGTCAGGGTTATTCGGATTTCCATGTGAGGAAGCCTTCCAGCTGGCTTGCGGTATGCCGGTGGTTCTATGCGGATGCCTCCGTGCATTCGGGGTCATTAGCTGGACGTCGCTATGTGACTGAAATTCTGTCGAAGCGACGGTAAACTCAAATAGTCAAGTCAAGTCAAGTCAAGTCAAGTCAAGTCTGGAGTCATGGTAAAACATCAATGAAAAGTTTAAGTTCAGTGCTTTTTCAATTTTACAGAAGAACTACAGTAGTATTTTTCTCTATTTGTTTTTGTTTTGTCTTGTTAATGGTACCTTTACACGGATTCCTATTACGAGTCATTGCAGTGTGCACAAGTTCTTAAAGTTTGACTTTTATGAGTGATTAAAATGGTTGTTACGGATTGTTACGTGCTATTTGCGGTCAATTACGAATTTATCGGAGCTATTCACGATTTGTTACGAGTTACTACGGATAAATACGAGCAAATTACTGGCATACGATTGTTACAAGTATATTAAGGAATGTTTCGATTTATCGAAGCGTTTTCTTGTTAATTAAGACATGTTTACGTGTTGTTACGCATAGTTTCGAGTTTGTTACAAGGTCTGACGGTTTAGGGCGTAAAAAAGGTATATAATTCCTGATGTATCATAATTCGACTACTGACATTCACAGAGAAACAGATCGCAAGGAAAAGGAAGTGTTCGTTCTGGCAGTTTTTATACTTTTCTCCGAATCGTAAAGTAAACATATCCATTCGTAAAGTGCTCGTACTTACACGTGAAGTGTTCGTTATGACTCGTAATAATCCGTAAAGCCACCGTAGCACGACCCGAATGTAATCGAAAACAGCACTCGTAATAATCTGTAAACAACTCGTAAACTAACCGTAAAGCAATTTGTAAAACAAATAGTTACGAGTCATTAACAGATTCTTCCGAGAATTTTACGAAGGTTTACGAATTTACGGAGGCTTACGATGCTTATTGGTTGTAACGAGTTATTACGAGTTATATTCGGAAAAAGCAATGCATGGACTCAGAAATTTGTATAAATTACTGTATGTTGTATTTTTGCATAAAAGTGTCATATTTTGCTCTTGAGTTCTAAAAAAAAAGAATGTAGTTTATTTATACCGCGTATCATGTTTCCTATTTGCTATTGCCATTACAGGTTGAAAAAAAAAAGAATCTTTCCATTAAGTATGGAGACGTTGGTTGTTCTAAGAGTTCGAAAATTGTGAACTGCATTCGCATGGAGCTATCAAAACGGGTCATCGACAAGAAAGCTATTTAATAACTACGAGTTGATGTACCTATCTCCCTTAGAAAAATGTAGAATTCTTTTTGTAGTGTTATATGTACGTCTTTATTACAATTTGAATAAACCTTCTGAATAACGTACTTTTGAGGTATGCACGGTCGCCATTTTCAAACTGCTTATCTATACAGAGATGTCTTTTTTATTTGGAATAAATAAGCATGTCAAAAGGTTTACAATTTTTATCATCTTTTTTTCTGTTAATTTACATCACTATGATCGATAACTTTTTCTTTTTAATATTTCAAGGCCGTTTAGTCCAAATACTAAAGAATATTTTGTGATTATGTCCTTTATCTTTTTCCTTAACTGATTTTTTTTCTTTTTCTCTTTCTTCCTTCTTGATTTATTAAACATTTTAAAATAAACAATATTAGTTATTTTGTAGTCATTTCTTCATAACTCCTCGCTGTATGTACACATACCTGGTTTGAAATAAATTATTCTTTTCTATTCTGTTCTGGTAATTTGGCGGATTATACTAAATGAGTGTTTTGTAAAGATACACATGGCGGCTGTGATATATGTGCGACATTTACAGAAACGCACATTGGTTATAATACATGTGTGTAATATGCAAAAGCACACAACGGTTATAATACACGCACCACATATAAATATATACATGGCGGCTATGATACACTAGTGTAGTGACATATACAAAATTACACCACGGTAATACACGTGTGGCATATCACGAAACACACAAGGTTTATGATACACGTGTGTCACATAAAGAAGCATATGACTTGTGACATATTAAGAAATTCATAATGGTTATAATACATGTGTGGCATTTACAAAAGCGTACAACGAATATAATATAATAATACACATGTGGCATTTACAAAAATACATGACATTTATGTTACACGTGTAACATTTACAAAAACAATCAACGGTTATAAAACATGTGTGTCATATAAAGATGCACATGGCCGTTATAATACACATATAACATAGAATGAAGCAGGTGACGATTATGATACACGTGCGGAATTTACAAAAACACACTGCGTTTATATTACACGTGTGGCATATACAGAAAACACACAACAGTTATAATACAATTATACACGTGCGGCATATACAAAAACACACGACGGCCATAAAATGATAATACACGTGATGACGCATGTGACAGTCAACATGACGTATACAGAAACTCACATTTTTATATATCATGTACACAAAACGATAAGTGTGACAAAATAACATGAAATGTTCGGATGCATCACACATTAATTTCGTCTCTCTGAATAAGAATGTGTATATGTGGTTGCGTTAATGAACACTTTATCTATTGGAAGTACCTAACCGTCAAAAACAGTTTGTAGTATCCCAATTAACCGCGGTGATAATCATATTTGAAATTAGTACTCTGGAAATGAACAAAGCATTAAATGGATTATCTTAAGTTTTATGTACCATGCATTAACGAAGCAGATCACATACGCAACCGTAAAAAAGTAACCTTTTTCCATTTCCCCCGTGGCCTCCGTGGCCGAGAGGGTAAAGTCGTTGACTTTAACACTCACTCAACCCCTCGCCGCGTGGGTTCGAATCCCGGCAGGGTCATTCGGATTTTCATGTGATGAAGCCTTCCAGCTGGCTATCGGATGAAATACTGTCGAAGCGATGGTAAACTCAAATAGTCAAGTCATTTCCCCCACCCAAACCTTATATTGTTTGCCAACAGGCCAAGAAAATGACAACCACGTTTCATCGCGATGCCAAATAACGTCAATTATAGCAAATTTCCTGAATGGTTAGGTTGCAATTTTCGCCGCTCTTGTTATTCTTGGTCATTGAGAAAATGGGGGATCCATTAGGCGTAAATCTACCTGAGCTTATGTCGTTCATTTAAAATTTTGAGAACTGTCCCAAACTAATGCCACATATGTCCGATATCTCATCCACAGAGCAACGGGCATTCTTATTACGGCAATGGCGTCATTATCACAAAATACCGTTAACGGACAGACGACCTAAACGTTGATAAACTTCAACAGTCTGTACGTCGTCTTTTAATCAAACAAGAAACCTGCATGCTGCTTAATACAGCACAAACTCCGGCGCAGTCATTGTTTCCCTATCAATCACTGCCACTCTGAGTTACCACGTGACCATGAAGTCTATCAAAAGTTACGCTATTTGTTACTTGTGGTTGAGCTTAAACTCGGGCATTTTCAGCTCACTGTAGCAGAGATATGAGCGATATCTTCTGCGTTGGAGACTGAATACAGGACTGCTTACCCAGCCCGGGATATAAGCCTCATGAAAATCTACAATGTATCAACAGAGCTATACACTTATAATCAGAGCTTTCAAAATGCCCCTTGTATGATACGTGATTAGGGCGTTGCCTATTATTAGGAGATTGTTTATTTGGTTATTGGGTTTTACGTCCAACAGACAGTATTACAGTCATTTGGAGACTATGCCTTCTTGAGGCAGATATAGTGCTGCCACACTGCAATATCACGTCATAAACATGTGTCATGATACCACACCCAGTCACATTATCCTGACACCGGCCCAACAAGTCATGGAACTTCCCTTATATACTTAGTGCCAAGCAGGAACCTACCAGTACCATTTTTAATGACTTTGGTATCTCGCAGTCGGGGATCGAACCAACAAGTTCCCGCTCCCGTAGGAGGTAACATGCCACGTGTCTTCTGCTCGATTTCCCATTGAGGAAGCACTATATCTGCCTTATGTAGACAAAACCTAATGACTGTCGATAGAATAATAAACCCAGACAAACAAGTGAGTGAGATGCACTACGTAGTTAACTTTGGAGGGTAGCGTCGCCATGTCAGTATTTCTTTCAGTCTTACAGCGATGTCCAACTTATTACAAGTGACTGGATGCCCCTAGTGAACATCTGTGCACTTTGGAAAAATCACCTATATATCAAAGGCCAAATGGAAGGCTTTCTCACATGAAAATACAGGTGATCAGGCCGGCACTCGAGCCCATAGCAGTGAGGTGAAGAGATGGGCGACTAACTCAGTGTGAACGTATCAGCTGTTTTACTTATTCATAGTCGTTTTGAGCTTTCTCAGTGTATCCGTATCTGATTCGTCGTTACTCAAATTTCGAAGACATGCCAACTTTAACAGCTTATATCTCTTCAAGAAAAGCGTTTGGGAAGCCGTGATTCGGATCAATAATAGACAGAATGTTAAAGTTAACGATGCGTAGCTTGAAATTATTCACTACAACCAGAAAACGTTGTTGTTGTTTTTTGTTGTTGTTGTAGTTTTGGTGGTGTTGTTGTTGTTGTTGTTGTTTTTGTGTGTGTGTTTTTTTTGTTGTTTTTTTTTTGTTTTTGTTTTTTTGTGACTGATTGGCCAAATGGCTCATCCCATCGAAACTTACAGCAGGACACCTATTATAATAGGCTTCGAAACTTTGAACTTGATTTTACCAAAATTGGTTAGAAAATATAAAAACCGTACAAATACTCACGTTGTATAGCCACTGCGCACCGCGCTACATGTATATAGTTCGACTGTTGTCGTCGATTCAAACTGATGTATCATTTTCCGATTGAACGGTGTGCTTACATCATGTATTTGGCTGCGACATAACGACGCAATGTCCAGCTACATGCCACCGGGGCTTTCACCCCCCCCCCCCCCCCCCCCCATAACGCGGCCACCTTGATTCCTGACGTATTTGTGCGTACACTCAGTTTTTGGCCTAGCTGCGTCACAGACTGAGAAAAAAAACTGAAGAACGGACTTTATTTCTTTTTACTAATTATTCAGACAAAATAACTTTGATTTTTAATTATTCGATTTTTTTTTTCTCTTAGTTTTTAGAGGGGGTCTAAAATAACTATCTTTAGTTTCTCAGCTCTTTACAATCAATACTGTATACGTAAATTCTACTTTTTACAAAGTATTATATGAATTTAGGGTAAAATTTGTTTGCTTATTTGGCATATGTTTATTGGTTTTAATTTGCAGTTAACTTATAGTTTACTTCAAATTCATTATCAGGTTATATTTGTAGTTTGTTTTTTTTTTGTTTTTTTTTTTTGTTTTTTTTTTTTGTTTTGTTGTTGTTGTTGTTGTTGCTTTCGGTTAATTTTACGTCGAATGAGAAACAAGTTCTTATAACTTATACTAATCTCCTTCGACGGTTCCTGTGTTAGACCAGTACTTTGCTCCTGAAAAATTCTTGCCCCCGACGGGGTTTTCGAAACAACATTTTTTTACCGACTCATTACAGTGTCCGATATCATGGATTCGAATCCAGCTCTTACTTGTCTTATTACTTTATGAGTCAAAAGCGGGATCGTATGTAGTCGATATTAGTGAAAGGTTTGCATAAAATATGTAAGTGACCCGGTAGCTCAGTCATAGTATACATCATAAATCTAAAGCATGATTAAAAAAATACAAACGTTCTTAAAAACGATATTGAAGACATTATATACGATAAAAGTCCACAATAAAAACCTTGACCCTCTTCACTGTAATATTATTGGCCAAGAAAGTATGATGAATTGTAAGTTTATGCAGTTTTATGACGGTTAAAGAAACCCAAACATAAAAATACGATGAATAAAATCTGAATGCCCTTGAGTGTACACAAGGAAGTAGATCAATTCTCGATTTTTCAAAAACACACGCATGCGCGAAAGGTAATACTTCCTTGGAGATAAACGTAAACACCGCCATGGTAAGGTCTTCTTTCTTTATTTGAAAATCAATAATAATTTATAAAAATGTTGCTTTTTTATTTAATATTATGTTTATCTGTAAATAAATATACATGTATCTCGATATGTGGTCATGTCGGAGGTTCTTCTTTTAGTTCCATACTACATGTAGAGATATTTGATATAAACCATGGAGGCTCGACGATATTCAGCTCTCACGTGTTCAGTTCTCGTCATAGCTGTGTACACTAACGCAATATTTCATCTCGAGTGTGACGCACTTGTACAGGAAAACCATCGACAATTCGCTAAATTGATTGATCTTGTTACTAAACTTTGTTGTTGTTGTTGTTGTTGTTATTGTTGTTGTTGTTGTTGTTGTTGTTGTTGTTGTTGTTGTTGTTGTTGTTGTTGTTGTTGTTGTAAATGTTAGGGAAAAACATAAAGACATTCATTTAATAAATAAGAACCGATTTTATACCATTTCCACTGATGTTTTTTTTTTTAAAACTACCTGTTAAAACTACCAATAACTCTCAGCTAGCAGACGATGACTGATTTATGTAAACTAACATCTGTTCTTAAAATAGTGCATGTTTGATTATCAATGCACTTCTCAACAATCCTATATACAGTAGTCATTCATAGCCATAGTTGTTATTTTTGTTACATATCCCCCAAATTTCACCATGTACCCAAAATATCGTAGGTACTCTCTAGATGAAATGATACAAAGTTAGGGGAAAATAGCATTTTTTTTTGGACTCCCAGTTACAAAACTCAGTTGGGCACCCTGTATTAAAAGAGACACTGTGAGTATGATAATCTTTCTTGTTTTCATTTGGATCATCTTAAATTTTGCACCCAATCTGTGCTGTTAGAAACATATATTCGTAGGAATGCATAGACATTTTGATGATAAAATATATATAATTGCTTTAAGGATGTTTTCTACAGTTTTTTACATTTTCTATATAGACAAAGAAGAAAAATTTAAACTCTTTCATAGATTTTTTTTTTAAATTTGCATGATTATAGAAAATCGTAAAAGAAACATTTTTATGGAAAAAAGTTTGCGGGTCACCGTCCTACTTTTTGAGTTATCAGCCCCTGATTGTGACAATGTCCCCCATTTTTTCCCCATAAAAATGTTTATTTTATGATTCTCTATAATCATGCTAAATTTTAAAAAAATCTATGAAAGAATTATTTTCTTCTTCTTTGTCTATATAGAAAATGTAGAAAACTGTAGCATTTTTTTTTAAAAAGACATGATTCCTGGAGAAAAAAAAAACAACCTGCTTTCTATTTCACTTTCAAAGTTATTGGCTCAAAAGTAAGCTTAAAGTAGAAAAAAATATCCCACAGCAAGAAATCGAATCAAAAATGTTCAGTATTCGCACTAATGCCACTGAAGGTACTGAAGAAAATTACTGGAATTAAAGCACTAAAATGGCATTTACGAGTCGGTCAAATCATTATTTCACATAGACGTAAACATCTATTAATGGATAAATACGGTATTCTATTGATTTCCCCACCATCGTCATGAACAGATTAACTATAGATAGGTTACGTATTACGGAAGCACAGAGGGGACAAGGTGTTTTTCTATTTTATTATCTCGTGGCCACGAGATAGCGATATTTTTTTTCTTACTTTTATCTCGTGACCACGAGTAAGTGAGATTTTTTTCTTAATAACTCATGGCCACCAGTTAGTGAGATTTCTTTTCTTAGTAATTTTTCTTAGTAACTCGTGGTCACAAGTTAGTGAGATTTTTTTCTTAGTAACTCGTGGCCACAAGTTAGCGAGTTGTTTTTAGTTAGTAACTCATGGCCACGAATATGTGAGATTTTTTTTCTTAGTAACTCGTGGTCACAAGTTAGTGAGATTTTTTTCCTAGTAACACGTGGTCACGTGTTAGCGAGATTTTAAGTTGTTGTTATTGTTTTTTTCTTAGTAACTCGTGGTCACGTGTTAGCGAGATGTTTTTGTTTTTGTTGTTTTTTCTTAGTAACTCGTGGTCACGTGTTACCGAGATTTTTTTGGGTTATTTTTTTAAGTAACTCGTGGCCACGAGTTGGCGACATTTGTAGCGAGACTAGTGGTAAATAATGTTAATACTAGAAACGGTATTCTTTCGAAAATAGATAGAAATTTGAAGCCTAATATTCTTTAATGGGCTAAAAATCTTCAAGGACACTTGTTTCATATAAAACTAAATCATTTATATGTTGAGTTAAATATGTACATTTAAGACATATACTCAAATTTATAAACTTCTTCTCATACAAGCACTATTTGTTACACTACAGGGATTCTGAATGTGACTCATCCGTTCATTGATGCCGGGTCATAAACATATAGAAAAAAAGGATAAAAAGTGTTCTCCGGTTTGAATGCAAATTTGATTATCAATTATCCTTAGTGTCCTATAATGGAGCACTTTTACAGAATTTTTCATTTAATTTTATTTTATAATTATTTTTATTTATTTATTTATTTATTTATTTATTTATTTATTTATTTATTTATTTATTTATTTATTTTTGAAAAGCATGTTTCTTGGAAAGTATACGAGGGGTGGTCGAAAATTTGAAAAAGATTTTTATTTTCTTCCTGGGTAAAGGATATCTTTTTTTACCTTTATAATCTACTTAAAAAATAATTTTTCATAAAGCTTTTTTGTAAGGTATACATTTCTATGGACCTTCTTAAGAAATCTGCATTTAAAAAATGAATTCACATATCAAAAGAGCATCTTCATCATGAAAAAAGAATATATAACGGTACTATTCCCTTGAAAAAAAAATGTATTATGATAAAAAAAAAAAGATCTTACAATTGCCCAATTTTTGTTTCTTTATTTGTAATATTTGATGACTTGTATACTTCCCATGCTAACTTTAAAAAAATTTAAACCTTATGGAATTATGTTTTGTATTTGCATGAAAAATTTAAAACCCAAAAAAATTTTACAATTAAAAAAATTTGCTATTAATAAGTTTCATTTTAAATAACAGAGTATTTGTTGCTATTATTTGATGTGTAATCCTAGTAGCCATTGTATGTAAGAATCTCTAGTACATCTAAAAATAGCTATAAATAACTTTCCAATTTATATCTGTGTTTTTATACATAGACTCCCATTTTGCTTTACTTGTCGGTTCCTTATTATTCCTAATTAAAACATTATAGGTATATTTATTAATATCTAATTTTGTTACAATGGGGTTAATATAACAGTTACAACGAGGATTCATATGATATATACTGTGTTTTATATTTAAATGTATTTTGTTTCTATTTATGATTTTTAATAGTATTTATTAACCCATAATACTGTATAAAATCAATATTTTCCCTGTTACTAATTTAAGATAATCAATAGTTCCTAAACTGCCATTTGAAACTAGTATATCTTTTACCATTCTTATTCCTCTATCATACATTGGTGGTATAAATACATAAGTTTTCCCCACCAAAAAGTTGTGATTATAAAACAATGGCATGTGTAATATTTGGTCTATGTCTGTTATACATAGTTTGTCAATATACATCATGTATGCCTTTAAGACATCTATCCAAAAATTATTTTTTTATCTTTCTGATGATGACATCACAAAGCATTTTTCCACAATTAAAAAGTTTGTCTATGTTACATACAGATTTAATTAATTTATAACATTTAATATCATAGTTACTAGCATAATTTTTCAGCCATTTTATCTTTAAACTCAAGATATAGCTAGATATATTGTTCATCTTTAAACCTCCCTCATCATACATTTTTGTGTCGCCTGCATAGCATGGCAGACACATAGGGATCACTTTGTCCGTCGTCGTCGTCGGCGTCGTCGGCGTCACACTTTCTTGTCCGGAGCATAACTCGAAAAGTATTTGAGGTATCACCTTGAAACTTAAAACATGGATAGATCACATTGAGGTGGAGTGCAGTGCACAAGAATGATAACTCTGACTTTCGTATTTTCTGAGTTATTACCCTTTGTTGATTCTGAGATTTTATTTTTGTCCGGACCATAACTCAAAAAGTATTTGAGGTATTGCTTTGAAACTTCATAGATGGAAAGATCTCATGGATTTGTAGTGCAGTGCATAAGAATGATAACTCTGTTTTATTTTCTGAGTTATTTCCCTTTGTTGATTTTCAGACTTAATTTTTGTCTGGGGCATAACTCGAAACGTATTTGAGGTGTTGACTTGAAACTTCATAGATCTCATTGGTCTGAGTGCAGTACACAAGAATGATAACTCAATAATGATAATGATGACTACAAACTTGCAACATATATATAATTAACGTCATAAGTGCTTAATGACGTCATAATTTTTCTTACAGTTAATGTTTTGAATTCATAGTCATTCTGACACTCCTCTGATGAAGACTGTATAGTCGAAAGTGCTCGGGAAAATTATTACATATTGCACTGTTTGAATATTTTATTCCCCCCCCCCCCCCCCCCCCAAAAAAAAAAATATATATATATATATATATGTGTGTGTGTGTGTGTTATTTTGTACCTCACAAAATAGATTATGCTTTATCAATAATTTGTCAAAAGATCGATTTTCTAGTCAATTCTTTCATCAAACATGCTTAAATGCAGGCGACACAAGTGTTCCGAGGAACACCCACATCTAGTTATAAAATTAGACCTTTTAATTTTTATTTTGCAATTCCAAACCAAATTGTATAAAATCTCAGTAAGTGTTTTATGAATTCTTTGCTAGGTGATGGTAGACCTATAAACAGATGTATGAATATAGGTAATAAGAGTGTTTTAACCACTGTTATTTTTCCAATGGGTGTCAACTTTCTTCTTTTCCAATATGTTATACATTTTTTTACTTATTGTAATTTATTAGAAAAGTTCAAGTCACACATTTTATCTAGATTAACATCAAAACATAAACCTAATAATTTAAACTTTGTTTCATCCCATGTTAATTTCCATTTTGTTTTGATTGATTGTGAAGAGTATTTTGGGATCCTATCCAAGTGACATTTGTTTTGTCAAAATTAACTTTAAGACCTGACCACAATGCAAATTTATGTAATAAGTCTAAGACTGTATGCAATGAATTTTCAGAACCATCTAATAATAGTGTTGTATCATCTGCAATTTGAGAAATTTTGTACTCTTCTCCTCCAATTGTTATCCCTTTAATATTCTTATTATTTCTTATTTTAATTGATAATATCTCTGCGCTTGATTCGTGAAAGGAACTGATTTTTAAACCACCTATAAACCGTGGAAATCCCCATAAACAACACTTATCTTATTATTATGCTATTGCAATGTATATATTATAACATTTTTAATCCGGTTTCTTATAATTTTCAACGCCATGTCTATGAATTCACCTGAAAGCAAGAACCGATTTGTGGATTTAAATTATAATATTAATACATAATATACATAAATAAACAGTCATCCGTATCGGTTTTGGTTTTATAAGGTAAATTTTGTGATATTCGAGTATACAGTGCGTTTGCAAAAGTCTTCGAACACCCTTTGAATATTTTATGCCTTCTGGTATGTGACAAAAATTATATGATGTTTAAGTGCAAACGACTGTAATACGTAATGATAAAAACATTACACTCGTGATTTAAGAGTAATGAATATTTTCGTTTGAGATAAAAGAAATAGTTATGTGTACAAATCAACTCCATCTTTTTGGGGTCATCTGATGAAAATTACACATGGTCACACGAAAAAAAAAATGATAAAGAAAATGAATATTCCTGAACTGTTTCAGAATAACGATAAGTAAATGATGAACTTCTTCTAAAATATCGGTATGCTATTCTTAAAAAGATATCTTCTAAAATATCTGTGTGATATTCTTCCAAAATATCTTTGTGATATTTTTCTATAATATCTGTGATATTCTTCCAAAGAATCTGTAATATTCTTCTAAAATATCTGTAATATTCTTCTAAAATATCTGAGTGATAATTGTAAATTTCTTCGCCATACAGTTAGCCCCAGTATCATTTCCATATTCCTTAGTATACGTAGCAAAACTAGAAAAGCCCTCCTGTTCCAGTAAAGGTTGAGTTAATATATAAGGTTGATGTAGCAAAACCATATACAGAAAATGTCCGGATGTTACGATCTATGTGTATTCTCGTGTATTCATAAATGTATGTTTATACATTAATTCTGATATAGATAAAAATGAGCTGATTAATATTTAGTACGCCTCTAAAAGCCGCACCCCCTGTAATTAGCAAAACTCTCTAACGTACAACTTCAAAAGTGCTGAATTTTTCCCTTTACATTCCATATAGATTATAATGATGAAATGTTATACATTTCTATATTAGGTATTTCTAAAGTAAGAACGTTTCTTTTGTAACAAATTATGCTGTCGCTATTCTTTCTATTACATAAATATACAAATTGTATACATAGGCACAAAAACATCGGCCAATGGTTGTGGCAGCCATTGACTTTGGCACGACGTACTCTGGGTGGGCCTTTTCCTTACTACATGAGTTCCAGAATGACCCAACAAAGGTTTCGTCAAAACATTGGACTGGAGGTCAACTCGTGTCACTGAAAGGTAAGGTGGCATACATTTTCTGAAACAGTTAAAATAAAAAAGTGGTAGTACTAGAGTGTTGATATACATTTCATAAGTCCAACAACAAGTGTCAGTTTAAGGTTGTCCACCCTAAGGATGTTCAAAATATTCGTGGACTAGCTTTATAAAATTATAACTCATCCACCAAACAAAACACATCCATATTTAGCTTGACAATTTTAGCTTAAAGATGCCAAGGGACATACTGACAACATAAATAGTGACTGTTTTATTATTATTATTATTATTAATTGTGAGTACATTCCCCAGTACATTTTATTTTCTTGAGTTATCTCTGAAAAAACAACTATGAATGATATTGCCAGAAAAAATAAAAACAATGATTATCTCCATTTTTCAACGGTAAACTATGGCTTTTTGTGAAACATAATAATGAAATATGGTTTTCTACCATGAGTTGTTCTGAAGATTAAATTTCATGTTTCACATTTAAAGATTTTTTCATTCCCCATTCATTTCATGTCAACACAAATATGGATTATTTCCCCCAAAATCTTACAAAACTTGAAAAAAAAATCTTGGTGAAACATCTTTATTTTTAGATGTCTTTAAAATATAAAAAGTCATAGAGATATTCCATCCGATGACCAGATATGAAATATGGTTGTTAGGGTGGGAACTGTGATATCATCCATTTATGTCAGTTGACGTAAATAAAAAACAATGCAAATATACTGTAGGGAAGAAGAAATGCAGGGTAACAAAATTGTATTTCAATGTTTTAATCTCAGGAACATAATTTAAGATTTCGCTTTCTTACATTATGGTTAATTTTCAGACCTCCAGACACCAGGTGCTTCCTAATCCTCCAGTGTAGACACTAAGATGTATGCAATATTCAAAACATACTATAGTGGCATATTTCTGCCAGCCACTTATCCACTAAGCTATGTCGAAAATTTTCTGAAAAAAGGGCACATATTCAGTTATTATCTGGCAAGTATAAAATTTTCAAGTTATCCATTTTGTTATTTTAATAGGACTAAACTGTCTGTTTGTGCCCACTACTGTCAATCACATGTTCACTTAGGTTAACTATATATCATGTTGTTGTTGTTTTGTTTTGTTTTTTCAGATAATTATGTGAAAAAAATGCTTGCTATCCACATAATTTAACTGACTAACTGGAAAAAGGGCGAGGTATCCCGTTATCTTAAGTGAATATATGGCTGGCAGTAGTGGGTACTAACAGGCAGTTTTGACATGTTATAATACCTAAGAGGATAACACGAAAGTTTTCTACTTGCCAGAAACTAACTGAATATATGACATTTTTCCAGAAAAGTTTCGACATAGCTAGGTAGATAAGTGGCTGGCAGAAATATGCCACCATAACTTACAGAATAAGATCCAAATATTTGTGAATCTGAATGCCTAGTAACCCCATGCGTTCTATATCATAGATCAAAATCCATAAAAAAAAGTCAATTAAAGTATAACCAAATATTTTTCGTAAGTATTTTGTTAAGTAAATAATCTTTCATGTAAGTTCGCATCTATGCAAGGTTTCCTTCAAGTATTTAGGGCGTATGTTACAGTTTGCTATCGCAATGTTAAGTGTAACATATTTCGGATAACTAAATGTTTGGATATAAGTTGTCACACAGCACAACTACGCTTAAACGGTTACCATGGATATACAATTGTAGCATAAAAACAAGCATGGTAACTTATCTTTTTTTACATTTTCGTGTTCAGTGCAGTTTTATACGTATGTGAAAAGCAGAGAGAACTATTGAAGACAAAAACTGTATCATACGCCCTACATTTATTTTATATAGTAAAATCAAAATAGTTTTATCAATTGTTGTACGGATTCCTCAATTTCCATGCAAAGGTCCTACAACAGCGCTTATCAGAAAAGATGACGAAACACTTGATAGCTTCGGGTTTGATGCTGAAAGAAAGTATTTGGAATTAGAAGACAAGGACAATTGGTACTTCTTTCACAGATTTAAGATGATGTTGTTCGATAACTCGGTAAGTGCTATGACAGTTTTCATTGCTTTCGAAAAGAATATTTTTGTGTAACTTTTCCACTTTTAAAACTATAATATAATTTTATTATTAACTGGTGTTTGTGAAAATCGAAGGGTGGTTATAATAGTAATTAATGTTGTCATATGTTTTATTCATTCATCATCTGAATGGTGTTTACAATTTAAATTTGATACGAATAAAATTATAATATTATGTTTGTTTGTTTGTTGGGTTTAACGTCCCGCCGACAGTATTTCAGTCATTTGGAGACGATGTCTACTTGAGACAGATATAGTGCTGCCACACTGCAGTATCACACCGTAGACATGTGGCATGATACCACACCCAGTCACATTATCCTGACACCGGGCCAACCAGTCCTGCAACTACCCTTATATGCTGAGCGCCAAGCAAAGGAGCTATAACAGTACCATTTTTACGACTTTTGTATGCCGGGGATCGAACCCACGACCTCCCGCACCCGAGGCGGACGCTCTAACTACTCGGCCACCGGGGACGGTAATTATAATATTAACAAGCTTAAAAATACTAATGATTTTAAATGTCCCTTTTACGTGATATAAACTACAATTTTTAAACCTTATTTATAAACAAACAAATATGATAAATGATATTCTATCATTTTGTGCTTTAGGGATTGAACCGAAATACCATGCTAACAGATGCTGGTGGAAAACCTTTACCTGCAATGAAGGTTTTCTCTCTGTGTATAAAATTTTTAAAGGAAGATTTTATGTCAACGATGATGGACCAGAAGGGCGATATTTACATTGGAGACAATGATATGCATGTGGTCCTGACTGTTCCTGCAATATGGAGTGATGCTGCAAAACAGTTTATGCGAGAAGCAGCAATAGAGGTAATATTTGGTTTTAATATATTCAGATAATATTCACACTAGTGATATTAAACTATGTTAATTGCAATTCTTCCATTCTACTTATTTCTCATATTGTTTATTAGTTTGTGGGGATTACAACTAATTCTTCTAAGATCTCTACCACCAACACAACACCTTGAAAAAAAGTAGTTTTTGAAGAGGTTAAAGTCCTTTAAAAGACAACGGTCTATGGGCCAGTGATGTGTATGATGATGATTAGGAGATAACTTACACTGTGTCAGTATTACAGTCATATAATGACGTATAGCTAATAACAGTTTTGGCATAGTCTAATCTTTCAGCATTTAGTTTGTTTGTTTGTTGGGTTTAACGTCCCACCGACAGTATTTCAGTCATTTGGAGACGATGTCTACTTGAGACAGATATAGTGCTGCCACACTGCAGTATCACGCCGTAGACATGTGGCATGATACCACACCCAGTCACATTATCCTGACACCGGGTCAGCCAGCCCTGCAACTATCCTTATATGCTGAGCGCCAAGCAAGGGAGCTATAACAGTGCCATTTTTTGCGACTTACGGTATGTCACGGCCGGGGATCGAACCCACGACCTCCCGCATTCGAGGCGGTTGCTCTAACTACTCGGCCACCGGGGACGGTCGGATATTTCCGTGTGCACCTAGGTAGAATCACCGACCTACAGCAACCAAGTTTGAGAGGTTCCTTACACCATAAATATGAAGCCTATGAAGGTTCGAAACAATAATGATGAGGGGCTGAGTGGTTGTTGTTGTATTGGGGGTTTACCGTCGCTGCGATAGTATTTCAATCATATAGCGACGTCCAGCTAATTACAGATGGAGGAAGACCCCGAGTACACAGAGCTACCCGGGTAGAGCCACCGACCTACCGCAAGCCAGTTGGAAGGCTTCCTCACATGAAAAATCCGAAGTCCCTACCGGGATTCGAACCCACAGCGGTGAGGGGCTGAGAGATTTGTAGTCCACGACTGTAACCGCTCGGCAACGGCGCCCCCCCCCCCCCCCCGCGAGTGATTGTAAGTGATACAATGTAGGAATTGATTTGACTAACATTTTACAGGCTGGCATAAGAGACGACAATCTGGTGATAGCCCTTGAACCCGAGGCTGCCTCAATATATTGCCGACATCTGTCTTTTGGTCAAATAGAGGGAGCAGATGAAGTGTCTATGAATACTTTTCCGGAAGGAACAAAGTACATTGTGCTAGATGCTGGAGGTTAGTTGTAATTTAACATAACTAATATTTCATTTACACTGTAAGAATATAATATGTTTGATTATCTTATAGTTTTATAAATAGAAGATTACTGCATCAATGATACGAGCGTAATATACATTAGACTTATATGCAGACTCCTGCCATATGCCCAAAATAGATTCTTATACATAAGCGAGGAAAACATACGCCTTCGGTGAAAAGTAATCACGGTATATTATTGACTACAAATCAAAATATAAATAAGATATATTGCCATGTCTATATTAATTTAGGGGGCACCGTTGATGTCACAGTGCATGAGGTTCTTGAAAACGGCCATTTAAAGGAAATCCATGCGGCTAGTGGTGGGGCATGGGGAGGTACAAAAGTAGACGAGGCATTTGTACAGTTCTTAGAGGTTATTGCTGGTAAGTATATGCAAAATTGCTATTTCCCATGATACTTATAAAACTAATAAATACCATGGGAAAAACGTAATGCTACTATGTGACACTGAATATTACTACCCCTACAAAGTTATTTTTTTAAGAACATAACACATAAACTCACCGCATAAGTGTAGCATAGAAATACACAAACATGCATTATAGAGTAGATAATAATATGATATACAATGTACATAACATTTTATCATCTAAAGATATTTGGTTCAACTAGGGAGAAATATCAGTATGCGTTCCCCTACGTTGTAATAAGCGTATAGTTCATATTTTATTTGGGGCTGATTGTGAATTCCTTGGTCTATATAGTGATAACCGAACGACAAACTGGTTTATGATTTTATATAAACATGGAACTAAGAAGGAAGTTGATTTACCGATTCTAAGATGCAAATTAACATATCACCAGGGTGCTTTTGATTGTTTCGTTAATTTTTAAATAGACTATGAATCTAGCACGTATCACATCATAAATAAGATCATAGTACCATGTGTATTCTAAGATAATGTGTAAATAATTAATTGTGTCAAAACCTCAATGGAATGCGTCTACATAATTTCTCAAGAACTTTGTCAGTAAATGCGACATTGCTTGCAAATACCTGTTATTGTGTGTGTGTGTGTGTGTGTGTGTGTGATTATTCTTTGCGAAAGCATACAATATGGTAGCATCGTTTGACATTTTGACATATCAAACTGAATAGTATTTGAGATAATACAGAAAACAACACTACCATAACGTCTATTGGTTATATAATATTAAGATACATCATTAACTTGCCCCGGCATAACTAAACCCTATTAGAAGAAAACAAAGCAAATAGATATGTTTCATAAAAGCTGCTTATAATTATTGGAAGTCAAATATAAAGCAATATTTAACCCCTGTCTCTGTATATATTTGATAATCTGTGTTTGTTATTGTAGGAAAAGAGGTAATTGGAGAGTTGCGGAAAACTTACCCTGAAGAATTTCTTGACCTCATGCGTGACTTTGAAGTTCGAAAAAGGGGAGTTAAAACGGGCGATACGCAAACAATAACAATTAGGCTACCAGCATTGACATTAGCAGATATCTGCTCTGAAAAAAGACATCCTTCCGTCAATGAAACTTTATCAAAGTCTCGATTCCAAAACAATGTCACTCTCAAAAGAGACAGACTAATCATTGACTCTGAAATTTTTAAAGGTTTTTTCACAGAGACATTCGACAGTATAGTGAGACATATTACTGAACTCTTGCAACAACCTGAGGTTGAAGACTGCTTCGGAATACTGATGGTCGGAGGGTTTTCTGAAGCGTTCTTGCTGAAAGACAAGATTAGATCCACTTTTCAGGACAAGAAAATCATTGTCCCGCAAGACCCAGGTCTGGCTATACTCAAAGGAGCAGTAATCTTTGGCCATAGTCCAGAATCCATTTCACAAAGAATCAGCAGGTTTACTTACGGTGTTGCTTTAGTAAGAGCATTTATAAATAATATTCATCCCCCAGCAAAGAAGATTTTCGTTGATGGAGAACCACACTGTGTCGATATTTTTGAAACATTGATACGTGCCGGAGAATGTTTAAAAGTTGGCCAACGGAAAAATTGTGGGTGTTTTGGTGTTCTGGAGAAAGACCAAACAAACGTTGCCCCTACGTTTTACGTTGTAAAAGACAAAGAGCCTGCCTTTGTGACAGATGAGGGGTGTATGCGTGTTGGACAGCTGTTAATAGATACACCAGTTTGCCCGGACAGTGAACGGTTGGTTAGCGTTATAGTTATTTTCGGAGGAACAGAGATTAAAGTTGAATGCACCTATAAATACACAGGTGAAACAAAACATCTGTTTATTGATTTCCTTGGTTAAAGGATCATTTTATGATAAGGGCTTTTTTGTCATTTTTATTTATCTAGGTTAAAGTAGGAGTTCATGATAAAAAAAATCGATCATGAGTTTATAATCAGATTATTATTTTTTCTATCGCGGAATTACGGTCTAGATAGCCAATATTATATATAAATTTAAATAGAAAGAAAGAGAACAGTTGTTATGTATATACATATAATTTTGTCCAAAAAAGGTCATGCAGTATATCGTATTTTTATATTGTAGATCATTAATTTTAGTGTCTTTTGACACTGTTTCCATTTTTATCGCCTGTGCTTAAACTAAAACTGGATAATTTTGCCCAATTTCATTGCACTATTTCCGCTATAGATCATTTCACTCCGAAATGTGACGTAAACCTACGTAAATCAACGAGCACTTCCCGAACACCTAATCTACATGCTGGTGTACATTTTCACACATTGTTCAATGGGGAAATGAACATACGTTTGAGAATTTTCCCCAGTCACTGATTGGTCAAATTAAATTAGTGAATTAAAACGGGAATTGCCGATCCTCTGGTGAAATGGTCTATTGGTGGAAGGAAAACGTACAGAACATTTCACTTACGTATGGATACATTGGTGGTAATGTTTCGATCAGAGTGAGTATTCGTTTAGACCATATCACTAGAGGATCGGCAATTCCCGGTAATATTCGCTAATTTGAAGTGACCAATCAGTGACTGGGAAAAATTCTCAAATGTATTTATGTAGTTTTACGTCTTATTTCGGAGTGAAATGCTCTGTAGCTCTACCAGGACGGGTCTTTCGTCCACAAGCAGGTTATCCCATGTACCGGGTAGATTTTCAGTCCCAAAAGGTGAAACTGGTTGGGGACTAAAGGTTTGCGCACGTCCGTCCGTCTGTCCATCCATTTCGCTTTCGTGTCTGCACCATAACTTTGACATTAACGGATGGGTTTCAGAAAAAAAATACAGACGTATTCCTAATAACACAAGGTGTGTCGCGCGCACCAACCATATGCATCATTAAAAGGTCAAGGTCACAGGAGTTAGAAATTGTTTTAAGGCTACATCTTCGTGTCCGCCTTATAACTTCCATACCTAAGGATGTAATTTCATAAAACTTTCTGTGTGTTTAGCTAATTAACCATATTCGTCCTTGAAAGTTCAAGGTCACTGGAGTTGTTAGAAATTCACTTTGGTATTTATATGATTCATGTTCGTGTCCGCTTTACAACTTCAATATCTATGGATTGAGATTTTCATAAAACACTACAGAAGTATTTGTAATAACACAAAGGTGTGTAGCGCACATCAACAATATACATGCTTAAAAGGTCAAGGTCACCTGAGTTGTTAGAAATTCTCTTTGGTTTTATATAGGCTACATTTCCGTGTCCACT
The DNA here is from genome assembly GCA_021229015.1 of Solen grandis. Taxonomy (NCBI): domain Eukaryota; kingdom Metazoa; phylum Mollusca; class Bivalvia; order Adapedonta; family Solenidae; genus Solen; species Solen grandis. Next base: position 39,635,261 of record CM037781.1, on the reverse strand, counting down.
CTGTAACTTTCATATCTGTGGATGGATTTTCATTAAACTTTTTAGAAGGGTTTGTCATTTCATGTAGGTATGTTGGCTGAACAACCATATGCGCGCTTGAAAGTTCAAGGTCACAGGAGTTGTTAATAATTGTCTTTGGTATTCATTCAGGTATTCATTGGCTTCATTTTCATATCCGCTCTATAACTTCCATCTCTATGTTTGGATTTTCATGAAACTTTACAGAAGGGTAAGTCGAACGCACCAACCATATGCGCACTTGAAAGGTCAGTGCAGTTCGAGGATCATAACCCATTTCCATTACTTATTTATTTTATTTCTAGCTCACATTTTTCATTTCGGGGGGAGGCGTGGATTCACCGGTGAGAACTCCTGACAGTTTTGAGCCTTGTTTGTAATGATTTGTATATGTCTTTATTACAGTTTGAATTGTCCTTTTATGTAATTTACTATTTATGTCTTTGTCTCTTTAAATAGTTACCAGATTAATGTATGCCTTTACATCCTTCTATAACATGTATGAGTTTTTCCTCGCTTCATATACGCGCCATACAGTTTTACAATTTAACATATCTTCCTGTTTGATTCCTTGTTTCGAAATGTCTTTTTTTAACAATTCCGCTTATTCCACTGACAAATACTGTTAGAATGATTTGTTATTATTACATTAATCTTTCTCCTGCACTGATATTCGCTTTCTTTCTACTTGTTTTACGAGAGTACTTGGACACAAATTCTAAACTGACAATATTATCTTTATTTGCTTATACCACCGTGTTATTTGTACCCTAAAATAATTATATTGTTAGGCTTTTTCTGTTCTGGTTATTTGGCCAATTATATCACATGAGTGACATATAAAGATACATGCACATGTGAAAAAATACATGAAGGTCATACAAGATAGAAAACAAGAAAAGTTGATGTCAAAATAACATTTTGGTTTTCATATCTTGAAATTCATTAATTGGAAACAAAAGTAATACATTACATTGCCTTCAAATACAGAGTTACCAAGGACTCTATATGATGATCATATTAAATTAAGTACATATATTCTGCAAAGAAAAACGCATTTAGTTGTCTATTTGAAGTTTGTATAACATGGATTAAATGTTTACACTGTTTATGAAACCAGCGAAGTTTATGTCAGAAATATTTTATTTACCTCGTAAAAACAAGCGGTGAGATATACAAATCTCTTACTTTGAAGGTATACTCATTTTGCCATGCATTTTACCTTTCTGTAGTTTAATATTTTTCATCCAATATTGTTATTTGATATAAGTTTATAAACTAGACTGCTGTTATATATGCATTGTATAAATATGTAAGATGTTGTTTCCCATCGTTTTTTTTTTTTGTTGTTGTTGTTTTTTTTCGGTTGTTAGCTGTTTTGTTTTCACCTGAATTTTCGGTCTAAACGTAAAGGTGAAGGTTACTAAACAGCTGATAAATACTGTAAGTTTTGATTGATCGACTTAAAAATCGAAAGTATCCCTCCGGAAAAGAGATCAGCCTGTTCGCTATGTATATACATTCCTAAAACCTCGATTTTTCGACAGAAATATATTAATACATGTCTTAACGTTCAAAATGCTTAATTCAACTACACAAAAAAATATTTTTAAAGGATGAAAAACTCTTGTCGGATTTGAAACCTTCAGACCCCTTCGTATCCTTGAAATCGTACATTCGTTAAGACATGACGTAAGAGCATAACTTCAATACAATATGATGGATGCACTCCAAATTTGTTTTATATAGTGATAAGTAAAATTTTGAACATTTGATGTTCACCCTTTCTCTGGCAACTGCTGGAATACAGGTGACACAAGTGTTCCGAGGAACAACCATCCAGTTGTAATAATTAATACACCACGGCCATGTATCTTTTATAAAGATACTTCTTGTTTGTACTGTTTTTATTTATATTTATATGTACATTTTTTTTAAATATTGTTTCTATAGGAAAGCATGTATATCTACATTCAATTGGATAAATTTACTTGGTTTATATTACATTAGTTTCAAAATGACGCGTTTTACCCATATAGTGTGCTTTCTCCTGGTTTCGGCCCTTGCTCTGGTGTCGTGACCTTATACAAGATTCGAATTTCCACACGTGCCATTCTCGGAAACGTACGGAAATGCAAGATAGTTGTGTCGTCTGTTTTGGAAAAAAAAATGCAAATATTTGTGATATATCAATAATTATGCAGGTTAAAAAGTAAAACAGCATGAATATAAAAAATATATCCATTTTTTGTGCATTAGGTTGTTCATTTGTTTTATTTTTCAATGATTTGACATTATTTTTCGTTTTGAATCAACTATTATCTGCACTTCCGGTTTAAATCGAAATTGTAAACAATGGCGGCCATTTTGTTTTGCATGCTACGTAGAACAGCCAAAGTAAGGTCAAAGGTAACGAATTGAGGAGAAACTACAGAACATGCAAAAATAACATTACGTAGCCTTTAAAAGTCAGTTTGATATTTGTTGATATTTTCATGTTAATTTTCAATGTTGTTCACGTACTTTGATTTTGTTTTTGGTTTTATTTCATGATTTGTTAAAAAGCGTCAAAATCCCAATGCGCATGCGCGAAAATTTACCTTTAGGGTCACGAAACTAGGACAATCCATGCTATGTATTTTCTGCCAAATGACTTTGAAATTGCATTATGTAACGTTACGTCATATATTAAATTTTGAAAACATTAACCTGACGATGGCATACAGCGGAAATGATAAACAAAATGTGTTTAGTTGAACTTTGAAACCCGATGAAAAATGTTAAAATTGTTAGAATATACTTTATAAATGCTACATTTCATTAACAGAAAATTAAATACATTTCGGATTTTTGGCTGATAAATCTATTTCTCTAACTTAAACAATCTTAATAAAATGAGGTGTATTCCACTTACAGATTAGCAAATAAATGTGCATTGCTAGCCAACATTCCTTTTTGCACCAGGATAACGCACCCGTGCATAAGGTTATACTTGTTTAAGACGCCCTGAGTAGTTGCAACATAGAAAACATTGCAACAACCGCCTTCCAGATACCAGATTATCTGGCTAGTATCATCTTCGGATTGAAAGCAGAGAAGAGCTCCGTCAGGTCGCTAGCTAGTATGTCATATGACGGGTTCGTGTACATACGTGTGCCATATTGAGTGGTGCATTGAATCGGATGGAGGGACTTGAGAAATTTAATGATGTCTTTGTGTATTACATGTATCTGTAGAAGAAAAAGTTATGGGCCATTTCCGAGTTCTTTCTGATCGCCCCTTTTATTTTTACTTGCACGATCGTCAGTCGATTTATTAAAAATATCAAAAGTGTCACTAAATATGAGACTGATGTTTCTGGTTATCTTTCTTTTTTTTTTTTTCTTTTTTTTTTTGACGCTGGCAGTAAGGGTGCTTTAAAGACTGGTTAACCTGATGTCAGGATATTTTTGCTAGGTTTAACGTCCCACGTCTACGTGAGACTGATATGGTGCTCCCACACTGCCGTGTAACGCCATAGACATGTGATATGATACCACCACACCCAGTCGTATTATCCTGACACCGGGCCAAACGCTGTATATATGCAGTACGCCAAGCAGGGATCTACAAGTATCATCTAACGACTTTCTAGCTTTGGTTAGTTTATTAAACATATTATCAAATATCATAACAGAACAATTCACACACATTTATACAGAATAGGATCGAAAGCAAAAAACTTAATGAGATTTTCTTAACGACGTTGGTATGTCGAGGTCAGGGGTCGAACCCAAGAACTCCCGCTCGAGTAGAAACATTTTCGTTGAAACTTGATACCTGCTGATGAACATTGTGGCATTTTCTGTCCTTGTAAAACGTTGTAGTGTGAAGTATTCACAATGCATCGGCAATGCAAAATACACCCAAACAAACTTTCATTTAATTTAAACACAAATAATTCAAAATTAAGACAACAAAGGGAGATAATTCAAACTGGGACCAGGTAGAATTACAGTTCTTGGAAACTGCATTTCTCTTAGTCGCCATCTGTCTATATTTTCAGTTTCAAGTCAATACTTTATTTTTTTTTTTGGTTATGTTCCGGACAAGAAAAAAAATAAAACAAAGGGAGGTAATTCATAAATGGGACCATACAAGTCAAGGGCACTACACTTTTCCTAGTCGCCATCCGTCTATATCATATATATAAGTATTAAGTAAAATACTTACATATTTTTCAAGTTATGTTCTGGACAAGAAAAAAAAAAGAACATAGGGAGGTAATTTAACAAGAGCTCCGCGTGTCGGAGCATTGTACGCCCGAAGTATGTGCTGTCGTAAGATGCACAAATGAAAATGTGAGAGGACTCAATGGAAAAAGGAGTACTATAAACTTTTTTTCCTTTCATATTAATAATGAACATCAATGTTGTAATTATTTTTTTTTACAGTTACCTCGCACTCTATTACTTATGCAACGCCCCAAAACAAGACGGACGGACGAACGCCATACCATAATAATACGGCCTTAGTTACTTTCAGGCGTATGAAAAGTCATATAAATGAAAAAAAAGAAACCAACTAGGACAAACTATTGATCAGACACGGAATTTACACTAGGTGTCACTGTGTCCTTGACCTTATGGCATCAAAATCACAGAGGTCATCTACAGGCCATGGGCAATATCCATACCAAGTTTCACAAACCTAGGCTTATTCCTTCACAAGTTATTGAACAAACAAGGATTTTACACTGTGACTGTGACCATGACCTTTGACCTCAAAATCAATAGGGGACATTTATTGGCCTCTGATGTGTCACAAATCTAGATTTATTCTTCTCAAGGTATTGATCAACAAGGATTTTAACTAAGTATCACTGTGACCTTGACCTCCTAATGACCTCAAAATCGATAGGGTCGTCAACAGGCCATGACCAACCTCTCTACTAAGTATGAAGAGAGCACACCTAATAGTTATTAAGTTATTGAGCACACACCGATGTGGCTAACGGACAGACGAACGGACAAGCGTCTTACCATAATATGACACCAAAGTTACTTTCGAGCGTATAAAAATTGGACTGCACTTCTCCTAGTTGCCGTCTCCTAGTATAGTTATAAGTTGTGATCCGGACGTTCTGGCCACAAGGTGACTGCTATATACCCTCTCCAATCATCTTGGTATAATAAATATTGCTAGGTAGTTAGCCTCATTGAGTTAGTTAAGTATTAAAGTCAGGTAAGTCATTTACATAACTCTTTTTGAATTAAAAATGGGGAAGTTTGTTCCAACATTATATGAGGTTTTAAGTATCACTTAAATCTAAGTATTGTCGATGGAATTTGAGCAAGAACTCTTCATTATTATATTATGATATAAATGTAAGAGTGGGAAATGAGGGAGGGAGGCACTGGTCACACAACAGTGAATATGATGGATTTCAAGTAGAGACAAAGCCTGTTAGTCACATTTCGTAGACTTTTATTCTTAGTAATGTCTGCATTATCAATGAGATTTATATGAGAACAATTTACAAATAATTCAAAATAATGATGTGAAAAATGGAGTTGAATATAATGTAAGACATGAAATCATGAAATGATTTATGTTCATTTTCTAATCTTTTATGGACTTAAAATCATTTCATTATTCAACAGAAACTCTCAACAGTACTGTTACTTATTTAATCTTAAATATCTTTTTATTGAATAGCATAAACCAACTGCAACATTAGTAAGTTAAATTATAAAAATATTTCTTAACATGAACAAATGTTATCCTTTTAAGCAAAGACTGCTACAATTTAACTGAAAAGGAACATGACATTTATTCTATTTTTGTATTAATCAATAATCAAACGAGTTTCAGGGTTGAACACTTTTTATACATACCTTCTTATTTTCCACTGTTATTCAAATCTTTCTTAAGGTAAAAACACAGTCAAAAATCATCTTTCCTAGTATCTTTCGCAAGACCGTCAAATGTATGTTGACGGGTGAAAATATACACATTTAATAAAAAATAAAGTTAAGATGCCTCCACATCTTTTCCAAGATTTATAAACTTTAAGAATTCCATTATTGACTGTTTATTCTTCAATTCACAAGCTAGGCCCATGTTTCACCTCAGAATGCACCTGCATATCTACATAGGGTAACTAAGCAACACGTCTTGTTTGGCCAATTCCAGCAACATAGGATCGTCGAAGAACTTGTTGATACTGACGTCTTCACTCAGGCCCTGCAATGTCAGCATTAACAATATCTAGATCAACATTCCTATCAGAGTATTATCAACTTATTCAAATTAAGCATAAAAATACCTCATCTTGTACAAACAACTTTTAAAAGAGAAAATATGAATAAAGGGAGAAAATTCAAATTCATTTTATTAGATCTCTGGTTTTTTGTTGTTTTTTTTTCAAATAAATGCAAGTTTTTCAGAATCCATAAAATAAAAAAATATGAAAATATTAAATGCTGTTAAAACTTCTTATGCAAAAAAAAAATACAGTTTTCTATGTAATGAATTATAAAACAGGTCAATAGAACTACAATTTCCACAGTCCAACAAAAAGGCAGACTTAGAACAATGTGACTACTAAAAACATCTCTACAAGAGTTGTCCATAAGACAGCATGCTCGACTATTTGAACACTTGTCAATAAAAATAACTATTGCAATTAAAGGCAAACACAGGTAAGCAATTTCATGTGTGAATTATGAGGGACATCCATAGCATAGAAAGATTTTGTAGATAATAGCAATGTTAAACAAAAGTTTTAACATTTTTTTCTAAGTCCAAAAAGGCCCATAAATATGCAAAAATATTTGGAAGAGTTACTGTTCCTATTTCTGCTGGATGGTAAGATGATGATTAACACATGTGTAAAGTGTGAGGGACATCTATTGAGTAATAGTGGAGAAAATGGCAATGTCAAACAAAACCTTAACATATCTTGGGGTGCGGACGCCGCCGCCGAGGTATAGTCGAGCTAAAAATCTTTTTGTTTGACTTAGTGTACAAATCAAGCTCCACCTCACCTTTCTGCGCCTGGTCTTGACCATGAACTCTCTGGCCAGGTGTGTGGCGGGCTGTGCCTCTAGTGGCCGTATCTGTATACTCTTGTCCAGGGGGTCGCCCGGCACGATCTGCCAGTGGTGGAACACCGACAGACAGAACGCCTGTCCCTGTGTGTGTGTCCGCATGTCCGTCTCAAACCCGAAGGAATCAATGGCGGGGAGGAAAGCCTTGATGGTGTACAGTGGGGAGCCTGGGACGGGGGAGTCCTGGGTCACATGACCTCTGGAAAATTGAAGACGTCATTGTGATTTTATCTAGTAATCATTGCTACAACCTTAATCATTGCATTAATTATGACAAATTCTGTTCAAAATATTCAGTCTGTACTAATGTAAAAAACCCACTATCAATGTCAATGTAACATGTGTAAGTTATTTCATGAATCTTATAGAAGAAGGTGGGACCCCAAAAAAGCCTTAACAAAAATTCCTATTACTGAATCAATGAAATTTGCCATGACAGTAAAACAATCTGAAAATAATGTACAACTGTACCAGTCAACCAACTCACCTGCGTTTTGCCAATACAGTATACACAGCTGAAACACAGTCAGCAGGGGCAATAACCTCTACAAAGTAGTACGGCTCCATCATTCTAGGTGTGGCCTGTCAACAAATCAACATTTGCATTAATATTACTTATGCCACTCACATATACATACGCTGTAAAATTATTTTTCATTGATACCAAATTTTGTTCAAGCTGTATTTCTCTGGTAATTTCCTGAGTACATATACTTAGGGATTCATTGAAACATATGTGAATTCATTTATCAATGAAGACAGAGATTTACCTGAATATCGTATGATAGTAATGTTTAATGACAAGTTGCACAAATAAAAAACCTGTAAACAAAAATATGTTGCTTTTTTTTTTTTTGAAAAAAAAAAAAGAAAATAAAAAGATATGCATTTAATGTAAACCACTACTGGACCATGACAGCATGAACATAAAGAGAGATCAAAAAGATGAAATTTCTGGCAGCCTTTGGACTCACCATAAGGAATGCAGAGTAAGCGACACGACGGGCTGTTGGAATAATTTGCCCTCCTCCCCTGTGTATAGGCTCCTGGGCAATGACTGCATCCAGAATCTTGAACTTCACGTTCCGGATAGCTGTAAAGTAGAAACATGCAGTATGTGAAATTTTGATTGAATTTCAATGAGGTCACAATGACAATATTTCAGTGATATGATGACATCAAACTACTTACAGGTGGCGATAGACCCAGAGTGCACAGAGCCACCTTGGAATAAGCACCAACCTACTGAACATCAACTAGAAGGCATCATGAGTTTTTAAGTGATAGAAAGTCATCAACTCGGCCATGTTTTTATGAAATATCATGCAACATATATGTTATTAAATTGAATCTTTTCATCATTGATTTTGAAAATTAAATAATCATAGGAAAGGAAGTATACACATGTTTTTTATTTTAACATATACATGTATAGCCATCACTTTATATGATTCAAGGCCTTTTCCATATAACTTGACAGTATTATTAACAAAGCCTGATTATTTTATTACTAATTTAATCAGGTTTCTAAACCCCATTACATCATCACAGCAAAGGCATAATAGACTTACTCTGGAAACACAAACACAGTGTTTTTTCCAAACACATGTTTACCGTTAGAAATAAATAAAGGTCCACAAAGAAACATAAAATTACTATTTTGCTGCATTCTTTTCAGCAACAATAACATGAACACCTTGTTTGTACCTACATGGAAAAACCCATTTGTGTGAGTTCCGGATATCCTCTAGGCCATGGTTGTAAAATATCACAAGTTATCATTCCATTAAACATTGAGCTATCACTGAGGTACTTACGTTCGTCACACAACGGCCCCTCCCTGGTGGCCCACTGGAATCCCTGTACTATACTGTCCTTCACTGCACCCAGCAAACTTTTGTCTACCTGTAACCATGACAACACATGTATGTTACTAAAGACATTTGTAAATTATTGTTTTTTCTAGTTTAATTCTCCTTAGCTTAGCCTTCTTTATTCTTAAAAACTTAAGAAGCTGGATTATGGGACAGCTGATTTCATAAATCGGAGAAAATGTGTTCATAAATAAGAAAGAAAATTATATCATATATAAATATTAATTCTAATGACAAGATATATAAAGTAATGATAGCAATCAAGACACAAAGCAAATGACTAAGCAATACACACTTTATCTATTTTTTCTATAAAAGGTTTTGATTTGAAGAAAAAAAACAAGGGTCAGGACTGCCACAAAATACGCCCATCATGGTATGGGGACTCTCAGAAATAGCTCAGAGAAACAAGCTACTGTCCATAAATAAGCAAAATAATTCCAAAATCCCATTAGTTGATGATGTTAATCATAAAAAAAAAATGTTGATACATTTCTATTAATTAACTGCAAGATCTGACAACACCTCATAGGGTCTAAGGACTAGGGACAATCAAATTTTCAAGTATGTTGTGTACATCAAGGGCCATAACTTCAAAGTCATTCACATGAGAATGCTGGATATCGAACTCAGCCAAGATATTATGGCAATGCACATGTGTGGAAAGTTTGAAGAGGATTGGGCAAACAATATTGAAGTTAGAGCCCAGACAATCACAATATCATGTATTTTGTGTACATCAAGGGCCATAACTTCTAAGTCATTCACGCAATAATGCTGAATATCGAACTCATCCGCGATTTTATGGCCATGCACATGTGTGGAAAGTTTGAAAAGGATTGGTCTAACGGTATTGAAGTTAGAGCCCAGACAATCACAATTTCAAGTATTTTGTGTACGTCAAGGGCCATAACTTTTAAGTCTTTCAAGCGATAATGCTGGATATCGAACTCATCTGCGATATTATGGCCATGCACATGTGTGAAAAGTTTGAAAAGGATTGGGCTAACAATATTGAAGTTAGAGCCCAGACAATCACAATTTCAGGTATTTTGTGTACATCAAGGGCCATAACTTCTAAGTCATTCACGCGATAATGCTGGATATCGAACTCATCTGCGATATTATGGCCATGCACATGTGTGAAAAGTTTGAAAAGGATTGGACTAACGGTATTGAAGTTAGAGCCCGGACAATCACAATTTCAAGTATTTTGTGTACGTCAAGGGCCATAACTTCTAAGTGATTCACGCGATAATGCTGGATATCGAACTCATCCGAGATATTATGGCCATGCACATGTGTGGAAAGTTTGAAAAGGATTGGGCAAACGGTATTGAAGTTAGAGCCCGGACAATCACAATTTCAAGTATTTTGTGTACGTCAAGGGCCATAACTTCTAAGTCATTCAAGCGATAATGCTGGATATCGAACTCATCCGAGATATTATGGCCATGCACATGTGTGGAAAGTTTGAAAAGGATTGGGCAAACGGTATTGAAGTTAGAGCCCGGACAACAAATGTTCCACGTCCACCCGCCCGCCCGCCGTGAGTGTCCACATAATACGCCCCATCTTAAGATGGGCGTATAAAAAAAATGACCAAAAGAATTTTCTTTTTGCCAAAGTTTACAAATATTCCTTGAATCCTACAGCAGCGCAGTGGTAAATACACAGTATTTAACTGTGTGTTAGGACTGGAATATTCCCACAGATGCCCTGGATCTCCTCAGCATCAAGCCTCCATCAGTGCAAATACGATTTGTTTTTTACTTTTTTACTTGCATTATCACTAATTGCTGGCTAATACAGGTGAATTTTTCTTTTACATGTATATAAACGAACATGTCTTACCTCAGATGGCAGTGTATCATCCACAAGAATATTCGGACCTGTGGCATCTGGACCAAATGCCCAGATAGATCTGGCAGCCAGCAAATCCCAGTCGTACTTGGTCTGGAAGAATTCTCCCAGACGTTTCCTTGGCCACGTGATCTGCACTACCTCATTCTCAATGTCCTCTGCTAACCCTTTCTCCAGTGGTTCAGCTATCATTGTTAGCTTGTTCCTAAGGAGAAAAATTAAGTATTATTAATCTTTATATTTAACTTCATCAACATAAAAGAACCAACATAGCAAAAAGAACTCATCATTCATCCCTTATTCTTGTGAGGTTACCTTGTCATTCTCCACCCTTAATAACACTCCTTTTTTATTTTATTTTTTATTTTCCCTCTGTTATATGTAAAAAACTTCTCTCTAAAATACATTTTTATATACATCTTTAAGGTACAAATTCTGATGTTTTTGTTTTTTTTAAACACAATCTTTTTCTATCAGGGTACACCCTAAATGAGTAATTATTAATTTTTCAAATTGTAAGATAGATTGCTGACTGCTTTTTAGTTTCCCAACCAAATATATAAAGCCACTAAGAGTCACTTACTTTTTGTTGGGTGTTTCTGCAAAACACTTGAGTGAGGAGGTTTCCACCACAGTCTCACAGAATGACACTACTGGATCTGCTACCTTGATGTCTAAAAACAGAGATTAACACAGGGCCTTATTATTCCCTCAATCATTTATTTCTAATTCACTCATACATTATATGATCAATTATTTATTCACTTACTCATTTAATAGCCATTTTTAAGAGAATAATACATTCTTGTTTTAATTAAACATACACATCTATTAATGCATTCATCAATAATTAACTTTACATATATCAAGACATTCTATTGCAGAAATTGAAAAGTACATAAGGATACAATTTGATTTTTGAGCAATATATATTTATATAATGCTGGTATAATATCAATTTTCAGCAGGTGACTTAAACCTAAATTGACTAATGATGATCATTATCTGTCAAACTGAAAAGATGTCAAAGTCATGTAATGGTTAAGGTCAGCCTACCAATCTCAGAGTACATCTTGCGAAGGTCATGCATGACACAGTCCAGGTACAGCTCCCCGGTCCCAAGGATGATGTGTTCCCCAGACTCCTCCACCTGTCACAAAGACACACATACATGTATATATGTAGTGGTACCCTCATATAGTTGGTGTATATTGTGGTGGGTAGTTCCATAGTTCCATTAAAAATTTAATTGGCTTCAAAAGTTGAAGTTTGAATAGTGTCATAGATTTTGTTGTGACTTATTAACAATATTTTCTTGAATTTCAATAGAACTCTTTTATATCTTTTACATAACTGATGTCAAATTATTCGAGTCAAACTAAACTTAAGACCATGAAAGAAATCCAAAGGTCTGTACTAAAAATACCTTATCGAAAAGAATGCTAATCTTGAAATATCACTATGGGGTTAAACACAATCCAGTGTGTTCTACTGTTAACAGCAACACTAGCTAATTAATGCACAACACCAATTATATATAATTAATCATTTTTATCATTTTTAACAGTGCCATAGTCCAGTGAAAATGTTCTATGACTACAGCTCTGAATGTTAAGAGTTTGATCCTCACTGGGCATAAGAAATTTTTCCCCATGTGCAAAGTACTGGTCCAACTAAGGAACCTTCAAGGAGAATTAGTGTAAGTTGCAAAAACGTCTATGTTT
>CM037781.1:39584761-39622591 GCA_021229015.1 Solen grandis | reverse complement strand
ATGTGACCTCAAAGGAAATGTAATTTTAAAATGCAATGAGCAGAAAGATTACAGATTATACAGGTAATGACTGAAGGGAATAAATTCTAGTGGGTGAGAACTATATACATGTACATTGTATGAATCTATTTTTCTATCATAACTTAATTCATCAATCATCACCATCATCATCATCACTTTATTCATTAATTATCATTATCATCATCATCATCATCATCATCACTTTATTCATCAATCATCATCATCATCATCATCATTTATTCATTAATTATCATCATCATCATCATCATCATCATCATCATCATCATCCCAGGACCCCTTACCAGGAACTCCTTATCATTCTCTTGTTCTAGTGCCTCCTCTGACACCAGACTGCCGATGTCAGACTTGCTGCGCTCCGACAGCGGGCGGGGTGATTCTAAGGGCAAATACAGGTCATCTCGTGTGTGCTGCCTGGAGGCCATTGTGTCTCGTGCGTAACTGGGAATCTTCTCCGCTGTCAACATGAAGCACACAGTTCTTTAAAGTATTTCTGTTCTTTGTGGCCTGCTCACTTTTAACCTGAGGGTTGTGAGTTCAAGTCTCAATAGAAGTATATTTTTTTAAATATACTCACTTCTAGTGTGACCAAGTAAAATTCTACAGCCCCAGCTGGATTCAATCCCTTTTACTGCCATTTACCTTGTTACCAATGACCGTTAGTGAATAAATCGTAAAGGTCCAAATTAAATCCTTTGTCATTTCAAATATGTATCCAATAGTCCCCAGCTGGATTCAAACTCGGCATCCATGGTATGCAAATTAGACATTCTAGCACATGAGATGCAATGTATGTCCTAAATACTGACCTGCAGGTGGCGCCACTGGTGGGGCCTCATCTGTGGAGTAGTCCTGTGGTGTCAGCAACTTGTGTTTCTGCAGCAAGTGGGTGTCCAGACACGACCGGAAGTGGGAGCGACCTGTCATATAAATACATGTAGTTTGTATAAGTTTAAACAAGATAACTTTAACTTGTTTTGCTTCATAAATAGTGAATACAAGTGCCAAATTTTAGATAATTTTGGCAAATTAAATCCCAAAATGTTAAAGTTTGTAGACCATGTGAAAATCACTAATACATGTTATTGAAAACATCAGAAATTTTGTTTTCATTTTAACTTTTTATATTCTAGTCTAATTACTTACACTGTACAGACTCTTAACTGCACATTTATATGTTTATGTTGCTATTCTTTTAATAAACAATCTACAAATTAAATAACAGCGAAAATGAAAATTTACCTGAGTGTCCATTTATAAGCTCTGATATTCAAGTTATTTAACACATTCTGACTGTCATAAATTGTGCATAAAAATCTTCAGTGCAAAAAAAACTCAACAAACTTTGTGTAAATAACAAAACTATATTTTACTCAAACTCAACTTCGAGTTTATATTTTACTAAATCCATGTAACAATAACAAATCAAATGTTTTTTATCCAAAATAATTCAAAAACAGTAAAACCCTAAAATTACTGTTACAACTAAATATTTACAAAACTAATTAGAGAACTGTAAACAACATAAACTGAAAACAATAAGCAATGTTTATAACACTACATGATTTGTGAAACATCAAATGAGATTCACGATAACTGTGTATGAAACATACAGACATTTCAAATTCTCACAGAAACACAGAAATAACTTTATTTATATACATGTATAGTCTCTACTCTATTATTTAAAAATGAAGTTGTTTACTTATTTCATGAATTCATCCTCATAGTTCCTTTAGGTTTAATGATAACGGATTTAGATTTATGTGTACCTGGACAGACAAAATCATATCCCTATATGCTAATTCTTTATCTAGAAATACAGTTGTTAATGTTTGTATTTATTTCATGAATTCATTCTCATAATTTTTTTAGCTTTTAATGCATCACAAGTTATTTATACATACCCCTATTTTGAGATAACTTGCATGAACTGTGTAAATTATCTGTTCTGTTCTATTTATGAGGATGTTTAATGCCACAATATCAAACCACTTGACCAAATCAAATGTGTTAAGTGCACTGATGTGGTACTAAGACACCACCCCCTGGCATCTCTGTGCCTGTGACTGCCCCGTAACCATTTGTGTTAATCCATAATGCAGTTCTTGAATTCACAACTCATTCTCATATACTACTCTATGTCAACAAATACATACCTTCAATGAACGGTCCTGTTGGTTTGTATAGAACAACATGCCAAAATGTTAACATACTTATTTCCTGAAGTACTGAGTAATATGACATGTTAAAGAGTCCTGTAAGATCACACACATATACAAAAAAGCTCATCATTGTTATACTTCAGGGCTTTTTCCCCTTCCCCTCTAAAGATTTCTTTAATTTCAACAGGTTTTCCCCAAATTTGCTGATTATCCTAGGATTTTTCTTTCTGCATTAAGGACCTTTCCCCATCATCTAAAATAAAAGGCCTGTACAGAATACCTGTACCATTCAATTTTCAACCTGAGCCATCACTGAAGGAGATTTATTCGTACATGTAACCCTGCTGCATGACCCTGACTCAGTATAAAAAAGACAAAGATAAAGATTAGAAAAAGATAAAGATTTTTTTTTAAACAGGACGGGATGCAACATAACAATGCCCATGATTCCTATATTTTAACTATTATAATTCAAACTTCACTTTGTGAAGCAGGGGTATAGCACTCTTCTATATGTGGATAAAAAGAGAAAAGTGCAATTTACAATTTAGACTATAAATCAACTTCATATTTGTAAACTTTATATTTGTAAACTGCTATACCTGGTGGAAGACCAAGCTCATTATAGTTGTCACAGCTCTGGGCTGTGCGGTTCAAATCCCGCTCATCAGCTGACATGGCACGTGCCTGGGCCTGCATAATGTGTCTCTCCAACATGGCTGCCTCATCCATCCGTCGTTGACGCTCAGCAAACACCTGTACAAATACAGGCACAATGAACTTATGATGTAACATTTCTTTTCATAGTCTTTATTTTTCAATATCTTGAAGTTCAGAAACTGAATAAAAATTTATTACTTCTTATGGGGGCAAATACTAGGTGGTATTTACACAAATGTAATGACAGCTTCATTAAAAAGCAGACATTGAAACTTCTGCTTGTAGTAGCTGGATAGTAAAACAGCTAGATCAATGAATCTGAGCAAAGATAGGACAATGAAAGAATTAAAGGAATCCATTTTCATGACCTTCCTAGGTGCAAAGTACTGGTCCATCCCAGGAACCATAGAGAAGGATCAGTTTAAGTTGCAAGAACATGTTTCACAATCTATGTTTAACAAAATAAATAAGTTTAAATTAAGCTCACCTTCTGTAGTGCCTCAACATATCTCTCATGGTAAGGATCATCGCCACCTTTTGATACACCCAGATTCTTTACAGTATCTGGCCCTATTGTATCTCTTGTAAAGGCTTCCCTGAATGTTTTCACAAGAATGTGCCGAACATCCTGTGATTTCCCTGTAGAGGGCCTTGGAAGGTACATTGAGGGCTCATCCCCTCGCTTTATTGTCACAGGCATTGCTTTTGTGATCCTATTCAACAGAAAAGTTAAATTTTGAAGAAGAAAAAAAGAAGTACTAAGTACTATCAGTAATTCAAAAGGATGAGTGTTTTGTGTAAAATACTGAGTGAACATTTTTTCAGTGACTCTTTTTGCTAACTTCCCAAACTTGCATATCATATTAGTACAAAGGTTGATATGTCTATATGTCAAGGTAAACACTTTCCTATGATAACACATTTGTAGAAGTAAGGAACTTAACTTTGAAAGACTTATATGCAAATAATTAGTATGGCACAGTAAAGGCAGTGGTATATTGTTCCCCATGGTACCGGTGTACTTAACAAATGCATCTAACATGAAATGGAACCACGGTGAAATCAGGGTGGAATGTTTTAGCTGTTATAAAGTCAATAATATGAAATGATTACACCTAAAACTACCTTGAGTAGAAGAAAAAAAAAATTTATACCATAGAAACAAGTAACAATGTGACAATGTGTTTAAAACCCAAATTCAACAAATAATTAGCACAGGTAATCTCTTCAGATATCTGACCCATTTCCATGTATACATGTTGACATAATATTGATAGCTGAATGGTCCATTTTCAAAGTATGGTTCGAAGACAAGTGTTTAGACAATATTTTAAAGGAGGGTACTAGATATGGGATAGAGTGATTCCTGTGACTCATGACTTTGTCATTTAAATATCCTGTGTTTGTTATTGTATTAAAATATATTTACATATCACAAAATCATAAGCACTATAAGTATGTACCCGATAATTATCAGTTAAAATTTTCACCTATTCCGATTCAAAAATTTATTTACCCATAGTAATGGTGAGATATAGAGTACATAGGATGTCCACATTTAACTAATAGGCTTAAATGAACGCATTTCAGCATAATTTTATACAAAATCTAGCATATTTGGATTTTTTGGCTGACTTAAATAATATAACGATAATTATCTTGCCTCTAACACTCGCAAGAAGGGTTGGCAGTAAACAGAGATAAATTATCACTGAAATTATGAAAGTTGCACATTTGTTATATTGCTATGTGTTTTTGAGGATTTTTGATATGTCCCTTTGCACCAACTAAAAAAATAGAACAAAGCGACGAAATATTCATAGACTAAAGGTTGAGTGGCAGAAGCAACTAGAACATGTACAAATAAGCAATTGGCAGGTGATGCCATGACAAAAATCTTGCCAGAATTTATAAATACACCAGTACCGTGGAGCCACTTGTATCATGGAGTTCGACAATACAGACATAGCGTGTCGCAGATAGGCAAGGACCTCCGATGATACAGTATTATCAAGGGATTCTGATCAGATGCAAGAATTAAAGCTAAGGGAGACAACATGCAAACAGTTCTCTCTTTGGAAATATTTTTGTTTTCTTATTTAATTCTATTATTATTCGTGGTTTATTAAGAATGTGCAAATTTCAGCTGACAAGTCGATTAAGTTATGGGCACTAAGTTATGACGGACTTGAATCTAACACAACTGGTTTTAGCAATAAATCACTTAAACAAGTAAGTGAGTATATCGTCGGCCTCGTTCGAAAAGGACGTAACTACATTTTCACCAAAAATCGTATTTCCCGTTTATAGCGTGTTCATAATTTCCCGCGTATTGTGTCAAATCCTCGTATCTTTAAGCCAATCCGTTCTTCTAAAATGATCACATGTTTAAAAGCCGTAACTTGATTGGTTGAAATTTACATCGGTCGTAACTACAATGTGCGTCGACTGCAAATGTTTACAAAAAAACGTGTGGTAAAATTGATTTATTTCTGGATATATTGATTTACTGGATACAGTTTTATATGTAAGTATAATTTATTCTTGATTTTTTATCAGTATGAAACAGTAGATTCGGTGATGTTATGTTTTTAATCTAAAATAAATGATAAATAAGATTGGATATATTTCGATTTCAAACTTTTAATTTTTAGGTGTTTTTTACATAGATGTTAATATAAAAGGATAAACATCAGCCTTATTTCAATACATTTAATTATGTAAAATTAAATATAATATAGTAAAAATGTTATTTTCTTGTTTATTTTGTAGTTACGTCCTTTTCGAACCAGCCTATATATTAAGGAAATTGTTTTATATATTGCAGATACGTCCTTTTCACCCATGGAATGGAAGCAACCAGACGACTGCCTGCTCTCATTGCCTGACTTATATTCTCGTGAAGATTTTGTCTGAGATCCCATTGAACCAGCTTCTTCATTCTGTAAATCGAACTTGCAAAAAACTGTATGAGATTATCGAAGAAAACTGTGTGCTCTGGAAAGACATTGATATAGCTGTCGACCATAGTATTAACAGCGGAACCCTTAAAAGGATTCTAAAACATTCATTTGGGTTTCAGACATTTTTCATTCCCTTTGCTGATTTTGACTGCCATACTTTCGATATTGACTTCATATTTACGACGAATCTGTGCAATGCTAAGTCCTTATACTGGTTAGATATTAGTCAGTGTCCAATTTCAACGTTGTGTTTTCTGAAATACATGCCCAGCTTGAAAATTCTAAACATCTCAGAGTGCATACATCTGGTGGACAGTGACTTTTGTGTCATATCCGCGTGTGAAAACCTTGATCAGCTGATATATTTTCTAGATTCTGGCAGACTATGGATTGGGAACAAAAACGTATGTATGTATTAGGTTTAATACAAAGAAAGGAAGTTTCACGTAGAACAGTAGAAGCGGGACAAGAAAGTCGTAGAAAATTTTCGGTCATGAACTACTTTTGGCACGAGGTTGACGGTGAACTAACGTCAAACATATTTGCGTCCTGTCTTATCGATTACTTAGAAAATCAGAATTTAGACGGGATTGAGAGAGTCATCATCTACAGCGATGGTTGCGGGTATCAGAACCGTAATAGTACGCTCTCCAACGCTCTGTCACAGTTTGCAATAAAACACAAAATTACCGTTGAACAGAAATTCCTAGAACGTGGGCACACTCAGATGGAGTGTGACAGTGTGCACAGTGTTATTGAACGTAATATTAAGAGAAAGTCTATTTACGTGCCACAGCAGTATGTTGAATGCATCGAAGATGCAAGGAGAGATTCCCCATATCAGGTGAAATATCTTAAATATACATTTTTCAAAGACTTTAGCAAAGTTGGTAAGTATAAATCCATACGACCAGGTACTGGTGTAGGATCACCAACAGTGAATGAGATAAGGTTGCTGAAATACACAGACGATGGTATTATTCACTATAAAATTGACTATAACAGTTCAGAGTACCAACCCCTTCCAATGCCAAGGACGGCCAGCTCAAACTTGAATCTGGATCCAAAAGCGCTTTATGATAAGCCACTTCCAATAAAGCGCAGTAAATTTGAACATTTGCAGCAAATAAAGCAAGTCATCCCGCGTGATTATCACGATTTTTATGATGCGATTCCTCATCAATAAATCAGATTTGTGAGCAATTCAATCGATGATAAACGTTTGTGTAAATTTCATAAAGATCTATTGAACTTAATAATAAGTCAAATCTCGTCGATGTTGATATAGGTCTATGATACTATACGGATGGAACTGAGGGTATTCCGAACATTAGCTCGTATATCATTTAGTTAACCATATTAAGTAGTTTCATGTTTTAGGGTTTGGGTTGTCAGGGTTAGAATTCTAACAATAAGTTATTTTGTTCTTTAATGTTAAACGGTTTTCAAATATATAGTTTTTGTTATTATCACAACTTGTATGAAAATAGAAAAGAAGATGTTTGGTAGCATAGTTATGTTGCATTTGCCTGGTAGTAGAGCTATTTTCATGTATCGGTTTTTATTATTTTTTTCATCGACCCTAAATATAGTTATTTTCATGTTAGATTCGTGTTAACATTATTATTTTTTTAAATAATTGTTCAACAGTTCAATTTCTGTTTCTATTCGTTGGGGCGGAAATATTGTTAGATTCAATGGTGAAAAATTTGCTTGGTATTCAATGTGTTAGTTTTCATGTTGATGCCGATGTATGTTGTATGCATTTTTATTTTTATTTAGTATTAATTTTCAGGATCCAAAGTATAATGTAAACACTTAAGTAGTATCTTTTCTGTCAAGTTATGCGTCAGGCTCATACCATATGTTTTAAAATGTTTCTACATAAATTTGGATTACAATTAGATGTGTCTTTATAAATAGACAGTATTTGTGTATAAGTAATACCTCAAAGAAATTACCTCGTATCTAACATTTTGCACTCTATTGTGTAGCATAAAATGTCGTAACTAACAAAACAGTGCCGGTTGTTACCAGCATTAAGCCATATTCCTGTCAAATATTTGTAAACTTATATTGGTTATATATTCTAAACGAGTTAATAAAGTGAAAAGTTTTGACATCATTAAGTAGTTTTTTCTTTCTCCTGAAAAGTTGCATTTTTGCATTTACGTCCTTTTCGAACGAGGCCGACGATATATATGTCCGAATCTAGTAAATGAAATCTCATTTTCAATTCTTCCCCGAAAAAAGATTAAATCCACTTATTACCGTCTGAATATTAACTAAAAATGTCCAAATTTCTTTATTTCATATTTTTGTTTGGATGTTGTCAGGTGACCGTTTTCGTCTTTCAGCACCGGAGAGCTAGTGTGATCACGTTTAATTTGCGGGTCAAGTGTAAAAACGGCGGATCCGCCAGATCCGGATCCAATAGGACAAATACACTGTGTTTACGGATACATCGATAAAAATACTGACAAACGTCGCCAAAAGCTAGAAAATGAAAGAATAAAAAACATTTATTTAATAAATATAATTTTTCACAATGATAATAATGTGATAACTGTATATGAATTCTGATTTAGTAGAAAAATGAATTTTACTCTAGTCTTCAGCAATGAATAGGACTGACACCTTGAACAATTATGGGCATTATTTTTTGTAAACATATCATATGAAGCTGCCAATAATATTAAGTATTAGATATAAAAGAATAATTATCCTTATGACTTTAGATAAATTTTTATTGGCAGCCTCGTGTGATAGATCTTTGTTCATAAAAACAAGTTATCATTTTTATTTTTTTTGCCTAGCTGTCTAATATCACATTTAAATTATTCACAGACGTTGCAAGCTAAGGCCAAATGAATATTTGAACAATTTCCATTAATAGAAAATGCCTATACTTAAGGAAAAAGGTAACACAGAAATGCTTGTTGAAGCATAGACCTTACATAATCTAACAGAATAATTGGTGAATGGTTGAGTTGACAACTAGCAGAAATGTCATGCTTTGTATTCTCGAAAATTTCACATATTGTGACGATGCGTCATCACAGGTATAAATACAATCTCTGACAACTGCGTCAGGGAGTCGACTCTTTGGCTCAGTGGTTTGAGCATTGGACTTGCAAGCCAGCGGACCAGGTTCGATCCTGGGCCGGGTTGAGTTTGTTACATTAGTGGCAGCAGTGGGATAATAATAACTGCCAGACTGGAGTTGCCTTACCCATATGTTTCCCAGGCCAAGTCTCGGATCGAGACTTCTCAGAGGGGAAAGTAATGTGACAATGCGTTGTCACAGGTATAAATAAATCTTTTACAACTGCATCAGGGAGTCGATTCTTTGGCTCAGTGGTTAGAGCATTGGACTTACATGCCAGCGGACCAGGTTTTTTTTTTTTTAGATTGTCTATAAAAGTATAATTTTTTAAATAATTATTTCAAGCAGATTCATCATAAGAATTTTGTGTCTCATGTAGACATCATCTCTAAATGACTAAAATTCTGTCTGTGGGACATTTAACACAACAAACAAACATAAGAATTTTGTGACTTATTTTGAAATTTTCCCTTATGAAAAGATTAATTATGATTTTTTTTATAATTTTTAATTTGTTTCCAGTGTGTCATTAAGTATTGGTGGCACACATAGACACTCCCTTGTTCCAATGGTGTGGTTCTTTGACTATGGATTCAATGTTTGGTTGTGAGTTTGATTCTTGCTGGACACAAAGTACATGTACTGGTCCAACCCAGGAATCACATGTGATGTATATTAGTGTGTTAGAACGTAGAACGCTTATCCAATCAACTTATTTTTTTTTTTTTAATTCATCCAAACACTCTATAAACAAGAGGGTTTCTCGGAACACATGTCACCTGCTAATGTGTGACAACAAAAGTGTGACAGACAGAAAAAGGGGAATAACTAAAAAAACATTGATGCCAGAGTTATGGACCTTGTGCATGACAATTCCTCTTGTCAAACTCTGTCCATCAATGAAATTTCATTTCAACAGCTTGAGTAGAGCAGGACTTTTTGCAGAGTAAAAAAGTTTGATGGGGAAAAATGTGACAGACGGACATAGAGACCACAGAGAATTAAGTGATTCCTACGTGTCACCACTGCTTACAACAGGTGACATAATAATATTTTTTTTGTGCATTTATTTACATTTTGAATAAAAATGGACATAGACTCAGTATATCTATGTAAACTTACATAAATTGTATATTTATTCATGTTGATCTACATGTATACTTAGCCAATGGACATCATTTGCAGTACTTCTGAAGAGAACTTGGAATGAGCTGTATTCTGTGGTTGAATATCATTCTGATCCTTCACTGTGGTGGAATATCATTCTGATCATTCACTGTGGTGGAATATCATTCTGATCATTCATTCTGATCATTCACTATGGTGGAAAATCATTCTGATCATTCACTGTGGTGGGATATCATTCTGATCCTTTACTGTGGTGTAATATCATTCTGTTCATTCACTGTGGTAGAATATCATTCTGATCATTCAATGTGGTGAATTATTCTGATCCTTCACTGTGGTGGAATATCATTCTGATCATTCACTGTGGTGAAATATGGTATCATTCTGATCATTCACTGTTGTTCTTGTCGAGTCTTAAGTCAATTCGGTACTTGATCTGAATTGTGCACCATGTATGTTGTCTATTGAATTTTTATATAATGAAATAATGTGTATATGCTGACTATACCAGAATTGAGTGATTGCATCCAACATCAATAAGATTTGAATCTTTCCTGTGTTAACAAAAATATCCAAATTGAGTAATGGGAATGGCCAATAGCTAACCTGAGATAATTAGTCAATACACAAAATAATTGTGAGCAGTTGACCCAACCATGAAAGGAAAAGGTTGGTCTTTAAATTTTTACTACTTAAAACTGAAAAGCTGCATTCGTAACTCTTCTTTAGACAAGTTTACATAGAGATCTGAGTACTATAAACAATCATGTATTGTGCGCACTCATGTATAGTGCGCATCCCGAGTTTGAGGTTCAAAAACCTTGGTAAAAATCTATTACCATTCTATAATGCGTACTCATTCTTTGTATGTTGTACAAACTTACTTAAGCATAATTTTCACTTGATATAAAATGTAAAAGATAGAGCTCAGTTTCCATTAGTCAGTTTTTATGTACTGCTGTGCTAGCTCTACAAGTTTACCATCCTGTCAAATAGAAGACAAACATATGAAGATTTTATACCAACACCCGTTATATCCACAAATGTGTATGTGTGTGTTTATGAGATTTTCTTCCAATCTTTCACTGGTTACATTTATAAAATGACAGGAAACACACCAGAAATGTTCACCTTTCTTCATTAAGGCAAACACTTCATTATAAAGTTTATGTTTACTTATTTTTTTTAAACCTTTAAATATGAATACAGAGTAACTCCTGAAATCCGAACACGTGGGACTGGCCAAAAAGTTTGGATTTTGGAAGTTTTCGGAATTCAGACGTATGGAATGATCTTGCCGGTACAAATGTAAAACAACAAAGGGTTTTTTATGTTAGTAAATAGAACTATTATTGTTTATGCATATTAGGGATCGTACTTCTTACATGTATATGTTTTAATAATTAGACAAATTCTTACATGTATATATTTTTAACATTTATGAGCAAATGCGTTCTTACAGTGTCAAAACATAATTACATTAATTGACTACATTTGATGATATCATGTATATGTTTCAAACATATTTGATGGAACACATTTGCAAATACCACCAATTTATCCACTAATCACTTTTTTTAATTGACAACTATCTAATTGTCAAAATATTTGGCTGCACTTAATAATATATGTGACAGTTTGTGATTATAATGTGTGTCAAAAGAAATGGTCGCTGTTGACTGGCAAACAATCGAAAGAGTGAAAATGCAATTTTGTAGCAGTCTAATTACCTTTCTCAGGTTGTGATTCTTACACATCTCAAAATACGGTCACCAGATCACCACTGAGTGGTAATCAATGAAATTTTGCCACAGGGTTTACAATCTTATCTTTGACACTTATTGCTATTTCCAGATTTTGGAAGTAAAATTGTATAGATATAGTCCAAAATTTACAAAAACATCGTCTGGAATTCAGACTTTGGAAGTTCTGGATTTAGAATATTTATTTACATCAAAAAGAGGATTTTTCTCCACCATGCAGACTGTAGACTCTGAGCTATAACATTGTATAAGCAAACAGAGAAGACCTCCTGTGACGAAGTATCAAAATGTGACTCCATGAGGTAAAGGCTTAAACATCACTATGTATCAATTACATATTTACAGGCTTATTTTATCAATTCCTTGGCAAATAAAAACAACAAAAGACTGTAACTGCTTATCTAACATATCTTTTATTATTGACTAGTACAGTCTCCATACAGTGTATATAACAAGGGGCTTGACACAGGGCGTCTGTACAGGATCTATAACAAACAGTAGGTCAGGCTAAATAGGTTTCAGTTTACATCAATATTTTGTGTACCAATAAAGCAATATTTTAAATCAAGGTATGTTCAATCATGTTCATTTTTGAGATTATGATTTTCCCTTCGCTCAGATATTGGGAGAATCCAATATTTTGAGAATTTCAATCATGATGTCATTTCTATGCCAACTCCTTAGTCTCTGTTGTTTTAAATATACATGGTTACCTATCATACATGAGAATTTTGCAGTATCCAAATGTTCTCTCTTTTTTTCTTTTTTTTCCTTGCAATAAAAATTTTGATATGTACGACTTTGTGTAAATAGAATTAAATGTGTAAACTGTTTTCAGACACTTGAATCATATGTAAAATCAAGATCATAAATGTTTTATTCAAGTTTAATAAAAAAGGTTTTAACATATGAAAAAATTATTGGATTTACCATAGACGTTGTGTACCAAATCATAGAGTTTCAAAATTACTTAAGTTATTTGACGTGATCCCCACAAATAATTCAGAGAATCACTAATTATGCCAAAGTAGTTGTAATAAAACAATATCAATATCGAAACTGTTATCTATTTTTTTAAGACTGTTGTATATTGCCATATGTATATAAATTCTCATACGTCTTTTTAACAATATCACTGCACAGCAGATACTTGTATGAAGGCAAGAGTGTACAAACATTGGACCTTTCCCCTTGTTTACAGTTTTATTCAAATTAGATAGTTAGATTATCCAATAGCTGCACTTGGATATCATGTGACCAAAAGCTGACCTTGAATTCCTTCAGAACACAAGGGTTTGTGATATTGTGAGCAGCTGACCTTATCCAGTAAGAAAATGATCCTTTACCAATAGATATAGAAGCTTAGATTTTCATTGTAAAAACAAGGGGGAGAGAATGGTCCATTCAATAATCAACACAACACAGAGCAAAGTGAACGATGAGCCGGATTCATTATTGCATTGTAAAGATTACATGGCTTTTGTTTGTACAAAATGTGAACTTGTATGAAACATAAATTTACCCACAATCAATTTTGGCCGAAACACTAAATGATTACATATACAGGTATCAAATAGTTTTAAAATCCTAGAGATTCATCAGCTTTCTTTTTTCTTGCTCTTTAAAGCGATCTGTATTTGGTAGCTTTTTGTTACTTACACTAGACCATATGAAACGTCTTACTCACAAATACTCCATCCATCATCATAAGATGAGAAGTTATTGACCTCACTTACAATAGGAAGCAAAATCTGTGCCATGAAGTGACTGTGATGTAGCCACTTAACAAAAATCAACAAATTAAGATGTTCTTGCAAAGGTTGCCACAACATCAACCAACAAATATCATCATATTGCATGTCCTTCCCTTACCAAGGTGACAGTTTCAGTTGAAAATCAGGCAGCAGCAAGGGTACAACAGGCATGGATACATCTTTGATACCAATTGAAAATGGATAAGCTAAACAATGAAAATATAAAGAAATACAGTGTAGATCCATTACTACACACTCCATTCTAATGTGAAGTAATCAACTGACATGGTCCAATATGACACAACTCATATCATGGACCCAAAGTTAATGATTTGTAAATATTAACATGCAATCACAAAATGGTCCAATATAATGGACCACAACTCATTAATTTGTTAACATTATCATACAATCACAACATGGTCCAATATAATGCGGTAAATAAGTTCAGACCCAAAATAGCGCTATAATGGATCTTCCCTGTTACATCTTGTGACATAATGACATGTATCTGTAAAGGATCTTTATTTATCCTATCTCATATACTTACTGAAGGAATACACCATGGTTATTTTCTCATGACTTACAGTTATTGGTAAAATTTTAAAACAACTGTAAAGTACACATATACCTTCATAAAAACACTGAAAACATTTCCCTAAAACATATTGTAAAACTGGACTTGTAAGAAATAATGATTGGATATACTATACATACTTTTTGAAAAAAGGCACAAATATGATATGTTTTATAATATGGTATTTACGTCCCATCCTAGCTTATTTCTGCCACGAAGTGTCACAAAACCTCACCTCGACAAAAATTAAACTAGTGAATACAATTCCAAGTATGACATGCTGCAAATTATTTTCTACATAATTTCATTGATAAATATTTGCAAACATTTGCTAAATTAAATATACAATAATCAAAATTAGTAACCTTTTTTTTGTTGTTACTGTTACCATGACAGTATCTGAGTCACAAAAATGTCCATTAATTACAAGTGCTGGGAGACCTTGATTTCACAGAAGCACCTGTGTGTAAAAACAGCTTACTGCACTTCCACACATGGAAAATCTGAGAAACCAGTCTGGGGACTCATATCAACAATGTTGTAGTAGTTGACAGTATGAAGCTTTAGGTGTGTTTCTCTCAAACTGACATGCTTTATACTAGGTGAAGACTTGCAGAAATCATTGTTTTTGCTGTGTTTCATGCAGTTAAGGGTTATCAGAAGAACTAAATGTTACTGTCTGGCCGGTAACACTAAGAGGCAAAAATTAGTCAAGATGGGGAATCTATGCATATAGAAGATGAGTAGAAATAAATAAAGGGTAGTAAAGCAGCCATCAGTATAAGGCAGTTCAGAATACACAACACACCACCTGAGCCCATCCTCTTCATAAACATCAAGTTTTACCCATGTCAAACTGGGATCAATTGCCTACTTTATGAACAATTCTAATTTAGTTGCACTAACTGGACTGGACAAAATCAAAATGCCATATTTGATCATTAATAAAAAAAAACAACATTGTATGGGAAAATATTAAATCATATACATACATATGTTTAGAGTTGTGATAAAAATAAGATCTCAAAAATGGAAAAGAGTTCACTGATTTTGAAATAGGTGGAAAAAGGAATAACTTTTTGAAGCATAGTTTACTCTTAGTTTCATTAAATCTTTCATAAAGTTTTACAGATATGTCTATAATAACTTAACATCTTTATTAAAAAGCTTTTACATATAAAATTGAACATATTCATTCTCTGTATTTGTTAAGTATGGCAAAAAAAAAAACAACAACAACTAAAGCTCTTAAGTAAGTATACAAAACATCAAGGAGAAAATAACTATCCTTTGAGATTGTTATAACAGATGGGTGTAGACTGGTACCTATTACTCTACAGATGGGAACAGGAGTCTCGCTGACTGGTACAATACAGTCAGGATAAACGTGTACACAAAAAGCTTAGTACAAATATAATATCATAACAGTAACAATACTATATAGTATACATACAGGTGACACAGGCATAAGAAAGAACATGTCAGTAACAATATACATATAGAGAAATCTATCCTCATAAAGTGTTTTTTACTCAAGGCTTCAGTCAACATAAAGGTCTCTATGCACACTAAGTGTTTACAATCAAGGCCTCTAGTCACAGTGTTTACATTTGAGGCCTCTTAGTTACACCATGCTTACACGTGAGGCCTGTAATCACACAGAGTGTTTGCACTCATACTGTTTACACTTGAGGCCAGTATGCAGAAAGAGTGTTTACACTTCAGACTTCTATTCACACAAAGTGTTTATGCTCATTTGTCACAGCCAGTAAACACCCTAATGTGTACACCATCAACATTTCATTTTCCAGTGTGAACAGTATCTGTACTGAGTATGCAACCAGCTTCACACTTTGTAGATTGTTTATTTACAGAAAGTTCACACAATAAATGTATTTACACTGGATGTATTATTAACATTGAACACTGTGTAGACACTAACAGTTTGCAGCATGTACACACAATAGTCAGTATGTTTACTGTGTATACAATGCTAACTAAAGTATTTGTAGACACAAATTTACTGAATGTATACACCATTTATTGCATCATTTAAACATATATATATAAACACAGTGTAAAGCACACCCTTTCCAGATACTGTACACACTGGAAAGCCTACACTGTTTACACACTTAATAAGTAGCTCATACAAATAAAGGACACTAAACATTCAGATGACATACACAGTATTCAAAGCATGAAAATGAAGATGAAAAAAAAAGTGTGGAACAATTGGTACAATACTGAATGGCACTCAAGAGGAGAGAAAAACAAACACCACCAAGGATATAATTAGGAACAGTAGGTATGACAAAACAGATTGCGGAATGACTGAATATTATAAAGGATGAAAAATATGTAAAATGTAACAATAGTTTCATGATTTGGACTACTGACATCTACAATTTCAAATTGAATTTTAATTCAAATGGGTTCTAACACATGTTTTCATTATTAAAACATTTTTTCTTATCAGCATCATACACCAAAACTATAAGCCAATTTTCGAAATTTCGAAATAAATAATTGGCTTACAATCTGGTAGAGATATGAATCATTGGCAATGAAGGAGAACATCTAATATAAATTGGCAATGGAAAAATTCATGAATTACGTCATCTAAATAAAATACAAACAAATGTAAAAACATTGTCCCTTAACATTTACTATAAAATGGAGATGTTTTCCAAATCTGGATCACAATAAAACATTTTGACCAAACTGAAATAAATCCCTCACAACCTTTTAGTAAGTATCTAGGCTTATCTAAAGTAAAAAAAAATCTATACATATTCAAATATTTTTATTAAAATCACAACCATTAAGTAAAATATGTTATATTAAAATATCTATCAATAATTTATAAAACTCTGAATTAGTCACTGCTGTCTGACTGGAATGTACTACACTGTCAACAGAGAACTACCAACTGGAATGTCTTATCTAACAGATTAATGCTTTCTCATATACTTAGGGTAACTGTCCTAAGAATGTGACATTAAGTATATCCCAGAATGTGACATTAAGTATATCCCGGGTTCTCATTAGGATTCTTATAACTAGAATCCCAGACAAGGATTTGCCAAAATGTTGGTAGTCCTTCCATATATCACTACAGAGGCTGCTCAGGTAAACACAAGTCATCTTCCTGAGAATTGGAGACATGGGACACCAAATTTGGAGAGGATGAGAACCGTGGTAACTAGTTTTGAATATAAATTTAAATTTAATATTTGTTGCAGAGAAATGGAACCTGATTCTATTTCTTGCAGTAGTGATATCCATTAGTTACCCATGCTAAGTTGCCTTTAAAAGGTTTGTGTAAACTTTCCACAAAGCTAAAAACAAGGAGTCAAGCCAAAAAATAGATTTCTCTCCAAAAAAATAAAATAAATAAATTTGCTAATTAAAAAACACCTAATCTAGACTTTATTCAAATTTGAAATAATGAGTGTTTTAATGTCACAATCTAAGACAGTCTTCATATATAACCAATATTGCCATTAAAAAGACAGAAAGAGAAAAAGAACATATGAGGGTAGATTTAAGGGTGTGTTTTATGCAATTATTAAATAAGCTGTTAACTACAAACCTAATCAGCCACTTCTGCATAATTGAAAATGATACACTTTAGAAACATCAAGCCTTCCTGGAACATGTACCCAAATTAATCAGAAGATAATTAGATAATAAAATTGGAAAAAAATTAAAAATTCTTCAACATTATCAGTATGGACTGAAACCTACATACAATCAAGATTCAAAATTCAATGAAGCAACAATGTTATAAATACGAAAAGCAATTCATCAGCAGTGTTACATGATAAAGACTGTGTCTGATTTTTTCAGTGAATCACAATTCTACTTCTAATAAAAATGAGATGACCAGGGAGAGACGAAAGATTGAAAGGGAGAAAATGCCAAGAACAACAAAGATGGGGAGGCTAGTATTTTGAAGTAATGTCTAACACATGTTAATATCATCATTGCAGTAGGCCCTTCTTCGATCATCACAGAAAAAAACTCCAGGCACAATATTGTATAAAATATTAAGCCATCTAAAATATGACATATATATTTGTATATATAATATGCATAAAATGGGAGTAGTAAAATACAGGTACATTGTATAACATCTGGATTATTATCAGAAAATCTGTAATTAGCAGTTGAAAATTGTATCTCGTTTATTTAGTTTGAAAGTACTAAAAGGAAAAATGTGTTTATTATTTATCAAGTGTTCACAAACATATGAAATACTTAAACTAAACATCCCAAATATAAAAATATAAATAAATGAAATTGTGTGAAAAAAAAGTAATTTTCATAAATAAGATATGCATTTTTGCTATAATAAAACCCTGATACAATTATTCATGTCTTTTTTTGTTTCTTTTTAATCTTTTTAAATAAGATTAAAACTAAAAAGGAAATACAAAAAAAAAAAAAATCCTACGTATGTTAAAATGTATTAAAACAATATTGATGAAGCAAACAAGAAATGAAAATATCTCACAGCCCTCACATGCTCTCTAGTGATTCCATAGTAACTCATGCACCAACCCAAAGCCTTTGGAATTCTCTAGAGTTGTGAAAAGAGGTGCACACTTGCATCCCAGCAATGCTCAAAAAGAGATGCACACTTGCATCCCAGCAATGCTCAAAAAGAGATGCACACTTGCATCCCAGCAATGCTCATATCTGCCCAATATATTTCACCTTTACTTATCAAATTCAACAACTATACTTGTGCTATATTGCCAATTACATGTACCACACCCATCTCCATCTTCTGTAACTTCCAGTCTGCTGCCATGGCAATATCTTCCCTTTTCTTCAGAAAAAGAGATAATCTCCCTTGATGAATATTACTAACCACAATTCCACTTGCTCTCAGAGCTCTGTTGTTAGAGTCACCTTCCTTTCCACTTTTTTCTCCGCAGGCTGACTAACGTGCCACGGAGACAGTTTTTCCCCATTCACAATGGATTCAGAGTGTGTGCGGTTAACAGTTACCGTGGTTACGGAGGATTTAGCACCTGGAACACTGGATGTAGACATATTCTTCCGAGTTGCCACTTTGTTTCCAGAAAATTGTGTTTCCTGTCAACAGAAATGTAGAAATCAGTGAGTGGTGAAATACAGAGAGTCACTATAAGGGCAGGGAAATCTCATGACTGAAACATGCATTAAAGTGTAGATTCATGCATTTTCTACTAGGCACATGCAAATTTACATTTTTAAGGATTCAGTTTAAGTTCTATTATCTGGTAAATATATATATATATAAAATTAAACCCTCTGTTTATTTTTATGCCAGTAATATGTATCAATAATATTCTAATATGCTAAATATCTCATTTAAATCTTAATTGAATTTCAAGTTTTACACAACACTTTTCCTTCTGGTTAAATTTTCAGTATCTGAATGGTATACTATTTTGTAAATTTGTAAAAATATACAAGTGATAATTACACTTGACTTTAATAATAATTCAAAATATTAAGCTGAACTATTTTATTAACTTTCAGATCAATATGTTTTTTAAAGAAAAAAGAAAGAAAGAGAGTTAAAGTAAATTTAATGTTAGTTCTGTTAACAGTTTAGTTCTGTGTGTTTCATACATTTATAATTGAATTTTGACACACTGAATGGATCAGCTACGAAGATGAATTTGTTTTTAAAGACCACCTATATGAAGCAGATAACCTGTATTAAAAAGCCAGCTCTGGTATAGCACACCTGGTTTACTGATATACAATTAACCATTGACTAACCTCCATTTGGAAGCTACCTGTACTAAGTGGCCACTATTGCCTTTCTATAGACTGGCTGCTTCAAACAAGTTTACCTGTACTCCAATCAGTATATTTTAGATTCTAAAAGGGACTAGGTGGGTGTGGGTTAAGGTTGTCATATTGTCTAGAAAAGCCCAAACTATCATAAAGATAATGCAAAATATCACAAGAAGCATAAAGATATATGTTAATCGTTACAAAAAATATCAATCCACCACAACTAAGTCACTATTTTCTCTTTTCACAGCAATTATCCATATACAAATTTATAAATGATAAAGCAATATACTCAGCAAATAAGATTATGCTGTGATAATATTTAAAGCAAGCCAGCGAGCAGAAGAAAAGCAAAGGTATTGGATTTCCAACACTTGTCAGTTAACATTTTGTTTGGACAGTCTACTTTAGTATAAAGATCAATGTTACATTATGATGATAATAAAATTAATGTAACATTCTACACTGACATAGAAAACTGTATATATATAAACAAAAGTCAAGTGGCCCTATAATATCTCTAACTTAAGTACCACTGCCTATACATTTTTTTTCATTCACATGAATTCATAGCATAGCAATGTTTCATGAAGATTAACATAAATAGGCATCTAGAATGTTCAAATGTGTTCTTTTAATATTTGCCATGCTGACCTACTTTTAGACCAAACATGACCTGGTTTCATAGCCTGCCAAGATAATTCTGACCAAATATTGTGAAGATTAGGCAAAAAAAGGTAGCCTCTACAGGTTTCAAAATGTTTTTCTTTGATATGCCCTGTTGACCTAATATTTGATCTTTTATGTCTATAGCCTAAGTTTTGAACTCATCTTAGAGTATTATGAAATGTTTTTAAATTTCCACTGCCTAGTTTTTGATACCACATGACTGATTTAAAGTTTCATGTAGACAAACATTCTCATGAAGTTTCACTAAGATTGTGTTGAGGGGTGAGAGCGAAACTAGGCTAAGTGCTAATATATACATATGCACTTAACCTAGTTAAGCTCTCAAACCTCTGTGTGTAAAAAAAAAAAAAAAGAAGACCTCTTGAGTGTGGCACATGACAAAGATTGACCAAAAAGGCTCATTCTGAGCACCAGTGCCAAATCATCATGAGGTAAAAAGACAACACTTTAGGGTTAATTATAATTATTGGGGATAACACTAATGTATAAGATGATACCATCAGTGTATGAAAACCAATGTCAGGACAATGGCACAACCTCATTATTTTTTCATGTGAAAAACACACTGATAAAGGTCCATTATCAAAATCATTTTTCTACAAATATGCATGGAAAACAGTTATAAACTTATAAGCAAAAGCACAAACATTCCTCCTATTTGTAACACTCATAATTATACATTACAAATTTTAATCCTTACCATTATAACAGTGCATTTACAGGTTTAAAAGCAATTATCTCCATGCAGTTTTCACTCAAAATCACCCACACAAAATTTTCAAGAACAGTAAATAGGTGCGTCACCAACTCCAAACTCTGAATACATATTTGAAGTCTTGTCAGATATCATATTCACTGCAATATAATTCACAAATTCTTTTCATTAAATGTAACTCATGCCACACATTTTCTTGTTTGAAAATGTGCCTCACATGCAATTCAATTCAAGACCTTGTATCACTTCCCCTTCAATTGAGAGCTCAATAAACTAGTCCTTGCATCCTAAACTACACTGTACAGAAAATAAACATGTGTCAAGGACCCCTACCGAAACCAATCAATACCATTTACTACATAACCTTAAACAATCACAATCACATTCATAACTAAACAGTTTAACCCTTTTATACCGTGTGTACAAATAAATGATTTGATGATTAATAATTTACTGAAACTTGAATGGCATATGAAACAACCAATCTTTCTTTGCTGTGCTGACCATAGAATCTGATGTACAATATTGTATGAGGAAAACCTGAGTCGGCTCTGTTTTCCAAGTGTCAACATGAGTCTGTATGAGATCAATGATTGTGTCTGGTTACATGTTCATTCTGGTGGAAAACAATTGAGTACTTAACCATTCTTAACCGAGTAATTATGAATACATTTATCTGTTTCTCAGACTGAGAATGGATTTTCCTTGACCATTTTTCCTAAGGTCTAAAATATAAACAGTCTATAAAGCGGTGCCAGGTAATGGCATGCTTCATACTTCAAAATATTTCATTCTTGTCCATCACCTGCTACATCATTCTTCTGAACTAATGTGTCAAGCTAATAGCCTAAGTTGAAAACTCAATATAAAAATGAAAGGGTAAGATGTCTTAAGGGCGCCAGTGGTCCAGTGGTTGTGAATTAGGCTGCGGATCTAAAGGTTGTGGGTTTGAGCACAAGACTTGTTCATAACTTTCCTAGGGTCAAAGTACAGGTCCAACCCAACTATCGTAACAGGTAAGCCTAAATTGCAAGATCTTGTTTCCTTATCAATGTAAATAAAAGAGGGCCTAAAATAAATCAAGTCACATCACACTGGTTCAGTGTACTCCATGACCCAACACATCAATCCAGACAACTCTGCTAAGTCACAGTAACACACACCACACAGTTCTCTCCCCTACATGTTTTTCAACACCAGACATCCTTTGGCCTCACATTTCTGTGGCCTGCAGGGGCCCTGCTGTAACCTGCACTTCCCAGTCTGTAAGGACTGAACGTCTTCTTATATTGCTAATAATAATAGAGAAGCTTTTAATTCCATTATGTATACAGTACAATTATGTGTACATAAAAATTCATAAGGGCTATGCTGAGAGAAAGGACTGCAGTCATAGGCATAATATAAAAAAAACTTGAATAAAACTACAGCTAGGTGATTTATACCATGCTTACTATCTTGTTTTCATATAATGTGAGTGTAGGATGGGACAGGATGTTATGAGCATGACTTCCATAAAGCCTTAACTTTTGTGAAGCAGGGGTAAGATGAGACAGAGCAGAATTCTTGGTCTATATACAGATCAGACACTTGCTGTGTAGATTCATCATAACACACATACTGATACAATGTGGTTCAAACCATGGACTCTAAATCAATTTATAACTGATCTTGTCAATTACAACACAGCTTATACATATTAACAATTCTCTAGAAAATAGCAGCAGTAATAACCAATAAAGCAAAGTGGGTGGGTGGGGGGTAGTAATTTTATATATTGCGTCTTATTTATAATGCAGGCTGCTACCCTTGATACTGGAAACCGTGTTATAGGGAGGTTACAGTGAATAATGCAGTACACTCTGAACAGTGTTATGATAGATCTGTACTCTTATGTTTTAATACTGATCCTAAACACAGCATTATAATGGGTCTTCACTGTAGTCAGTAAAGTCTGCAGTCCAGTGTTGGTCTTAAATACACAACCAGTGGTCCTCAAAGAATCAGAGCAATTATCTTCTAAACACTGATGAAACTAGAACTGCCATTGTCATGGCGAAAATATCCCCCGCTTGCCGCTTTGTCACAGGGATTTTAATACAAGTAACATGTAGGTCAGATACATGTAAATGTACTGACTAAACAAGGAAAATAAATAAATTTAATACATACATTAAGTTATTTGGATGAAGGCCAACTAAGTATTAACTCAAAAATGACACAAATAAGGTTACAGTTCTTGGTCACTGCACTCCCCATCATTGAGATCTATCCACATATGAAGTTTCATCTTGATACCGTTTATACTTTTTGAGAGAATATAAATATGCTTTTAAATTCATCTAATAAGAATCTTCTAAAGGCAGACTCAGAATCATGGAAATACAGTCCAATCTCAGTTACTCCATGAGGTATTGTTCAAATATCTGACCAAACCCTCTCCACCCTGGGTTCCAGTCCCAGCAGGGTCTACTGAATTTTTCATGTGAGGAGGCCTTCAAGCTGGCTTGCAGTAGGCAGGAGTTCTACCCCGGTGTCTTATGGTATTCCTCCACCTGTAATTAGCTGGACGTCACTACATGATTTAAATATAGTAAGTAGCAGCAACAGTAAATTCCAATGCTAGTACTCCTGATTCCACCCCACATTATTTACATATCAAACTTACCTCTGTGTTATATGAAAATATGGTATCTTTCTTAACTATTGTCCAGCCCATGTCAACAGATTCCTTTAACCCTTTCCCTCATAGAGGACACCATGAAAAGACCTATGCAAACAGCGTAAAACCAGATCAGCCTGCGAGTTACTTGCAGGCTGATCAGGTTTTATGCTGTTCACTGCTCTTCAGTGGTCTGGAAATGAGGATTTTGTAATTAAATTTGGTAAGGTTTAACTGTGGTTTTCTGCAGATAAGGCTTTATGTGGTACCTACTGAGTGCATCAAAATGAGTCTATATGAGGGAAAGGGTTAAAATGAGTCTATATGAGGAAAAGGGTTAAATGATTCTATGAGGGAAAGGGTTAAATGAGTCTATATGAGGAAAAGGGTTAAATGATTCTATATGAGGGAAAAAGGGTTAAATGATTTTATATGAGGAAAAGGGTTAAATGATTTTATATGAGGAAAAGGGTTAAATGAGTCTATATGAGGAAATGGGTTAAATGAGTCTATATGAGGGAAAGGGTTAAATGAGTCTATATGAGGAAAAGAGTTAAATGAGTCTATATGAGGGAAAGGGTTAAATGAGTCTATATTAGGGAAAGGGTTAAAATGAGTCTATATGAGGGAAAGGGTTAAAACTTGATCTGAGTTATCCAAACACTGCCAATATTTGAAACCAAACATTAGTTTCTAGAACTTCAAATAACTGAGATTTGACAGTATTTAACACTATTCTTTATATAAACACAATTTGATGCATTGGCAAAGTGACCAGACCCAGATCAGATGGCTCCTGAAGCTGCCTAGTCAAGGTCTCCTCTGGTTGCTCATACAATTCTACACAGCCTACACAGCAAAGAAAAATCCATTTTTATATACTACTAAAAGTAAATTAATATTAATTCTATCATATCATGAACTTGTACATAATTATTCATGAGGTTAAGGGTTAAAACACTGGTCCTGATATTTTTTTACGTATTTAGACCAACACTGTTTTGAAGGCTTGACTTGAAAGTGAAACCATGGGTAGACCATTTCCAGGACAAAACAGGTCAGGATTGAAAAATCAAGGGATTTGAAGAAAACCATGGGAAGACCATTTCCAGGACAAAACGGGTCAGGATTGAAAAATCAAGGGATTTGAAGATATAACTAAACCTGGGTATATCTACAGGTGTTACTTGTAATTATGCTGAAAATTAAATAAAACAATAAACTTATAAAACAAGCAGTGAGAACTCAAATAGTTCACAATTAAATTTAAATGATTAAAATGGGTGTTGTTAAGTAATGTTGATAATTAAAATACATGAAAAGCACCGGGAGACACACATAATCAATCTTTGTCTTCCAAATAAAATAAACCTGAGTATAGGCAGCTGTTTATGTAGGTAATTTTACCAGTATATTGGTTATATATACAGACGTGCTGGCTGTAAGATAAACATATTGGGATGGATATGAGTCTGTGTTTTAAAAGTGTCATAAATTGTGGATTAATTCATTTAGGATTATAGAGGAACAAAATTCTAGTAATGATACACACATCACATGTAAATCAAATGCTTTGCTTATTACACCCCAAACTTAACAGAATGATTGACTGACTATTTCAGTCTACTGTCGCTGCTACAATACTTCAGTCAAATAGCGACGTCCAGCTAATTTCAGGTGGAAGAAGACCCCGAATGCACTGAGGCATCCCGGTAGAACCAGCGACCTACTGCAACGCAGCTGGAAGGTTTCCTCAAATCAATGACCCTGCTGGGATTCAAACCCACCCAGTGAGGGGCTGAGTGAGTGTCAGCAGCTTTACCCTCTCAGCCACGGAGGCCCCTTAACAAAATCAAATAAACAACAACTTGTAAGGACCATAGAACATTTGGCCATATTAAGGTTACTATATTGAAACAGTAGTTTTATGAAAATCTATTTTGACCTCACTATAAGCATGGTAATGGTTGACTGATGGAATGTGGCTGAACCTTAGCAATACACTCCAAACCTAAGGTTTTTTTAATACACATATAAATATATATATGAAAAATGCTCTGATCAAATTGAGGCAGGGTGAAACCAATTCCCTTGGAAAATAACCTGAGTACCTATTAATAGTAACACAACTCTTGTTTTGACCATAAATATTTTCTGATTGTTTTGATGGTGACCAATGCAGATCTTAATCAAAGGTTTATAATAAGTTTCCTTTGCTTGACTCTACCAATATATTTATATCAGGGAACGTTACTGACAAAACTAGATCTATCATTAAGAGTGATTATTACTCTCGTATCCCACCTTGTTTTTATGTAATGTCAGTGTAGGATGGTCAGGACGGGTGGTGACTGGACGGGATGTGACAAATATTTATGGCCATTTACTTAACAAATTATAGCTCTTTTTGTTTAAACCATGTGATATAAGTACAGAGCCATGTTAAGAATAGCAAAGCATCATCTTTCTAAAAATCAAATAAAATCCATACCAATTATATTAAAAAAAAAAAAAAAAAAAAAAAAAAAACATGTTAAACAAGACAAGATGGTGACACTGAGGTGGAAAAGAATGATGCAGGCAAGCATGACACAATCTACCAGAAGTTTGTAGGCCAGTATTGATGTCTACACTTTAAGAATCTTGGAGTTGTAGGTTTTCTAAGGAACTTATGTACCTCTCTCTCTAGGATTTAACAGGAAAAAAAGTAAAGTCCTGTCTTCCTAATATATGGCTAGGTCAACTGTTCACAAACAGTATCATAAACACAACCTTATTATGTGTTATTTTGTGTAAATCATAAACCATTGACTACCTATTACAAATGTAAGTCAATTTAAATTCATCTATAAACACTGGACAGGTCCATTAATAAGGGATTATTTTACATTCATGGGTAGTTCAACTGCCTGAAAACAGTATCACTGACAAAATCCTGTGTTATGTTGTATTAATCAAGTTAACCATTGATCATGATTATGATGTCCCTTTATTGACTAGACAATCATGTAACTTATGTCTTGAATATTTCTGTAACATAAGAAAGGTTAATACTATGTATCTGATCATTCTACAGACAACACTGCTTTTACAAGCTGTTTTTTACAGGTAATTTTAAGCAGAGTCTTTTACTGGACTTTCAACTCAATAGGCCAGTTAACCCTTTCCCTCATAGAGGACACCATGAAAAGACCTATGCGAACAGCATAAAACCAGATCAGCCTGCGAGTAACTCGCAGGCTGATCAGGTTTTATGCTGTTCGCTGCTCCTCAGTGGTCTGGAATGAGGATTTTGTAATTAAATTTGGTAAGGTTTAACTGTGGTTTTCTGCAGATCAGGCTTTATGTGGTACTTATTGAGTGCATCAAAATGAGTCTATATGAGGGAAAGGGTTAAAGATGGACAGATCAATATTGATTCAGTTCTTACACATACCATGAGATGACCACCAATAATCTCTATGTTAAAACAGTTGAAAAAGAAGCTTATCCATATTGTTGTTCAATTTATACAACAAAAGTGTGATTATAAATCAAAAACAGATTTTTCTAGACTTCTAAGCATAATGTAGTATGAATTTATTTACAAGTTATTCAATAACATACAAGATTTTTTTTGCTAATATGAGAGATAACATTATCTATTTTTTAAATATCTAATATGTCATCTTCAGCTTGAATATAGATAATATATCAAAATAAAAGGGAATACAAAGCAAGTGAAATATGGTGTTAGTGATACATGATGTAAGACTGCGATGGTATACCAAGTGTTGAAAGGTTAGTCATTGTATAACGATAGTTAATTATTTTAACTAAGTCCATGAGAATTATATCAAAAACAGATTGGTAAATATAATTTGGTTCTATTCCAATTGGTTTCTTTTCCTTCAAAAAAATAATTAAGAAATCTAAATTCTTGCTTCTAACCAAACATGGTATATGTATTTAATTTTCGAGTGTCCTGATCTTTTATACAATATTTTAAGATTTTCTTCATAAGCAACATCGTTTTTTAAGCTGCTCTCTAGGATGGAGGTTAGTTCAGGAGTTAGACAGTGAGGTACCAGTCTGACCATGTGCAGAAGATACAGAGATGTCACAGTCTGGTTGTGGGTTAATGTTAGAGAACCAGTCCACCAGTGGCAGTCTGGGTACACAAGATGGTGGATAGACTGGCAGTTGAAGATTAAAAAGCTTCTGGTAGTTGTGTCACAGAGATGAATGGGCATGGTCATCAAAATCTTGAATGTTGGTTCCTAAACGTTCTAATGATGTTGAAGAAAAAAACAAAAATCTCAAATTTTGAAATTTCAGCTTACTTCTAATGCCACTGTCAACAAATGATATAAATATTTAATTACATTTTCTTGAAAAATGTTTTAATAGCCAAAACATTGAAATCATAAGTGTTTTTTTTAAATACTGTTTTCAATTTTTTATGGATGAACATTTATTTTTACCGATCAAAATGGTTAGTCTAATACTTTAAAACAGATTGAAAATAAACATAAGTCTTACATCTTAATCAATGCATTAAAATGCATTTAAGATAGGTAGATGGTTAAAAAGAATCCCTTAATGCTATACTTAAATCAATTATGTATGTCTTGAATTTAGCTTATCCTTTCCCAATTTTGGCTGACCCTTAAAGTGAAACCCAAATAATTTCAACATGTTTATACTTTGACACTTTCTTTTTCAATGATATCTTTTTTCACAAATAGAAGAATAAGAAAGAAGAGGTGAAAGGTCAGTCCTGTTGATACATCAAAATATTCAGGTTATCAAGGATGAAAAACAAGAAACAAAATACTACAAAGTCTGAGATCTTAACAAGCCACGGCCTGTATATTTTTCCTATCAACGCTACAATGAAATACAGTCAGGTATAATGTGATAAATCCAACTGATACTAAACCAAACATGCAGCATTATGTTCATACATACAAAAATTGAAATTAGAAGACAAAAGATGCATCTAAATTTAATGCAATATGTGAATTTGCCTCATCTTAAAACATTTCTCTCATGCTGATTGTAACATGCACTTGCTTCACTGGCATGACCTAATGTCCATTCCTGAAGAAAACTATATCATCATGCTGATAAAATGTAGTCCTTGGCTACCAATATGTTAAGCATTCATAGACATACAACAAAATTTATCTGCTATATATTTTGTTTCCCAACTTCAATGCATTGAGATACATGGTACCTAGGGAGTCAGTTAGTACAATAAATTATGATTTATCTTTTTATCCTAAATAACCAAATTATATGAAATAAAGAAAGATTGCTGTAATTAGTCAGTAGTCAGTCATAGCTGATAAGCCCTGCCAACTCAAGATGTTGATGACGTGAACCCTTGGCCTTGTATGCAGTGTGTGTAGGGTTTATCACTTTGCTGAGATTTTCTCTCACAATCACTACAATACTGCTGTGATTTTTTCCATTTAATTTTTCAATAAACAATCAACAAAATGTGTCTCTCTCTACAGCTACGGTATACAATTTAAAACAAGTAGAAAACTAAATAAATATAATTCTGTTGCAGAATATTGTTTGTTTTCTTGGGTTGAAAGACTACCAATTTCAGTTATTTTAGGAATTGTGGTAGATTATTAATGAAAAAAAAAATCACACCAAACATATCATACCAAGCTTGTCTACTTTTCTATGTACAAATAAATAATTTTTATAAAAAAATAATATTTGACACAACACTCATGAAACTTGGTAACTTAAACGTTCCTGTACACACAGCAAAGTGATCTACTGGATACACACTCAAGATTAGATGGATAATGGATTGTATAGTCTCAACATTCCAAACAACACTTACAATAACAACAGGCGGATCATCAGTCTCTGCCAGCTTTTCATTGGTCGCTCCAGAGGTCACCGAGAGGTCAGGTGGGCTTACATTTGCATAAATTTCAGCTGAGTCCCCCTTGGGATTGCCATGCTCCTCAGGTGACCCAGGTCCTGAGTGAGCAGTCTGATTTGGACGAGGTGGGGCTGGGGCAGGCTTCCTCTTAATAGAGGCGGAAAGAAATGGGTTGAGGGAGGCCCTGGGTTTGAGAGGGGGTGGGGAGGATTCCTGGCCTGTTTCTGTTTCATCCTCATCTTCTCCAAATGGGTTAAGTTCAGGGTCATAAGAAGGTCTTTTGACACTGCCCCTGTTAGAGTCTCCAGAGGGTGACCTAGGAGACTGGGGTTTAGGTGGCTCTTCCTCCTCATCATCCAAGTCATCGCCAAAAGGGTTAGAGCCAGGTGGTGAGGACACTGGAGATTTGGCCTTGCTTGGGAAATCAATCATGATCTCCTCAGCTGCTTGCTTCTTGCATGGGGGTGGGGGTCTGGGAGGGGGCATGCTACCTTTGATAGAAGGAGGGCGGGGCGGAGGTTTAGGGG
Organism: Solen grandis; assembly: GCA_021229015.1. Taxonomy (NCBI): domain Eukaryota; kingdom Metazoa; phylum Mollusca; class Bivalvia; order Adapedonta; family Solenidae; genus Solen; species Solen grandis. Next base: position 39,592,153 of record CM037781.1, on the reverse strand, counting down.
AGGGATGGGGACTGATCTCCATGGAGACCCGTGGAGGGGCTGTGGGTCGGCTAGGAGACCTGGCCCTCTGCAGTGAACCATCTGGTTTGGTCAATGAGAGCCTGGCGGCTGGGATGGGAGAGTTCCGATTGTCCACATTGTCCTAGATATAGAGGAGTCAAGGGCATCAGATAAGTGTGGGTGGGCAACACTGCGCCTGCTACCAACCCCCTGTCAACAGACTCCATACCAGTGACCGATGCTATCTCAATAATTCAATGATTGTCATCAAAGAAATGTTTCCAGTCATAAATATGCATCTTTAGTCATTTAAAAAATTCCATTTCAGATTTATCATTGTCAAATACCCATTAATGTCTCCCTACATTCTGGAGAGTAATAAGCGAACTGCCTGCGGTTTTTCAATGATGGTAAATGAAAAAAATATTCTGCTGTAATATTCAGCTTTTTAAATTATTTTTTTTCATTTCCGATTATTCATGCACAATGTTAGCCTTATTTGTTGGATAACAGAAGATTACACTATCAAGGTACAGCACTGGTATGGATATACATATATTGACAAGCAGTTGATATGGTACAACAAAAACATAAAATGATGCGAACCAGAACAGTAAAGGTCACTGTAACACAATTTATACTCAAAATCCTATTTACTGATGTGTTCTGTCCTGTTCAAACTCGACAAAGTAATTCTCCTACCTTTCTCTATTTTCACAGAAAACAGATATAAAAAGTAATTTACTAACAAAAATATCAGATATATTAGCTGTAAAATATTTATACAGTCCATATTAAGTCCTGTGTGACCTCTAGGGTTTAATTACCAGTACAGGATACAGGTGTACTCTTAAGGAGGTGGAAAAACAACCTATAATTGATTGGGAAAAAAAACATCCCTGTTACACTGTCTTTTGAATACTAAACCCTTCGGGGAGACATGTGTGATTCCTATGTAGCCTACTCTTCACTTTGTGAAGCAGGGCTACAAACAAGAGGGCCATGATCACCTGAGAAACATTGCCCTCAATGCCAATTGTTGTATTACGAGTCATAGTGAATACATAATCTATGCAGAAGTACAGCAAGATTATCTAAATTCAACACAAAAACTGTACCTGCCATTCAAACTTTGAACGTCATTGCTCAAATAAGTCTATATAAAATCAAGTGACCCCTAGTACGGGGCCAATTTTGACCCCAGGGCAATGATTTGATCAAAACTGGTGGATGTTCACTAGGCCATGTTACTCACCAAATATCTAATCTCCAGGCCATGTGGTTTCTGACAAGAAATTTTTTCTAGTTTTTCTTAAATAAGTCTATGTAAAATCAAGTGACCCCTGAGCGTGGGGCCAATTTCAACCCCAGAGTCATGATTTGAACAAACTTGGTAATTGTCCATAAGACAATGCCACACACCAAATATCTAAGCTCTAGGTTTTGCAGTTTTGGAGAAGAAGACTTTTAAAGATTTCACTTTAAAAATCTATTTTTAGCTCCTGTGACCCAGATATGCAATGGCCGCCAATTGAACAATTTTGGTAGAGCTTCATGCAAGGAACATCACAGGCAATTTTCATCAAATTTGACCCAGTGGTTTTGAAGGAAATGTCATTTGAAATACTTGTGAACGACGGACAGCCATTGATCCTAAAAGCTATAAATCATATATCTACTTCAAGTGATATATTGTGTTACAGTAGAAATACAGTATGTCTGGTAACAACAGTAGTGGTGCCATGTCTGCATCCAGCATACCACAATACACACACAGTCTGTGAAACTTTCGATCTGCACATATATACAAGTGTTTTAGCAAAGTTAAGCTGGAAAGTGCATGTATGTATACAATCTGCTAGAACCTTAAGTTGTTTACCACACATGCAGTTACGTATAACAGACGTAGTACTGGTATCTTAATTTTGCTAAATGATATTCATTTGCAAATTCAAATCTCACACCTGCATAAATGAATGATATAATGGAATTTATTAAAAAAAAAAATGGTGAAAATATATAACTATAAATATATGCTAAAAATATACCCAAATGATAAAAAGCACATGTATAAACCTCCATAAAATATATATGTTAATAACAGTATGGTACATGTATCTGCCATATGGCTCAAACTTAGTGACAGGTCATTATAGGTGGTAGTAGATATTGGATGGGGGTCTACCCTACTGGGACAAAATACCAATGTGTGTGTGTGTTTGTATTTGTATGTGTGATACAGTGACTCTGATATAGTGGGGACTTTTGATGATACATGGGCAGGTAACTAGAGCTGTATTGTCTAACTAACCAAGGTGTGAACAGTGTCCTTGGATCACACACAAGACTTCAAGAGAAGGATGACACCATGCCCGGCTCCAGAATTTAAGCTCTTTATAGAAGAAGCAAATTTCAACACTTGCTTATTTCATTCATGGAACATTTTTTTTTTTAACTGAGTATATAATCACACAACAGAATGCAAAGCAACTCTATAGTAGTGCAAGAGAACTTAGATTTTGTGCCACATATCTTTCCCTTATAACCATCATTATTTTCTTTTTAAGATCTTCAGCTTCAAGTCCCACTTATCACTATTTGTAGTAATAAGTTGACAGGTTTAGCAATTAACTTGTAATGAAGATCTCCTATCTCTTGATCTATCTCGATCCATACAGAGATAGACTGGGAAGAAAAGAATCTTGAATTAGAGAGATGGTTAAATGTTAATCAGTCTGGGAAGTATTTTTGATTCTACTTATCTCACCTACCTACAGCTGACACAACATAGCAGACATAGTTCAGACACGGAATTATTTCTGTTGCTATGGCTACTTGTGTAAAAGGTTAATGTTGGAAAGAAATGTTTAAATCTTGATTCTGCTGCAGAGAAAGCAGGTCGAGATTTGAAAGGAATCTGGTTAGTCAATACTGAGTGGTGTCAATCTGGGGACAACGTGGCTGACTGTTTGTGATGCCCCACTGTGGTCAAGACTCCCTCAGACCACACCCTTCCATTTGTCTCAGATTATCACAAGATTTTTTATGAATAATATAAAGCCCTCTTCAACTTATGAAATATACTTTACTTCAACAAGATCTATGATATGTGAAGTATTTTTCAGTCCTTGAAAAATAGCTTATATCTAAATCCTATACTTTTCACTCAAAGTACAAATGTCGTTTTAAGATTAACCCTTCCCTCATAGAGGAAACCATGAAAAGACCTATGCGAACAGCATAAAACTGATCAGGTTTAATGCTGTTCGCTGCTCCTCAGTGGTCTGGAAATAAGGATTTTGTAATTAAATTTGGTAAGGTTTAACTGTGGTTTTCTGCAGATCAGGCTTTATGTGGTACCTATTGAGTGCTTAAGGGTTAAGTAGACATGATAGTTTGGAATGTCTCCCTCAGGTATCTGAAAACAAGAGGGCCAAGATGGCCCTGTGTCGCTCACCTGATTAAGATGGCTGTGTTAGGCAAAATGACAAAAAACTGGCATCTAAGGTGTTTTTCTAACATTTGACTAAGTGGCCTACATTTTGATCCTACCTGAATTTACCTGGTGACCTAGTTTTTGACCCCACATGACCCAATTTTGAACTCATCCGAGATATCATGTAGACAAACATCCTGACCAAGTTTCATGAAGATTGGGCCAAAACTGTGGCCTCTAGAGTGTTCACAAGGTTTTTCTAAGACTTGACCTGGTGACCTAGTTTTTGACCCCACATGACCCAATTTCGAACTCATCCGAGATATCATGTAGACAAACATCCTGACCAAGTTTCATGAAGATTGGGCCAAAACTGTGGCCTCTAGAGTGTTCACAAGGTTTTTCTAAAATTTGACCTAGTGACCTAGTTTTTGACCCCACATGACCCAATTTCGAACTCATCCGAGATATCATGTAGACAAACATCCTGACCAAGTTTCATGAAGATTGGGCCAAAACTGTGGCCTCTAGAGTGTTCACAAGGTTTTTCTAAGACTTGACCTGGTGACCTAGTTTTTGACCCCACATGACCCAATTTCGAACTCATCCGAGATATCATGTAGACAAACATCCTGACCAAGTTTCATGAAGATTGGGCCAAAACTGTGGCCTCTAGAGTGTTTACAAGGTTTTTCTAAAATTTGACCTAGTGACCTAGTTTTTGACCCCACATGACCCAATTTCGAACTCATCCGAGATATCATGTAGACAAACATCCTGACCAAGTTTCATGAAGATTGGGCCAAAACTGTGGCCTCTAGAGTGTTCACAAGCAATTGTTGACGACGGACGACGGACGACGCACGACGGACAAAAGGCGATCACAAAAGCTCACCCGAGCACAAGTGCTCAGGTGAGCTAAAAAATGATCCCTATTATACATTTGATAGCCTACTGAACAGGTAGGATGTGTATTTGTGTTTGGTACTCAATTCAAGATTACCAAAGACTCGATTATTTTTAAATTAATGGGTAACAAAACCCAAATAAGAGCTTGGATACTTAAATGATTTTGTATGGTTAGGTTTAAGTGAAATACTGAATACTGGTTGTGAAAACAGTCTAATTTCTTTACAGCATAGCTTAGCAGACATAGATAATATAACTAGTTTATGTTGAGCACTCATTATGGAAATGAAAATCCAAATTAATACCAAGATGGTGGTGAATCAGATGGTAAATTAATCATGTTTTATCAATATTCAAATATTTTTATAAGAGATAATCCCATGTTAATGCCAAACATTGTTTTACAGGTAATAAATTCCCCCGCCACCTTAAGCATCAGATTCTGCAGGCACAACACAAACAGTCAGCCTCCCCATCCTCTGTGACACGGCCCACTCCTACCCTGCTGTAACTTACTGAATAAAACCTAGGTCTTGGACATCTGTCGGGCGGGACTAGATACTGAGAGGACAGAAAACATTAACAATAAATTCCTGCAAGGCAATGTCTGCAGCTATAGCACAAATGTCACCAGCAATAGTTTCTAACCTTTTATTTATCTTTTTTCATGACTTACCTCATTGTGAAACATTAAAATAATGGGTATATACAGTAAAATCACTAGTTTTCATTGACATTAATTTTGTTGAATTTGTAATAAATTTGATTTCATGGGTAAGTATATTTATGGATCATGAGGGCCACTAATCAAACTACTTATGGAAACACCGTTCAAATATTCCTTGGAAATAAGTCCCCCATGAATATCAATTATTTTTCACTATTAGTACTGGTAAGCTTACAAGCAATTTTTCATAGCTCAATTTTGAGAATAGGATCTTTTTCATTTTCACCATCTATAACTCTTTATAAGCCAAACCATACTGGACCTTTCTAGCTTTTGTATTATACGTCATACCTTTAACTACTGTCAAGAATAATTTGCATTCATAACAAGGTCAACTTAGGTCACATGACAACCCAGTGTGGTGATGGATAAACTTATAAGCTAATTTGAATATTTCTGTAAACACTGTAAATGTCACATGACATCCCAGTACTGTGATTGGATAATCTAATAAATAATAATTTCTGTAAATACTAGAAAGGTCCCCTTGTAACAGATTCTACTAAAAGATACACCTAAATTCACTGACCACAAAACTGGGTCTCCTGAATTACTGCTAAATATTTTACCAGGACACTGACGATGCTATCAGCATAACATAGACATGATTAAGACATGCTGACAAATCTTTGTAGAAAGCAAACGACTACTATAGCCTTCATTTTCCAGATTAATTTGCATGCATGCCCAGACAATTGATGATGCATCAAATAAAACAGAAACTGGTAGAAAAAAGAAAAAATTGCTTAAGTGAAGCAAGCAAAGCCTCATACAATAAATGATCATACAAAAAAGAAGAAAATCATCAGTAATCATAGATGAACAGAATGTAGAAATCATAGATAAACATGTTTATCAAAGATCTTTTATTTTAGTATCAATTTAAGCTGAAAATATTATTATTTCTTACTGTTTATTCAACTAAATATATAACCTGAAAAAATTATATACCATCTTAGCTTGTTTTGACAGTTTTACAGAAATCATAACTACAGAACTAAATCTGTGATCATTCAAGGTAGAAGGAAGTTAACAAAAACCAAGAAATACCAAATGAAACAAAATTATTAATTAAGAATTGAAAATTACCAGATGTGATTTTCAATTTTTATTACCGTAATGACAAACTCATAAAAAAGCTTTGCTTAGCCATTCTGTAATCATTATATCAATGCCCCAAAAATATGCAAATAAGACGCTTTAACTCCCATCTGTTCCCTAGCAACAATACCTGACCCTGCCCACTCCCTATTACCCTATTCCCCGGGGTGCATCAGACTAGCGTCATCCCCTATTTCTGTATATACTGACCTGCTGGACAACTGCCTTGGTCGGGGCTGTGAACACCTCACTGTGGCTACTGGAACTCACCTTCCTTCGCTCTATACTCTCATACCTGTAAATACAGTAAACCACTTGATACTTAATGTTATTTCATATGTCATACTGTTGTATTAGCATGTTGTACATATTGTTTCATTTATGTGGGCCATATGGAAGATTGGTTTATGTTATTACTGATATGTTATCCACAAGACTTTACAAACTTACTAACCTTTTAACTCATATATACTGTGTATTCTTTCAGGCTTAAAAAGTGTCTTTTATCTTCATTTAAATCATTTTTATTTGGAATTTACCATTGCAAGGACAGTATTTCAGTAATATAGTGACATCCAACTAATCACAGGTGGAGGAAGATCCTAAATGTACAGAGGCATCCAAGTAGAACAATAAATCTATCACATATCAGCTGGAACATCAGAGTAATTTCAGGGAGGTTTGTAGATATAAACGTTGCCATATGTCCCATGCATGTCTGTCTGCCCACAGTCTGCAGCAGACCTTCGTTACTTACCCATTGGATATACTGCGGGTCGTAGAGTATGAACTGCTACTGGACGAGCCGCGATGTTTCCTCACTAGCGGTAGCGTGTCCGAGTTAGTGTACACACTGCAAACATACATAGTGTATGTCAGTCACACACAGTACAAGCGTGCAGTTGGTCTATATTCAGTTACTCAATTCATTGTGTCACAGAAAACAAGAAGAAGTGTAGGACTTTAATGATTAAAGCACTAATGAAATGCTTTTCCCCTATGCAAGTAATGGGAAAATACCATGATAAAATGTTTGACATGCAACAAAAGAGAGATTGATAACATTAGAAATATTACATAATGGCATATTTCTCCTTATTTTAAACACTATTTACAACAATAATGTTCTGTGAATACTTCCTTTTATGAGGGTTAAGGAAATAACTCAATAAAATTCATTTATTATCTGGATCTGCTAGAAAAAATAAACCAGCAGTAA
>CM037781.1:39574265-39584661 GCA_021229015.1 Solen grandis | reverse complement strand
TACCAGTTATAGTAATGACACTAATTTAGATCCATTTGGAAACTTAGTTGTTGTGTTATCAAGTTAATATGCTATGGAGACCAAGTTTCGAAAAGCATAACTATTGCAAAAATGGCTGAACTGTAAAAAATCCATGCTTCATGCACATCTACCCATTATAGTTATGACATTGTCCAAGTTTCATAAAGAGAACCATTCAAAAACTTAGGACGAGTTCACAAGGCTGCAATATCAATAAGCTACAGAGACTAAGTTTCAAGGGACATAACTCTTGCAAAAATCAATGAAACGGAAAATCGTCACTTCATGCACATCTGCCCATTACAGTAATGACATTGACAAAGTTTTGAAGATTTAGTCAGAAACGTAGGAGGAGTTGCTTTCACAAGGCTGCAATATCAATCAGCTACAGAGAGAAAGTTTCAAGGGTCATAACTCTTGCAAAAATCAATGAACTGGAAAATTGCCGCTTTATGCACATATACCCATTATAGTAATGACATTGACCAAGTATTGAAAAGATACGGTCAGAAACGTAGGAGGAGTTGCATTCACAAGAAATGAGGACGTATGGACGTACTAACGGACAGACGGAGAAGATAATGCCATTATACAACTGCCTCCGGCGGCGTATGAGAATTGCTACTAACCACATGGGTTTTCTTTCCTCAAATTTGAAAAAACAGTGCTTTTACTCCCCAATATCAAGCATTAAGCAGAAAAAAAGGCCTGCCAGTAAAACAAAATCATACTGCAAGTAAATCATTTTAAAATCGAAATCAACTTGATGTAACATTACATGATTTCTCCCACTTAAATAAATTGTGTAGCAGATATTGTCTCAATTCAAGGGCCATAATTCAGTCAAAAATGTGCCTATGGATGTTAAAGTGTTAAGTGACAGCGTACAATGTTATACACATCACTTTCAAGGTAACATTGCTTATGGATTTAAAAGACAAAGGTCAAATCTTGAACAATGCCATTTATTTGTGCTCCTACATCATTCCCTAAAACATAAGTTGGGAAAACTGATTTATTTCAGAATAATGGGATAATATAATGACACACATGAGTAAAACAAATATGCCCCTTCCACTTAGTGGCAGAGGTGTTTAAACTGATACTGACAAACATATGACACCTATACAAACACAGGCCACTTACCTTCAACTGTCTTTTTCATTTCTTCATCACGTTTTGCTTTTAAAATATTGCACTTCATTTGATCATTAGGGATCTTGCCTGCACCACCGGCAAACTTCACCTGATTGTTCTTGAAGGTGTTGACGTCCTTCGGGGGTTTCACACTCACCACCGGTGCAGTCTGGTCCAGACCTTTCAACCTGGCCTGAGCCTCCTCAGAGGCTTCTGTATAGACAGACAGACTGACACATGAACACAGGGAACCCTAGTACAATTTTTTTTTTCTTAAAAGATTTGTGTGCTTCAGTTTATCATTCATTGACAGTACTTCAGTCATAGGGACAAATGAAAGACAAAATGTTTCATCACTGCAAAAATTGAGTTATATTTGTATGGCATATACTACATCCAGTCACATTATCATTATAAAATTACTGCTTATGCGCATATAAGAATCCTGATATTGAGTCAAAAATAAAGACTCAGGGTATTAATAAATCAGGGCCCAGGGGTCCCATTTCATTTAACCTCATACAAACAAATTTGATCTTAGTCTTAAGAATGCTGTCATACTTATAACTACTAATTTCTTATTTGCAAAAATGTGATCCACTTCACTGCATTATACAAGCTTACAAAGAAAAAAATCACAAAAATCAAGCTATTTTACATGTGCAAAGACTTTTATCATATAAATTTTAATAAACCAGTTCCCTGGACATGTCCTCACCTTTCAGACTCTTCTCTACAGTCTTGCTGGTCCCTGGAGAGGGGGAGGAGCCTGTGCTCTCTGTCGGAGATTTCTCCCGTTTCCCCCGGGGTAAGGAGCCAGTGGCTCCAGCAGTGGCGGCACCATTGCCCAGGGTAAGGCTGCCTGGCTTTTTCCGTTTGGAGGGTGTTGGAGGAGGCGTGTCTACACCATCCGTCCGAGGAGCAGGCTCAACACCAATGGTTGTCTCAACTTTGTTAGCTCTGGAATATGAAATATTAGGTTATAATCTGAAACCAGATTGATCACTTAAGATCATTACTACCCCTGTATCCCATCTTGTGTTCATGTTATGAGAGTATAAGATGGGATATGACATGATGTGATTTCTATATAGCCAAACATTCTATGAAATGGGGTTTAAGAAAATGACAACGAAAAAACTTGAGCTATCACCGAAGGACCTTAACTCAACAAAATAAACTATTTGTAAAACAAGATGGTCAGGACAACACGCTTGAGTCTTACATACCACTGCTTAACTTAGTAAAATAAGGGTACATCTAAGACTCTCCAGAAACTATTGTGATGAAGGATATGAAAAATATGTCAAACTCTTAACCCGGTCTAGAAATCACTGCTAATTATTCTTACCCATTTTAGATGTAACAAAATATGAAAGACTGAGACATACAAAAGATGTAAAACACAAGTTTTGAAATTGTATCTGAATTAGTGTTGATGCTATGGAAAACTCAAGATTTTTTTGCTCATTTCAAATGAGCATAAGGAGAATATCAAATTACCTCAAGACAAGCAGACGAAGCAAAAGTAACGAATAAGATCACATGATACTTACTCCTTTCTCTCTCGTTCCCGTTTTCGGCGTTCCTCTTGTCGTTTCATGGCTTCTTCTCTTTCTCTCTTCTCAAACGTGGGTCGCCGTGAATATCGTTTACTGGCCGTTCGTTCAAATTTAACACTGCGTCTTGCACGATTTGTTGATGCAGTCTGGTACTCCGTTCTCCCACTGTCAAAAATTTGTAGAATTTACTGACTGAACATTCAAAAGATATACATATATTAATCATCAAAAAAGTTCATAGTTCTGGTTTTCTTTATTTCCTCCTACATAAAAAGATAATCTCACTCAATCTTGAGCCTTAGGTTTTGAATATTGGTCTTACTTGGATAAATCAAACTAGATATTTCTCAAAGCATTATCTTTCATGGCTGTAAACAATTTAAATCTCCTATCAAAGCACTTATTTTCTTTACTTTGGTGTTAACCCTTTACCTCATATATATGCTTTGACATCTTGGCAACAAAGCAAACCAAGACAGAAAAGCTCATTCCAGGAGCTGTCTGATCTGGAGGTCCTCTGTTTGCTCATATAATATTGTATCTCATATTCTACACAGTATGAAAAGCAAAGAAAAATCACTAAAAGGGATTAATTTCCCCACATCTGACCTTGTCTATATGTTGATGAGCAAGATTCCTATATAGAACCAATTTCTGATATAACAAATTCAGTATATTAATATTTTTTAAGTCGTAAATGTGTTCATTTTTTCTGACCTGTATCTGAAGCGTGACCCCATCCGCAGGAAGTTCTGTCTCGCGTTCTTGTCCTGGACGGGACCCTTCAGTCGGAAGAAGGCGTGGTGCTCCACAGCACATTTCCACAGGTGTTTACATGCTCGGTCACTTGGTAACCGGAACACAAACGTGTGCTCCTGCTCTCGACCCTGGAAAAACACACATATCTTTTAAATGTACAGAATCTTAAAGCTGACTGATTATAAAAAGTTGGTTAATTTGTATGGGTGGTTACTAACACAGTTTTCACTGAACGTGAATTCAAACTTCTGCTACATTGAAGCTAATTCCATCTTGCTGAGAGCACTCCATTTTGAAATTGTATAACCATTAAAAACTGACATGTTACTGGCAGTTATTTCCAGTTTCTTTTAACCTTGATAGCAAGCTGCTGGAGTTAAGACAGGAAAGACTATCATTGAGGAGGTAAAAGAGCACTTCAATAAATATCTCAAAAGAAGACTTACTGACATAAAGAAGAGAAGTTTACATTCATGAAATAGAAATTGATGAACATAATTTGAGATTTTAGAGCTTCAGAAAATATCAAGCTGAAAAACAAACAATGTTACCAAACACATAAACATACCTCATCATCATCCTCTACCACAACCAGTGTCAGTTTCTTCCCCTTGAAGTCTAGCCGGGTCATCTTTGGCCTGCAAAAAAAGTATCATCATCATGTATGTGTAAACTTGAAGTGTCATTTAAACATGATTAATACCTCCACATCATTCCATGTCATTATGTAACATTAGTTAAGTGTAAGATATATATAAATCTTTATCTTTTTTCCACTACACTTTATAAGGTCAAAACTAATGGCTTTGAGACTATGACCAGTATTTGTTCACACTAGCAGTACTTCTTGTGTGTGGGAAGGGCGTACAATCAACAGTGTTGGTACATACCAGAAGAAGAGCCCGATCTTTGTGTCTTCCTCGAACACCAGGATGCCCGTAGGTGTGAGACCAAGATGGTACAACTGTCCGTCCTTACCCTGTAGAACAACAAAGTCAGGATAAAAGGCTTTTTGATTTTTATGTAGAGTTGTTAACAACGTAACATATATTAACAGAATGCAAAAATGACAATACTGGATATCCAAATTCAATGCTTTCTAGTGGGCAATATATATGAATGCCTGTTTGCATAGATGGGAAAAATTATCAATGAAAATACTATGAATGAAATTGTGTGACATAAGCCAGTGAATTGCAGAAGTTAGTACACCTCTGGCATATAATGTGTCCTTGGTAAATCTAATACAAATATGGCAAATAGAATTATGTCATTCAGCCTTCACAGCTACAAGATCCACTTGATGAGGGAAATGGTTCCTAATTACAAGCCACACTTTTTCCTTTACTGTTCCAGTTTAAGCTTAACTCATCATTAGGACTCTCAGTCCTTTGATTTTAACATTTTTTTATGTTATTAAAGACTTAACCCTTTCCCTCATATAGACTCATTTTGACACACTCAATAGGTATCACATAAAGCCTGATCTGCAGAAAACCACAGTTAAACCTTACCAAATTTAATTGTAAAATCCTCATTACCAGACCACTGAGGAGCAGCGAACAGCATAAAACCTGATCAGCCTGCGAGTAACTCGCAGGCTGATCAGGTTTTATGTTGTTCGCATAGGTCTTTTCATGGTTTCCTCTATGAGGGAAAGGGTTAATGAACTAATTGCAAAACATGTTAAAGCTAGAGCTATCAATAAAGGTAATGAATATCCCACTTAACCATCTTGACTCAACAACTTAACTTATGGTAACAGGAGTTGACATGATGCATTGGGACAATGTGCCTGATTCCTATAAAAAACTTGTTATGCAAGGGAATAACTAGAGCTTCCCCAAAGTGATACATTAATACCCCCATTACACTGTTTTCATCAGAGAAATGTATAAATAATAAAGTCCAGTTATCTTCCTAAGGAAATGTTGACAGAAATACCAGTAATCTCATCTCATGCACATCTCAAAATGATGTGTTATTTAAGAATTAAGTTTCATTGAAATCCATCAAAACATTTGTGAAGATTTAAGCTTACAAAATCAAAAGGTAGGCAGATGGCCAGACAGATGGGATGATTCGACAAACCAAGTTTCAGAATTTATAGATGGGCTGACATCATAACCATTCTTTTAACTTTTTTTTAAATATATCAGTCACGTATTTCACTCTTTATGGTTACTGTGAATTCATCATTATCAACTTGTTCAACACAAAAAACTTACTCTTACTTTACAACAGTTTGTCTTCAATATATTAACTTAAAGTTAAACTTGATTTATGATCAATTAAGTGTCAAATCCTTTCATGACCTGTCTGATCAGGGTCTCCCTTTGTTAGCGCATACAATATTGAAGCTCAGATTCTACAGTCTCAAGGCAAAAGAAATCATTGTTTCAAATATCATTTAAAATTCTGTCAATTAACATTCTATTCTTAAGTCATAAGTTTGTAAATGCATATTCATTAGACAAAGGATTAATATCTCTCTCAAATCAGGCCTTAATCTGATTATGACCAGAAACAGAAAATAATCAACGCAACCTTATCATGAGAAGTTTCCAAGGTGATAAAATACAGAGATCTAAATGAATTTGAATATCACCTTCAAGAGAATGTACATGTAACCTGTGACAGAAGCAATTAAGAACTATAAACAAAATTAAACCAAGGTTAATACAAGTACAAAATCATAAATTCCAAAATTAATACCATGAAGAACATTGCATATAGAATATAATATGAAAAACACCCATTTGAAGCCATTGATTTTTTTTATCAATAATTTTGAACTCAATTTACTAAATGGATTGTTTATACACTTGATGTATACACATGTTTCAAGTCCACTCCCCCCTAGCTATAAATACACAGAACATTATACAGAATACAGGTGGAGATAACCATCTACCTAACATTGTGTGCATATCATTAACAGTTGGGGCTGCATTGATCAGAAATATCTACATGATAGTATACTGACCACTTTCATAACCAATGTAGTGAACAAGAACAGAAATGATCACAAGACACAAGATTAAAGAATTATGATTCATATACATAAACACAGTAAATACTACATGAACATGATAATGTATCTTCAAATAAAAAATAGAAAGGAAAGAAAAAGCCTACTTACTAACCCTGATTTTTTTTTTTTTTTTTTTTTTTTTGCCATGCCAGCAGAAAAGATTTTTTCTTTACTTGGCCATATTCATCTTATCTGCAAGCAGGCACCAAGTTCTCAAAGATATTGAAAATCATACTCAAATCTAAACTTAAGTATGATAACCATGCTAAACTATGTCTGAATGATCAACAGTGTTCTCAACATCTTTTAACCCTTTCCCTCATAGAGGACACCATGAAAAGACCTATGTGAACAGCATAAAACCAGATCAGCCTGCGAGTAACTCGCAGGCTGATCAGGTTTTATTGTCTGGTAATGAGGATTTTGTAATTAAATTTGGTAAGGTTTAACTGTGGTTTTCTGCAGATCAGGCTTTATGTGATACCTACTGAGGGCGTCAAAATGAGTCTAAATGAGGGAAAGGGTTAAGCTTATGCAGGAGTTTTGAGTAGATACTATGAGCCTGAAGTGTTTTTCAAGAACATCGAGCCAAAGCTTTCCTGAAAGTCAATGACTGAAGACTTACAAACCATACTGAGTTGGTGATTTGAAACATGTGTGATACTGCAAGGAAAAGATTTAATTTCTTTGACGTTAGCGATGCATATGTGCCCAATGGTCAACAGTACTTCTTTGACATTAGCAGTGCATAGTGATGAGACCAGTGGTCAACAAGGCAACAACTTACCATGACATCATGCATGTCCACTCCATACATCTCTAGCCACTTTGCCTTGTTCAGATAATTCAGTTCAGCCTGGGCTGGTGTCATTCCACTGAAACAACAATCATAGGTGAATATCATAGTAGCCCTAATTCATCAACTAGGCTACTGAAGACCAATAAGGTGAGTAGAATTCTCGCATATGGGAGTATTTGGGTACACTTCTAGGTACTGTAAAACCAATAATTTTCAGGAGTGAAGATTTTCATTGATTTCGTGGATGGTTTTGTACCCTGACAAATTTTTTAACTTAAATACTATATATAATATCATAATCATATTATATAATCCACAAAAATATAGTTACTCATGAATATGTTTTTGGAACTGGATGCACCAAATATAAATGCCAATGAAAATTTTATTGCTTTTTACAGTTAATTCACTCAATAGAGTTTTATAGTGAGGGTACTTGGGACAATCGGTATGCTCTGTTCTCTTGATAAAGGAGGCTGGATCAATAGAAACAATGAATAATTCATAAGTTAAATAAGCATCAAAACTTACTGATAAGGTAATCTATAGTAAATAAGATAACGAAACATGCAATTACAGCTATTAATGATTCACTCAGGTCTTAATATAGTGAATCCTAAATCATGGATGAGTTTAACTCATTTATTTCAGAAGATATAAAGAAGGATCATTTCCTAGCTGGCCAAAAGGTGGATGTCAGTGCTTAAATCACATTTATTATCCTTTTTATTACCAATATATATATATTTTTTTTAAATTTATCAAATAAAAGATTTGGTCGGAGTGCAAGAAATCAATTATACAGTTATACTCATATCATATGAATGATATAATTATTGGGGTCATTCTCTATTCTGTTTCATCCTTAGTTTAGAAGAAAAACTTAAATCTGAAATTTTAGATCAAATTTTGAAATATTTTTTATCAAATTTGGGGAAAAGATTTTTCATCTTTAGGTCCCTACTTGGGATCTATTAAAATCAACAGGGAAAAATGGCCGTTCTCATTCCTACCCGGACACATACCTGACACCCTTATAACCCTCAAGTATTTCGATCTCCATCTCCTCCGTCTGTTTCTGAACAAACCGGAAACTCGGAGATAAAGCCCGGTGTGTGCACCTCTGGATCATAGTCACCTAGTTCCGCTGGAACATTGAATCATTTACAAAGTATTTAATTATTAAGTCTATCTTCTACAAACTGCAGCGCCAGTATTTTCACTTAAATTTCTTCAGTAATTTTAGTGTTGGACTGACATCATAGCAGACATAAAGACTATTACAATGTGAACTTAATTTATTCTTAGGTTCAAGGAAGAATCACTGAAGGTATACAATATGATGGTATTGATCCTTTTTAAAACAGGATGTGACGTGACAGGACAACATGCTGGATTCTTACAAAGGCGCCACTTCACTTTTTAAGAACATACATCAATCAGAAAAAACTTTGACCAAAAAAAAAAAAAAAAAAAGAGTAAAAAAAAAAAAGCAAAACTAATTGCACATTTACGTAGATAATGTCACTATGTGTTACATGTTTCATGATATACTTACACTGAAGAGCAAAAGATGCTAGTTCCACACATGTCTCAAACGGACATGGCAACTTGTTCGTGTAGATGTCTTGTTTTAACTGCAGGAAGAACTGGTATCTGACAGAAAATAAACCACAAATGTAGGATTCCATTACCAAACGGTGATTAACCAATAAATTAGAGACTAAATCGCGTAAAAAGAAATATAAAAAAGTGGCATGCTTAAGCCTTATTACAGAGGAGATTGAATTCATGCATGCAAGTTGCTCCTTATCAATTCTATGCAAAAATGAGAGAAAAAAGCAAGTGGTATTAATATCAATAAAGTTGATAAAACTATTTTTCTATTATATTAATCTGTTATATTTCCTAGAATGAATCTGTGCTTTTGTTAATAAAAGGGAGACAAATGAATTGATATGCAATTGTAGATTCAGTCAATAAAGATGAAAGGAACAAGAATGTGTATATATATGTAACAACATCAGCCATTAGCATGAAATCATCTATTACGGAGGACTAATTGTCACTGAATTAAAGGATGACTTTTACTTTGAATATCAACCCTCAAAATGTTGTTCTTTAATTTATAAATAAACCACATGCTCTCCTCATTAACTATTTTATACAGACAAAATAATCTTTAATACAGATTTAATAATAATTAATGTGAATGAAAATTTATATAAAAAAATTAATGCCAACAAAAAATGAAGTAAATGGTCATGAAAAGCAATGTCAAGAAAATCTAATGCCAGCAAAAAATGAAATTTAGTACCCATGAAAACATAATGTCAACAAAAATCTAATTTCAATGAAATTTAATTTCAACAATTTAACACAGAAATTTACTGTTCATGTGAATGAATTTTTTGGTCCACACAATTTAATATGTATGAAAATTTTATGGCTGACACCACAATTTAATGGGGAAAAAAATCTACACAGTTTACTATCAGTGTAATTCAATGTAAACACAATTTTTATGAAAATTTAATGACAACACAATTTGATGTCAAGGAAATTTGATGTCTATCAAAATCAATGTAAATAATAATTAAAATTTTTTACATCATGGTGTTAAAGATGGCATACCTAGTCAGTTCTTCATGCAGATTGTTAGGTTCGGATGAGTAAAATTTGACACGAAACCGGAAGGTGTAAGGGGGACCAACTGAAAAGTAAACACAAATAGTACACATAAAACAAGTGTAAGCCATTCACACAATGCAGCTTTCCAGTTTTTAACTGTAAAATGTTAAGCACCATCTTTTCTTTTCATGGCTAGATCAACTGTTCACAACCAGTTGTTTGCTCTTTTTGTGTAAACCATGTCAACCATTGACTACCATTCGTCTAGTGTAGCTATTGGTAGCCTGCAAATTTATTTGAATACATGTCTGTAAAACACTGGAGAGGTGTATGGGAATCAAACAAGCAAAACATTGTCAAATTTTAACATGACAAAGTATTCACTTTAAATTAGTAACAATTAATTGTATTAATGTTTTATGTTGAGTATTCATTTGTATTTGTCGTTTTCCT
>CM037781.1:39524165-39574165 GCA_021229015.1 Solen grandis | reverse complement strand
ATTTAAGACAGCATGCGATTCTAAGATCTTTACCAAGTTAACCCTTTCCCTCATAGAGGAAACCATGAAAAGACCTATGCGAACAGCATAAAACCAGATCAGCCTGCGAGTAACTCGCAGGCTGATCAGGTTTTATGCTGTTCGCTGCTCCTCAGTGGTCTGGAAATGAGAATTTTTTAATTAAATTTGGAAAGGTTTAACTGTGATTTTCTACAGATCAGGATTTATGTGGTACCTACTGAGTGCGTCAAAATGAGTCTATATGAGGGAAAGGGTTAAGCCACTTAACAAAAATTATTCGAGAATACGACACAAAATTCTCACTCTGCCAAGCTTTAGCTCGTATTACTAAAACAAGGAATGGAAAAAATATCTCTGAGATACATATATTTAATATAATCCAAAATCAATGAATCTAAAACTTTCGACGAAAATAATGTAGAGAACTATAAAACATAGTTGAAATGTGTAACTTTTACAAAAGCTACATTACATTATGTGTAAACAATACCGTCAGAAAATGCATCCTCATGTAAAATCCTCTTCTTCCTTATACATGATGATGATGATGATGATGATGATATGTCACACAATCTTGATGATGATTTTATTCCAGAATGTAGCAAACTTCTATATGCGAGATTTTATCATAACGCCCACGTATCGAAGAAATATAAACAGTTTAAAAATACGTTGAAAATAAACATCTTCAAACTTTTCACCTGCAATTCTGAGCAGGAAAAACGCTAAAATGAGGCAAACTTGTGGTATATATCGATGTCGTCTGCAAATTGAATCAAGTGAATTACCGGGTGATTTTATTACTATTGAATGATCCGCTCTTTTCCCCGGATAATTCAATTGTTTTATGTCATTTCCAATTATCTAAACCTAATTACTCATTTGAGTGTTCTCTGCAGCCTTAACGAAATGAAAATTTTAAGGAGTGCTTTAATGAAAGCGATACTGTGGAATAATACGAGGAAATGTGGTCGTAATGTTTTTAGGATTACGTCAGCTACAATTAGTGTCTCCTGCACGCGAGCGTCAAAGAAATAAAGCAGAAAGACGAACAATTTCTCATCCAAATAATGATAATAATAAAATAACATTTACTAAACGTGTATTTTTGTGTGATATTCTTTTTTATAAACAATTATTCATAAAGAAGCATTTTCATGACATTTTGTGATTGAAATACACACATGTTCAAATTAAATCCATTTCGTAAATACTGTATATATTCATGAAATGATAATATACATTTTTATAAATGTTTAAAAATCAGACATAAAAATCCTCACCTGTGTACCGAAGTCCGTATTCTACCCGGTCCATTTTCCCGTGTTGCTCCTCATGTAAGCCATCACGAGGCTCGCCGACTGGTCCGAAATACCCACAGCTGTCCTGGATGGGGCGTCCCACAGGGCTAGCTCCAAAATTCGAAATTTGAAGCGGTTTGTCAAAACTAGTCGGCGTTTCGGCTTGAGTTTTATCCAAATTCATTTTAATTCGATAATATGCGTTATGGCTATATCTCGTTTTTGATTTCTAATTTGTTTGGACACTTCTCGACGAATGATGGAAACGAAATTGAGCAGAACGTAATATGGTAAATTAATAGACATGTCTAAGGTTTCCGAAAATGGGTTTTAATGATATCTCACCCTGAAGCAAGTTCTAAGAAATCGTAAAACGTCGCTAGCGCAAGATTTTCGAAATTACAGCACAGATATGGTTTCCCCGCCAAGCATCTGACTTGTCTGAAGCAGACGGGATCGAGAAACACGGCAAAGTTCTGAAAGTATATTGGCTTCCCCCGAAAAAAAAGGACACCCCGTGAGAAGTTCACTTCGGATTATAACCTTATTGCGGTTTCATAAGGGAAAAATCATAACTTACACATTTTGCAGTTTTGATTTGAAACAGACATGGAGTAGCTGTATCATCGGAAATGAAATAGTTTGATATTAAAGTTAACTAGAGAGGTTGGTATATGTGACACATAATGTGACTCCATTGGACTCCAAAGTTTTTAAAATATACAATAGTCCATCATTTCCATAGTTACTTGGATAACGAAAAAGAAATGGAAGATAGCCATATGAAATATACTTTAAAAATGGCCGTTTTATACGTATGTTACTTTTATACTATCAATAAATGAATAAATAAGATAGCAAATAATTAAGCAAATAAATAATAAATAAAAATGCGTAAAAAAGTCATGTTCTGGGAAGTGGCTCTTTATGGTGCAGTCTAATGTTTGTTTCAACCGGTTACGAGATTTGTTTTTCAGACGAGACATATGATAACCCGTCTCCGATTGCTGTGGGTTCAAATCCTATCCTACAAATCATACCAATCCTTTATGAACTAGTGTACATAACTGACACAATATCTCAAATATAAGCTCAATTTCAAATGTTAATATAAGTAAACTTTTAGAAAGTCTTTTTTTTAATCTCCTCGCTCCTCTGGCATAAAGAAAATAAAGAATCAACGAAGAAGTTGTAAGGAATAGACGTTATCTGATAATCAATATTCAATAAAATAAGTACAAAATATGTTTTTAAGTCACTAATATCACTTATCCACAAAAGATGCATAAGTATTATAAGTGTTGGACTGATTAAGCAGTTCATTGCAGTCCGCGCTGATTAATCACGGTTGATGATTATTTCTTATTTGTCAACGAATTAGCAAAGTTATTAATTTAAACAGAGAAGCGATTTTTGTAATGAAATAACTTATTTCTGATTCGATAGTTCGGCGCCGTCTTCTGCACTTCATTGTTTCAGTAATTTTTACTTGTAAACTGTGAATTATTAAAAAGTACATATAATAACAAAGTCGTTCAAATTTTAGTGTTGTATTTTAATATTTAGCGTTTCAAATTTTATAACAATCTTGTTATGAACTAACATTTTACAGGTATTAGTATAGATAGCACTGATTAATCAGTAATCAGTCAGAAAGACGGACTGATTAAACGACGAATCTTTTTTTTAACCAATTCCAAACACTATTACATTAACTATTGCTCATATATTGACATCATACGAAAGCAGATATGTTTTTGCTGTTGTTGTTGTTGTTGTTGTTGTTGTTGTTGTTGTTGTTGTTTTAATTAAGTTGTGACAATCGCATTAAGAAATATAATAAAAATTGGTTATGCAAACAACGCTTTCCGTCTTATGGTATAAGAACGTCCTTTTCTTTTAACAAACGAAATAGTTTGTCTTCCTTTGTCTTGTAAATATAATTTAAATTGTGTCCCAACACTCAAGGTAAGATACCTGTAATGGTTCCGCTACATTTCGGACCTTATGGCCTTTCACGGAGATAATCAAGGTGTCCTAATTAGGGTACCTTGGTTATCTTGGTAGAGGTTAAGTTGTCCGAAATGTGGCGGAACCATTACAGGTATCTTACCTTAAGTGCTGGGACACAATTTAGATTATAAATCAACATGACGGTTATAGTAATCCATGTATAGATTAGCTAACAGGGACCCGTACCACGAAACATTTAAGCATTTTTTTCACTTTGATAAATTTGATACAGTCGATATTATCTGAAATATTTCAATCCCAAACTAAACAGCTTATTTACAAGATCATAGGAACAAACATTTACTACCTTGGGTTTTTAATCCAAATTTAATCAAGATAAAGCAGAAAAAAAAATCTCTATCAGAAAAAAAAGTTTTTTTGACTTAAGTCAAAAACTTGACTGAATACTGCCACTTATAGAATTCCGATTACAGTACATCAATACCGTCATTTTTCAACGACAAACAATGTCACTGCTTCTGTTCTAAATCGTATCAAAACATTGGATCAGTATAATTATGTCGCATGTTAAAATGATTATGGATATGAAAGGCGCTTTGTACTCACTGAACTCGCATCTGTAAGATAAAGGTTCGACTCTTGCATAGGATACATTATGATTTATGACTTCAGAGGCGTAGCAAAGGAAGTTATTGCTATAAAAATATTGAGGCGTTTAGGAAAAACTATATGATAAAATACAATGCATTATAGGTTTTCAATATAAGTTTTTTCCTCCTAGCAATCGTTGAATAATGATCGTGGATACAAATTGATTTTACTTATATACGTGTATTAATAATTTTGGATCAATCCTATACTTAAGATACCAAAGTGAACATGTGTCCCTTATCTTTTGTTCTCGTTAAACATTTATATATCGGTCCAAATATTATCTACATTAAATATTGATCGCTACATGGGCTTCTTTTCCTTTTTTCACAAAGATGATTTATTCATTATCAAATAGTCGTTCCTATGAATAAAAATAGCATGAAGCCTCCATTCGGACATCGGTAAATTCCGTGGCATTATCGTATCAGTCCGTAGGATGTGACCGATAGTCCACAATAGAGGTTGACGATTGGCTCAATCTACCGCTGCCTATACACACCTCCGAACGGAGCTACAAATGACCCTGATATTGTACATGTGAGTGTGTATCGCTGTGCTAGCCTAGTGGTTCACCATGAAGATTGATATTCACACGCACATCCTGCCGAAGTCGTGGCCTGACCTGCACCAGGTAGGTGTGGAGTACACGGTCGTATACATGTATATTGTTTAAAGTACATGAAGGTTGTCGTATAATCTTGATTACTTGATAAGGTTTCGCATTTTTCTACATAGTTGACATTCTGTCTATGTCTTATACTAAAAGTGTCTATCATCTATGATAATTTTCTTAATTGATACTGATCTTTTGTTTGTATGCATGGATGTATGGTCACTCAGCCCCTCACCGCGTGGGTTCTAATCCCGGCAGGGTCATTCGAATTTTCATGTGAGGAAGCCTTCTAGCTGGCTTGCGGTAGGTCGGTGGTTCTACCCGGATGCTTTCGTGCATTCGGTGTCTTCCTCCACCTGTAATTAGATGGACGTCGCTATATGACGAAATACTGTCGAAGCGACGGTAAACTCAAATAGTCAAGTCAAGTCATTAATGTATGGTGGCTAATTTCTGCCATGTCGACCTTTCAAAGGCGTCGTCAAAACAACACGACGACTTGATATATACATTTTTGTCGTTTCCCTGTACTTATCGCGATAGCGCGTCGTCCCCTTTTGAACATGCGGTCGCAACATCGCGATAAAATCAGGGGCGAAAACGCGAACATTTAATGTAATAACATTAGTGCCCTTTTTGTCTTGTCTGTGCTATAAAATCATTCTGTCGCGTCCGTGTGTCCAAGGCTAAAGCGCGAAACATCGACAAACTGCATCACGTCGTGGCCTAAGTAATATCGGACACTCAATATGGCAAAACCAGCCACCATAGTAATGGGTTTTCTCCTCTTTTCCATGTATACTGAACATATCACAAAACAAACATACATACACAATGCAAAATCTGTCTGACCGAGTGTCTGTCTGTGATGCGAAACTTATCAATCGATTATTAAATTGATCTATCTCTCTATCTTTATCTGTCTATTCATCATCTGTCAACCCATCGTGTCCTTGGGACATGACACTTACATTGCTGTTAATTTACGTGCTCCGAGTGTTTTAATGTTTTTGAACATGCGCCAGCTCTAGATAACTGACTGTAAATGGACTCAGTGTTTAAATGTTTGTGTACAACCTTTACCATACAGCCATTGATAAACCTTTGTTTACATGTTTATACAAATTTTGTTATCAGATCCTAAAGAACTGTTTTAACAAAATAACTAAAAATGTGTTGTATATTTTCTTCCAAGCTGTATCATATGATTTTTGTATTGAAATAACAATGGTCTATTATTGAACGCACGATTCCCATTTGCATTGTATGTGTTGCATTTATTAAATCCCGATGTTTGTTTGTTTGTTTGTTTGTTTATTGGGTTAAACGTCCCACCGACAGTATTTTAGTCATTTAGAGACAATGTATACGTCAGACAGATATAGTGCTGCCACACTGCAGTAACACGCCATAGACATAAGGCATGATACTACACCCAGTTACGTTAATCTGACACCGGGCCAACCAGTCCCGCAACTACCCTTATATGCTGAACACCAAGCAAGGGAGTTATTATAACGAATTTTTACGACTTTGGTAAGTCGCGGTCGGGAATCGGACTAACGACCTGCCGCTCCCGAAGCATATAAGTATTGGAATATTTGCTTACATATACTTCTGCAACACACTCTCACGAGTATATAATATATAATATATCGATACAATGATATATATATATATAAGGTGAATTAACATAATATTGTATCGATTTTAACATCTGCGGTGCCAGTTAAATCGTTCGCCTTCCATAGACGAACCTTGACAGCAATATGTGATATTCAACATACATACATACATCAAATAAAAAAAACGTATTTTCGTCGTTAATTTTTAAAAGGTTTTCTCTTTGTTTAATATTAACTTAATTTCTTAAGGACATAAAAATTCACCAGCAACTTTAAATGTCAGTTAACACATATTGACTGAAAAAATGCATAAAACTTTTTGTTATTTTTATCATTGTTTCGCTATTAGCACTTTCATTAATCTACAGCTTGTTTAACCCTTTCCCTCATATAGACTCATTTTGACGCACTCAGTAGGTACCACATAAAGCCTGATCTGCAGAAAACCACAGTTAAACCTTACCAAATTTAATTACAAAATCCTCATTTCCAGACCACTGAGGTCTCGCAGGCTGATCTGGTTTTATGCTGTTCGCATAGGTCTTTCATGGTTTCCTCTATGAGGGAAAGGGTTAAGATGCATCAATGGAAGTCGAGTTTAAATACAATTCATATATTTCCCTCCCTCATAGCGCTATGGGTACGGCGACTGGGTGCAGCTGGACCACAGCTGCGAGGGCGCATGCGCAAATATGATGAAAGGTGGTAAGTTCTTCAGGAAGGTGGAGCCGAACTGCTGGTCCCTGGAGGATCGAATCCGTGACATGGACGAGACGGGCGTAGATGTGCAGGCTCTCTCTACCGTACCCGTCATGTTTAGCTATTCGGTAAAATGTAATCATGTGTCTTCAGGAGCTTTTCTCTTTTTTTTCCTTTTTCTTTCGTTTTTGTGTGCATTTCTTTCTTTTTTATTTACTTTTTATTTTTACTGGCCTTATAGTCCCTCCGACCGTATTTCTGTCATGTGTACTTGAGACAGATACAGTGATACTGTACTGCCACGCTGCAATATCACGTCATAGACATATGGAATAATACCAAACCCTGTACCATTAACCTGACACCGGGCCATATAGTCATGGAATTACCCTGTATATGCTGAGAACTAAGCAAGAGAGCTTTACAGTACCATTATTTACGACTTTGGCATGTCGCAATCGGGGTTGGACCCCACGGTCCCCCGAGCTCTAACCATCACATGTGTTCATGTACGCGCATATCCTGTTTTAAAAAGTTTAACATCTGTCGCTGTTGAGTTATTAAACTTGAATCGTTTAAGTTTGACTATATATCAACATATTTTTATTTCAGCGGGGAAACAACCTGAATATTAATTTAGGATAGTAGTTTGTTCATTTTTATTCATGGCACCTGTTATCATCGAAAGGGAAATGATAGAAAGGGAAAAGCTAAAATATCCAAAAGCTTTGTTCCTAATGCCAAGCTGTTAAGAGTCAGTATATTTTGCTATTTACAAAAGACAACTATAAGCCTTCCGCTAAAATTTGCAAGTCAGGGCTTCAAACTGACTACTCCTATTATCAAATCTTTCTTTGACCTTTCTCAAGTGTCAGCCTTTCGATTAAAATATCGGTGCCTTGATTGTTAAAACTTTCCTTGTTTAGTTTGTGATTGATGCACTTTAGAATCGTGGTTGTTGATTTGATTTTTATAGTTTAGCATCCTAACAATTACTGGTATACTTTATCTGAGGCTTGCGGTAGGTCGGTGGTTCTACCCGGGTACCTATGTGTACTCGGGGTCTTCCTCCACCTGTAATGGTGTCTTCCCAACTGTCCCACTTTTATATAAAACAGTAAAAATCAAGGTGGGACAGTTGGGAATCATGCTTAATTGGATAACAATAGACTGTCATGGATGAGTGACTATAGTCTTTACCTAAATGGATGGAATATTTCAGTGCAATTATTTGTCTTATTGTCTTATATTATTAAGAGCAATTTGCAATAGTATTTATGGTTAGTAATATATTGCATTAGTATTTATAATAAGTTATATGCTATTAGCAAAATTATTTATAATAAGTATTTATAATACTTATTTTTTCTCTCTGAAGAAAACAAACTTTTTTTTTTATTATTTTTATTTCATGTGTCATGAACAAATCAAATAAAGACAGGGCTATATTCGGATGTGGTACAATTTATTGTATTTTGTTTTAATTTGAAAACAAGCATTTCATTTAAACAACTGTGACATTCCACCCTACTGATCTGTTCTATACAGAGTTACTCGTCAAACCGAATCAAATGCGATGCACAATCGGCATACTCCATCACAGTGATTTCTTCAGCCATGTACTTGTGTTTCAGGGCAGACAGTCTCTGTTCAAGTTGTCGGTATTTCCTCCTCTTCTTTTCTCTCACTCCTCCGGCACTGTGCTGAAGAATTTTGATAGCATTGGCAGCTTCAATCCTTTGTATTGTTTCCAAGAACTTGTAAATGTTCGGATGTGACTGTCTCATACTTTTCTTTAGTTTGTTGTGCCAGCCTTCCAAGTTGTTTGTTGTTCTTGGTCCTTCTGTCTCGAAATGGTTCCAGTTGTCCTTGTCTCCCTCAACCCAATGTTCAGTGACATAGTCTGTGAACCTTGAAACATCCACTGGAATCTCTGCATTTTCAGCATCCGTCAGTGCGACAAACCACACATCTTCAACATGTTGTATGGGGACTAGAGGCAGAACTGCAGCTCTTCTTCCTAGTTTCTTAAAGTCCTCATTCTCAGAATACAGTCCAACTAAGCCAAGCTTCTGTATCTTCCGCCAAACACACTGTGTGTAATGAAAAAAACACCCTTTCACATTCACATTTGGAAACACTCTGCGAGCTGCCTGCTTGGTTGCTGCCTCAAAGTCTATCAGGAGTGTGTCTGGTCCCAGTTCCATTCCTATTTCCCTGCATTTCTGTTGAAGATGTTGAAAAAGTCTGCAGTAAATCCTTTCACTTTTTCCAGGCAGAAGGGCAAACACTAACGGATACATGTGTCCATCAATATATCCATGGAGTGTGTAGACCTGGCTGAATATGTCTGGGCACACATAAAATGTTCCGTCTCCATATATGGTTGGGTTCTGTGCCAGATGCTGGAGATTTGTTCTTGTAGCAAAAATCAGCATCCTGTTGTCATTCTCTGCCTCATCAACCAGTAGGAACTGCTCACCAGTGTGCGTTTCAGTCCATTTTCCATCCAAATCTATGTCACTCCTGGACTTTGGTATCCCCGGTCTCAATGCACCTCTTTCCCTGTATAGAGATGACTTGGTGGAGGGGAAGGTTGGTAATCCTTTGCAGACTTGTTCTGCATCTTCGTCCCATTCTCTGTCTCTCAGACTGGATATGACTTCTTCATATATTGACGGAATCGGCGTGGTTTCTTCGCGTGCCCTCTTTCGCATGAGTTGATTTATTTCATGGCGCTTCAGTTCCATGTGTTCGGCTGCATGATTATGGGTATTGGTCACAGAAACTGGAATGTTGTCAGCTGTTGTGATTTTAGCAGAACAGGTTCGGACATGACAGACCCAGTACACCCTTGTTGGTTTTCGGTTTTTGACCTGGTATCTGAATCCATTGTAAACCAGACTATCACCACCACGTTGGTTCTTGACAAACTGCACACTCACTTGTGCATTTGCCATTTTAGCTTATAATTTCAGACGATGTTACTTAGTGAAATTTTACTATCAAATGAAGACATTTACATCAGAATGTAAATATATTGTATCTGATACAGTTCAGTTCATTAATGAGATATCACAGTTTGAAAGTCACAATAAATTGATAACCAAAAATGTTAATTACTTCAAATCAAATTGTTTACCTTAAGTAGTAAACTGCTAGATCAAAGGACTTGTTTGTATTTCTTAATCCAATCACTTAGCAATATATACAGGATAAATGGACTTTAGTTGGACCAATCAATTAACACAATTTAAAGAAAAAAGTAGCAGAGGTGATAATTATCTTAATAAGTTCAAATTATTTTTTATCTTTATCAATTCACATAAGCTTTAAAGCCAGAGATCAAAGGAATGCATGTTTACACTATAAATTACAATTAATTTAGTAACCCTAATTAATGGACCTTAATAAACACATTTTAGAAAGAAATAATACAATATAACTAAAACATGAAATTTTACCTCTTAAAATACAAAATCAAAAAAAAAATCAGAAACAAAATCAGATAATACAACTTCAATTCATTTTAATGTGTTGTAGTTTGAAATAGATTATAATCCCTTATCAAAACACACCCAGCAAGGTGCTAAAAATCTTGAGTGGGACAGTTGGGAAACAAAATATCAAAAAGTGGGACAGTTGGGCATAAACCCCTGTAATTAGCTGGACGTCACTATATGATTGAAATACTATCGCAGTGACGGTAAACCACAATACAATACAATACAATACAATACAATACTTTATCTGAACGAGACAAATCTAGCGCCTTCGTACAGCAATATCACGACATAGCTAGTCGCATTATTATAACACCGACAAAAACTCATTTTGATATTTTGGTATTTTTATACCAGAACTATTTAAACGATGTTGGCATGCCGCACCAGCGGAACTATTACGCAACGTACCTGGTACGGAGCGGACGTCAGACGACAACCGGCACCTGTCTTACATGCGTTTCTGTCAATTTACAGGCTAAACCAGAGGACACCCTAGATCTTTCTCAGCTACTTAACAACGATCTGGCGGCGTCAGTGAACAAATATCCCGAAAGATTCGTCGGACTGGGGACGTTACCTATGCAGGCGCCGGATCTTGCCGTCAAAGAACTGATCCGATGCAAAAACGAATTAGGTAAATGGTATCAGAGCTCCAGTAGCTATACAGACTGTGCGTTCGTTGCTAATTATGGTGTTGACTCAGCAATATTGGTGAATAAAATTAACATGTAAAATGTAATATTGACAAATTTGTTTGGTACTTATATTCTCTTTTGAATATGTTACTTTAATGCTCTTGAAAATGAGTCTTTCCAAAAACACCGATGAAATAAAGTTTGTTTTTACTATTTCTTGAATACTAGTATATATATATATATTTGTAAAAGATTAACCTTACTGCGAAAAAAAAGGATATTGGTTGTTAAGACAAGTTCTTTTCCTGTTTATCCGTGACAAATGGATAAAAAAATAGTCCGTCCATTACTGCACATGTCTACACTATAGAGAGTGATCCATTACACATTTTTGACGTCTATTAATATTAGTAGAACGTATGGCTTCTGTCCGTCCTCCGTTACAAGACTTGGCACAAAGTGCCATGCCTTCGTTACATGGTATGATTAGTGCTGCAGTGTAGGATAATTCAATAGTGATTTCTCCATTTGACT
This sequence comes from Solen grandis, assembly GCA_021229015.1. Classification (NCBI taxonomy): domain Eukaryota; kingdom Metazoa; phylum Mollusca; class Bivalvia; order Adapedonta; family Solenidae; genus Solen; species Solen grandis. The sequence goes on along the minus strand of CM037781.1, from coordinate 39,562,603 downwards.
TGGATTGTTAATGGGACGTAATATTATCCGAACAACCAAGCTTCAAGATATAACAGATATGAGAGATATCGAATCATTAGCACTTTATCTTTAAAGACAAGCTCGATAGATTATCAGATTGATGTTATTTCTCATTTCTAGGGTTTCCTGGAGTTCAGATCGGTTCGCATGTGAACGATTGGAACTTGGATGCCGAGGAGCTGAGACCCGTGTTTGCTGTATGTTTACTGGATGCTTACTTCTTTCTTTCGTCTTTTATTGTAATGGCTAGCAATCATTTTTTGATTAATTTTGCCATATTTTAGACTTTACGATCAAGGGTTTCCCACATGTGTGTCCTGCTTTTTTTGCTGAAGAGAAAGCATTGGAAGAGAAAGAATGGGAGTCCGGGTGCGATACCTTAGTTCGTTTTGCAAATAGACCCCTTGGTTCTTGTACGTGCCCTGTGTATAGTACCGATACACGGGAGATAAGTTCCTGGGTAGAACCAGTACTGAGTACTCCGAGTTCCCATAGCAACCATATTTTGCAAGGGTGCATCTGGTTCAATATTTATATGTCTTTGGTTTGACGCGGTCACCGGAGAAAATGCCCGGCTGGGATTCGAAACCTCCCGAACACAAAGTGGACACTCTACCACTGAGCTAGGACTTGCTTCTGTGTCGGTCTGTAAAATAAAAATATTAAAAATGCCCTTTAATGCTTTCGATTCGTAGTGTTGAATATCTATTATCCGATCTGTTGATTCGTGGTCAAAATCTATATCTAATTTTAATAAGTAAATGTTAAACATATAGTCAGTAATTAAGACATCTGTAACCGATAAACTTAGATAAATACTTTGCAGTACAGTGATACAGGGTCTCACTCTACAGCCAAAATGTTTCGGTAATGTATCATGATTAATAAATACTTCTAGAACCCGAAATGCATGATTTAGACTTAAAGAAAGAGCTACTCGACACATTGATTTTTATTCAATCAGAATTATTGCATTATGTTCTTTTCTCTAAAAGATGTTTATTTTCCCATGTATCTCAGGCAGCAGAGGAACACGGTGTGTCTGTATTTGTCCACCCCTGGGACATGGAGATGGGAGGTCGAATGTCCAAGTACTGGCTTCCCTGGCTTGTGGGTAAGACTTCGTTACAAATGGTGTGGCCAATGTTGGCAACTAGTGCGGCTAGTGTGGCCATACCACGTGATATAACGAAAACAACTGTAAGAATTTTATTTCTCTATCAATTTTAATGGTATATAGCTCATACGATGCGGAATATTATAGCCTACACATAGATCCTAATTTTCTTTTGTCAGATGCACAATTGTACCTAATGTTTTCCCGAACGTTAGGAAATATTGTACATCTGACAAAAAAATCATTAGGGATTTGTGTAGTGCACAACTTTTTACTTCGCATGCGCTATATCCCATTAAAATTGGCGAAGTAATAAAATACTTTACAGCAGTTGTTTTTTTTTCGAATGGATGTAAATATTTTAAAGCTGTTTGTGATAGCTTAAAATGACGTCATACACCACGTGGTATGGCCACACTGAGTTATACTATTAATTTGCATCAAATATTTATCTAATTAACTTATTCCTACGTTGATATAGAAACGTCAACTCCCACTAACTTCTTCTCGACGGATACGTAGTTGTACCAGTACGTCCTTGAAACGTTTTGAAGGGCTTGAAAAATCAACACGCAACCTTCGGATCCGTGATAAATGAACACTACCATTAACACCGCCAAAATGTCAGTGTCTCATAAATGAGAATTTCCGGGTAGCTGTAGCCTTTTGACAGGTGGCATGATATCAAACATGGTACAAATTTACAAGCAATTGTCTCTAAGACTATTTTGTTACAATGCATGTTGCCAATGCAGAGCTCAAATAGATAGTTTGATAACACGAAAATACTTATTTATTAATTAATTCGCCAGAGGATTTCACTCATTCATTCGGGGAACACCATAGCCAAATGGTTTCAGTAACTGTTCACTTAGTCTTTTAATGCTGTGGATCTGAGTTTAGCTTTAAATCTGGCATCCTGTAGGTCGGTCGTTCTGCCCGTGTACCTCGTGCTTTTCGCCCACCAGTAATAAACTGGACTTGACTATATGTCTGAAATACTGTCGCAGCGACGACAAACTCAATCATTGATCGTTTCGTTTGTTCATTTTAAAGGCATGCCGTCAGAAACTGCCACCGCTATCTGCTGCATGACGATGGGTGGAGTATTGGAACAGTTCCCCAACCTCAAGGTCTGCTTCGCACATGGAGGTAGGGCCCGGTCACTTTACGTGATTTACGTGCGCTTGATAAGTTAAACATATGTTGCTTAAATACATGTATTATACAAGACTCTCTCGACAGTGTATACATATTGTTATTATCTTCTCAAGTTGTAATTTTATTTTGTCATTCAATGATATCTCCACATCTTGTTACAGTGTATCTCCTTCTTACCTTGTATTAATCAAAGCCCACAATGCGCTGAAAGACTGTCGGCAGTATTTAAATGCTGATCTAGCTATACTACTACTATGTAGCGTTCAATTCAAGCCTTTAAGCAGGGTTAAACTCGATAGAGAAAAAGGCTATGTGACGCCACATGACATGTTTTCTTGACACTGTAGTTACTCTTTGTTTCGTGATAAACCCGCCGGAAGTTTCTCAGAGCCTTTAGCGCTTTGATTTTTTCATAACGTTCCATTCATTGCTTAGGCCTTATTAACCTGATGTTATTGCATTGCATTGATTGGCTACTGAGCGCGGAGTGATGCAAAACAGTGAGAAAAGCTGTGATGATAATGCAAATATTTTGATTTACGACTACCTAAGACTAACCAATGGGTGAATTGCTATACCGCCAATTGTTTGAATCCGACCGCGACATATAAAAGTATGTAGAATCTCTCTACAGTATTTGGTACTCAGCATATTAACATAGTAGCATATTAAAGAGTGGTTTCAGAACCGGTTTCCCAGGAAATGTGACTGGGCGTAATACTGCGTCACTTGTCTATGATATGATACCGCTGGGAGGCAGCACTATATCTTGACATATGAAGACAACATCTACAAGTCGGTGGGACGTTAATTTCAAGTTGGCAATATTATATGACCCTACATATTACGCAATATCTACTGTTTGACAGGCGGGGCTTTCCCGTTCACTGTGGGGAGGGTCGAGCACGGATACAACGTGCGACCGGACCTGTGTGCTACAAACTGTGGGACCAGCCCCCGGAAGTTTCTGGGCAAGTTCTACACGGACGCACTTGTTCACGACTCCCGTGCATTGCAGTTACTGGTCGATGTGATAGGAGAGGTAATGTCGTCTGATCTCTCTGCATGGCGGTCTGTCCGGATGTCTTAAAGAGAAAGTATACAAAATACTGATAAAAGTGATAAAACGGTTTGTAATATTAGAAAGCAAGATAAAATAAAAGTGTAATTAATATCTAAATTTATAAGCGATGTATAATAGTTTCTCATTGAATTCTTAAGTCTTATTTATGTGTGTAAGAATCAAAATATTTTTCTTTTAAAACTACACTGGCAGGAACATGTTTAATGTTCTTCACAGTTAATCAAAATAAAACAAAATGTATGGATGAGCTGATGTTTCAATGTTTTTGTATGTGCATACATTATTCCCACGAGCAGGTATACTTTGCTGTCCATTGCAGGACCGCGTGATCTGTGGCTCGGACTACCCCTTCCCTCTGGGGGAACACCACCCGGGCTCCCTGATACAGGCATCTGACTTCACGAACCAGTTGAAGGTAATCTTCATTCTGTGATCCTGCACTTTTAAGGTGTATTGTCATTGGTTTTGGCGGGGTACAAGTTTTCGATGATTACTGGATTATTTTATCCATCAGTATCAAACCCATGTGGCAAAAAATAAATTACATGTATGTATAAAATAGGGTCGGTAGGTCGGCAAAACTTTGTTTTATATTTAACCTTTTTTCGTCTTATTTTTAGAGGATGTGACGAAAAAAAAAAAGCGTTTTGCAACCGTGATAACCCAAATGGTAGGAAATGAAAGCTTAGGGTTGGTACAAAATATAGGGTCCGTCTGGATAATGGAAAGTTTTCATGACGCCTGATAATAAATCGTAGATACACCTTATCTTAGCACACCCAGCTACCTTCATTTACAAAACAGGATGTGTTCTGTGTCATGGAAAGATTTAAAAAAAAAAGGTCAATGTGTGATTGTTTGTTTTAGTGGTTAGCACCTTTTTGTCGGGTTGGCAGTTATATTATCAATTTTATTAGGGTCAATTGTAGAGCCAGTCTGCATTTCACCAACTTAGATCAAAGTTCGCACCATTCTTGTTTTACTAAAAGTATTTAAGGAAATTACTAATTTGACATGAATAATCCCCTTTCAGACTGCACTATATTAATGTTTATTAAAATGAAATTTATTACTGATGTTGGAAAGAAAGCTGGTGGAATGCGTCCTACTTAACAAGAATAGGGCAGAAGAGAACATAAAATTATTTTAATTCATCCAGGTACTTATATATAACCTGTATAAATTAAACATATAAACAGTATTATAAAGTTAAAATCCCGGTCATTTAGTTTAAAAAGAGCAGTGTATGGGGGTGACGGTGTTATTATTACAAAAACAACATGAACATAACAGATGTTATCCGGAACTCGGCAAATGTGGGTTTTGTTGTGTGTACCCACGGATTAGTTGGGAAAACCCCATATATTCTTAATTCCGCAGTAACTCTGTTGCTGACAAAAATTATTTTGTGAAATGATTTGTAGTTGGTGAGTAAATTTACACGCGTACATTCATGTGATGTTAAATACAATGTATTTCTTTTCTTTTTAGATAGTTATATATAGCAAAATACAAGTGCTATGCAGTCTACATGTTTTATCCCTTTGGGATATTTTTAGAACCTTGCATGAAATAGACATGAAACTCATGCAACAGTGAGTGCTAAAACAATGTCAGTGCAATCGTATTTATGACAATTTACGTTTATTTCTGAAAAAAAAAAACAAAAAAAAAAAAAAAAACATTTAGGTTGTTATTGTTTTTTCGGCGGAAGCTGTATAAAATGGATTTTGACATATTTCTTGAACCAATCTAATCTTGGTTGTTAACAACCGAAGAATTCGGAAAAGCACTCGTTTCATTGGGTTGCATAAATTATTTTAGGATATTCCATTGTAAAATGGAGTTTCGGGGTGCAATTGTCAGTTGGCAAAAACAATTTAATCTACCTATTTAAAAATTAAAAAAAAACAACATCCAGTTGAAACATTCAAACTTAAAACCAACTAGTTAAAAAAATAAACAGTTGTGAGTCTTTAAAACGTACTTAACCTTGCTAGTGGACTCGTCCCTCTTAGTCGTAAACCTTGCACCGTATAATTTAGCTACATAATTTATTTATAATAACAGACTCCGCGGCCCATTTGGTTAAGTGCTCGTCTGCTAAACTAAGGGGCCCCGACTCCGCGAGATGGAATTATTTTCGCTTATATTGCATTTTGTCCCTGTCTTTCTTTCTTTGTTTATTTCTTTTTTCTTTTCTTTTTTCACTGGCAAGTATCTTACATTTTCTTTTTTTTTTCACTGGCAAGTATCTTACATCTTCTACATTTGCGACAAATACGTTTTTCTAGCATTATTTTAAAATTATAGACGCCAGCATTATTATATTAGATAGATAAATTTGTAACACTTTGATTTTCTTTAACTTTCATATCTTTTGATTTTTAGCTCACCTGAGCACTTGTGCTCGGGTGAGCTTTTGTGATCGCCTTTCGTGCGTCGTGCTTGTGAACACTCTAGAGGCCACAGTTTTGGCCCAATCTTCATGAAACTTGGTCAGGATGTTTGTCTACATGATATCTCGGATGAGTTCGAAATTGGGTCATGTGGGGTCAAAATCTAGGTCACCAGATCAAATTTTAGAAAAACCTTGTGAACACTCTAGAGGCCACAGTTTTGGCCCAATCTTCATGAAACTTGGTCAGGATGTTTGTCTACATGATATCTCGGATGAGTTCGAAATTGGGTCATGTGGGGTCAAAATCTAGGTCAACAGGTCAAATCTTCGAAAAACCTTGTGAACACTCTAGAGGCCACAGTTTTGGCCCAATCTTCATGAAACTTGGTCAGGATGTTTGTCTACATGATATCTCGGATGAGTTCGAAATTGGGTCATGTGGGGTCAAAAACTAGGTCACCAGGTCAAATCTTAGAAAAACCTTGTGAACACTCTAGAGGCCACAGTTTTGGCCCTATCTTCATGAAACTTGGTCAGAATGTTTGTCTTTATGCTATATCGGATGAGTTTGAAATTGGGTCATGTAGGGTCAAAAACTAGGTCACTAGGTCAAATCTTAGAAAAACCTTATTAACACCCTAGAGGCAACAGTTTTGGCCCAGTCTTCGTGAAATTTGGTCAGGATGTATATATCTTGGATGAGTTTAAAATTGTGTCACTTAGGGTTAACATTTAGGTCACCAGGTCAAATCTTAGAAAAATTTGAGATTACAGTTTTAGACTAACCTTAATGTAACTTGGTCAGAATGTTTGTTTACATCAAATCTCGGATGAATTCAAAACTGGGCAACATAGGGTTAAAAAGTAGGTCACCAGGGCAAATTTTAGAAAAATCTTGTGAACACACTAGAGGCCTACATTTTTTTCCCAGTTTTCATTAAACTTGATATGAATGATGGCTGCATGAATTCCCAGTTGAGTGCAAATTCAGGTAAGATCAAAATGTATGCCACTTAGTAAAATGTTAGAAAAACACTTTAGATGCCAGATTTTTTGTCATTTTGCCTAACACGGCCATCTTAATCAGGTGAGCGACACAGGGCCATCTTGGCCCTCTTGTTCTTTATTACGTCGAATATCTTGTTTAAAATTATTCCTTGCTTATTCTTCAGGAAAAACTTCTTTCTGACAATGCATGCGAGTTTCTGAACCTTGACAAATCCAAGTTTAGGAGATTGTGACATCATGAAGAGGTCACCATGGGATTAAGTCATGAAAGAGATACCGTCTTGTGCCATATCTCGATGTCTCGCAAAATGATGACACGTGGGTTGAGGGAACAGTATGATAGAGCCCGTTGAAATATCGATGTATTATTTGTCGTTTTCTTTGATCTGCAATGTATATATCCCAGTGTATATAGTTAATGTGTATTAAGACTGGAAGTTTTTATTCATTTTTTTTTTCTTTTGTTTATATTTTTACTGTGAAAGATATTATATTTTCACGAAAGCGTCTAATTACATTTCTGTCATTTTAATGTATTATTAAGTTATTCCAGACGTGACCTGTCCCGTGATTAGAGATTCCCTCCTTTACCTGGAGGTTATGAGAAAACTATCAGACGAGACAAGTGATACAATAATGGTTCTGGCAGGCCTCTGTTTTATACTAAGCACGTACAGAATAAATGCTATTACTGCATGGTTTGTCCAATTTCTAGATAATTCAAACAGGAGTGGTACTATGTCCCTTACCTTATATATATATATATTACGGTTAGGCAGCACTTAATCTGTCTCATGCAGGCAAAGTACGCAGATGACTGAAATACTGTTCGTAAGATGAAAATACCAAGCTAACATTTCTAAAAGAATATCTATAACGGTGTGCTTTGTATCTTTGTATTGTATTAATGTAGGCCTTTATTCGAATTTTCCTTTGAAATGGATACAAATTAGTCATCAATGGATCATGAGAAAGAAGAAAATAAATGATAGTTGTGTTTATATAACATTATTTGTACATGTATACATTCATTTCATTTAGTTCGATGTTACATATATACAGAGCCTTTTTTTAATTAATGCAAGTGTAACTTTAAATGCATTATTTTCCTGACTCCGCCTATTTTTCCAGTAGTTTGAAACTGACATTGTATTAAATTCAACACATTCTTTATGCTGTTAGACTAGACTTTTTGAGTTTACCGTCGCTTCGACAGTATTTCAGTCATATAGCGACGCCTAGCTAATTACAGGTGGAGGAAGAACACGGAGGCATCCGGGTAGAACCACCAACCTACCGCAGCCAGCTGGAAGGCTTCCTCACATGAAAATCCGAATGACCCTGCCGGGATTCGAACCCATGCGGTGAGGTTGTTGAGTTTGGAGCAGAGCTGGGTCGAATTCCACCAACAATTCTTGGCGCTAAGTAATACTTAGATACTTAAGGGCGATTTTCATTATTCTTGCTTCTCTTTAAAAAAAAAGACATAAATAGTTCATTTCTTAACAAATATTGTTATTTTTAGAGGTAATAATTGATTTCGGCTTAATAGTAATTTACTTGAATATTTTATAAAACAGGAATGGTGGAATCAATATAAGATTTTAAGTATTTCCTTAGCGCTAAATATTGTTGGTGGAAATCGAGCCTGGTAGAAACTACGATCTACCGCCATTACATTGATGAATATTTTATTCCATTGCAATGCTTGGAAGTATACACTTCACACGTGTTCCAAAAAAAAATATGATGATACATGTATTCTGTATATCATAACACAGTAACTGTGGAATAATGAGAAAACACCAAAAATGATAGACCGGTTATAGTAAAGTGTTCGCCGATGACGACTATATGATATGTTCTACGACCTCTGGCCTATGAATGGCTTACAAATTCAAATTCATAGTAAACTTACATTATCATCGTTTTTTTTTGTTTTGTTTTGTTTTTTTTCATTAAAGTTCTTAAATTATCCCTTCATCGACAATCGACAGTCTTTTAATGTTTTACAAATGCTGGTATTTCCCTCAAAACATTTTTATGATTTAGAGGGGGTTTCTTTAGATTTGTTATCGATGTATTGTATGAAGTTTTTTTGTGCCGATAATAAACTTTAACAAATGTATTATGTTCTTCTGTTTATTTTCATTTTACATACATATATTCAAATCAAAGTGATGCACTAAACACAGGCCTAGATCCAACGGGGGGGGGGGGGGGGGGGGCTAAAGACATGGTTGTGATGTCAGTGCTAGTGGGGTCCGGGGGCATGCTTCCCTGAAAAAAAAATGATTCTAGGATGACGGAGATGCATTCTGAGGAGTATTCTGGGGGAAATATGGTAGCTTTTTTATAGTTAGATATATGATTTATATTGAAATATAAGCCTTGGGGACCGTCCCTGGTGGCTGAGTGCTTAGAGCGTCCGCCTCGGGAGCAGGAGGTCGTGGGTTCGATCCCCGGCCGCGACATACCAAATTCTTAAAAAATGGTAATGTTATATCTCCCCTGCTTGGTGCTCAGTATATAAGGGTAGTTGCAGGACTGGTTGGCCCGGTGCCAGGATAATGTGACTGGGTGTGGTATCATGGCACATGTCTACGGCGTGATACTGCTGTGTGGCAACACTATGTCTGTCTCAAGTAGACATCGTCTCCAAATGACTGAAAAACTGTCGGTAGGACGTTAAACCCAACAAACAAACAAACTAAGCATTGGGCTAAGTAGTTTTATTGCTTGGGGTCGAATTTTTTACATCAGCGTATTTTCAACTTCATTTTTATGCTATTTGTCCCTAAATCAACTTCAATGCACCTTATTTTCTTCTGTTTTGACAAGATTCTTGACCCAGGCGGGCATTTAACCTAACCATCGTTCTTTGGAAGGACCAGCACTAGACTTATATCCTCCGTAAAGATTTCTCGCATACAAAAACCATAGATGGTAGCAGGGGCTCACAGCCTTCTAAACCGATATATCTAGATCCGTGAAAATATTTTTTCTGTATGATTTATATTGCCATTAATACAAATGTTATGGCACTGGCTGCAAAGCTAGGTTACGTGTGGTGGCCTTTTGGCTATATCAAACATCATTAAAAATTAAAAAAATAAGTGAAAAAAGTTAAAATATGAAAATGAAAGTGATTGAGATGGTTATTATTTTCTTTGCAAAATACAGGATTACATTACATTTTGGGCTCTATTAAAAAGCATGAATTTGTTACATTCTATTAAATTTATTGACATTGACATGTGCGTTATTGTCCATTTGTTAAATATGATTCCTTTAAATACATATATTTATGTTCACCTTATAATCTGTAAGAGAGAGAGAGAGAGAGAGAGAGAGAGAGCACTAAAGCCGTCCATAAAATCATAAAGTAAATGTTTGGCTTTTTTTCTTCTTTTTTTCTTTGGCGCAATTCAAATGTGTATATAACATTGAGTTTGATTTGATCTTCGTTTATTAATTTTACTATGATATGCACAACAAAAACAAATACGACTTAAATTCATACGAATCGCTATCAGTGCATAAATTGACGTTTGACTTATTCAGATTAGAGCAGACACAATGACGTTGCCAAGGTGACAGCGGAGATAAGTGTGACAGCAGATGCTCTCACAGCAGGGGTCAGCCTGGGTGACTGGTCATTTAGCTAACTTTTATTTTAGTAAGGGGCTCACAGTTGGGGTTTCCAGTACTTACCACAAACATTTACCCAATCAAGGCAATTTCAGTCACCTAGAAAATTGTATGATCAGGCCAGCTGGTGGGGGGTGGGGGCTTAAGCCTCCTAAGCCCCCCACCCCCACCCCCAGTGAATCCGGGCCTGATACATGTATATTATTCATAAATTTCTAATTATCAGTTTTAACTTTAAGGACTGATGATTGTGACATTGACTACGGTTAAAACATCATGACATCGTCAATTATAATTCATGTAATAGGAGCTACAGAGTCGACGACATGTTTTCCCAGTTGTTCTAAAACCTCTGTGTAATGCTTCATTATGTCTTATTACTGTCCGGCGGCGCCACGTGCATCCCACCATCAGCAATCCCGTGCCAGCGGTAGGGGCCGTATTGTGACGTCAGTCAGAATTTCCAAATGGTTATCGTGCACTTTTGGTTAATCAGCAAATGAACAAAATGTTACTCTGCTTGAAGACAGAACACCATTATGAATAAAAATAACTCAAAAAGATGATCACCATTTTTCAAAATCTGTTACCGATTTCGACAGATCCCTGAATATTGAATTTATTAATGAATGTATATCGTATGTAAAGCACTATTCACAAAAGAAAAATGGATGCGATGGGAAGGGGTTCTTGTTTTTTACTTCCCCCTTTTTTGCATTTCATCTGCCTTGTCATTTCTGCAATTTAAGTTTTTCTTCCCCATCATTTTTCACGTCCGCGGATAAGAAGTGTGTCAATCAATAACCTTTAATTTCATGAATATTAATGTACAAACTTGTGACTTAACGAATTTCAGTTTTTTGAACTTTAAATACTTGTACATAGGTACAGTATGGTATGAGCAAACAGTAGGAGACCTTGATTAGATAGGCCTTGTAAGGAGCTGTCCGATTAGAGTATACTATGCGTATAAATAAATTCAAATACTTTTTATTGTATTCCTTTAAATGCTCGTCAATTCCGTGGATGATTTTGTTCACGCATATTAATGTTAACCACGCAAAAACCATGCACTAGTATACTTCATTTTCTTTAAAACACGAGAATTTCAGTCTTTCGGTAACCATGTATATTTGAAACGAAATAAAGTGCTGCAACACGGCAGTATACGTCTCGTTGTATTAAAGTCGTAAAATGGTTTGATCCCTGTCGCTATATACCATGTATATGGTTTGGTATAGCTCCCTTTTTGGCGCTTAGCATTATATATAAGGAGTAGTTCCAGGACTTGTTGGCCCGGTGTCAGGATAATGTGATTATGCCACATGTCTACGGCGTGATACTGTAGTGTTGCAGCACTATATCTGTCTCAAGTAGACGTCGTCTCCTAATGACTGAAATACTGTCGATGGGACGTTAAACTCAACAAATAAACAAACAACGTACCACACCGTCTTACATTATATTATCATCAGTCATCATTAAACCTTATTCAATAATGATCTTACAACACGTAGTTCCCTCGTCAGTGAATATCCCTACCCCTGACGGCCGTTTTGAAAAGCAAATTCAAGGGATTTTTATGGGAATTGCATAGACGCAGAAATTCCATTTTCCATTTAACTTTTAAATTGATTCATTAAAAAAAGTTAGTTATATATAGATTTCAATAAGGCTGAAAAATAAATGCACATTAATTGATATTAAAACAGCTACATAAGGTCAGATTTCGGCCTGCATTACTTTATGCCTTACAAAATGGCTGCCAGTAGCTGCCTATGACACCACGAGCGAACAATGTATACTACTTAAAATTGGATGCTGGTCAGAACTGATATTTTACCGTATAAGTGCATACTAGGATTTTATTTCGTCTAAAATTCTTTATTTCAATAAACAGCATATGATATTGATAGTAATAATTAAATAGTATAGCCGTGAGTGCAATATATATATATATATATATATATATATATATATATATATATATAATGAGGGGTGAGAGCGAAACTAGGCTAAGTGTTTATATAAATATATGCACTTAGACTAGTTTCGCTCTCAACCCTCGATATAAACAATATATAAAAACCACTTTAAATCAGCTCGTTTACAGAGTGATCGGTAGAAATGAAGAAAAAAAATTACTCTTCCTCGTTAATGTGAAATAAGTGTAGGTCACATTGCACGGGAAAACGCTATTTTCGCAAACGCAACTTCGGCGAAATCGATTTAATATATCCCCGAAGCACTGGTGCTTGTAGTACCACGTGATACGTTCCGGAACATGGCGTGCTTATCAGTTCAGGGTGGCGATTTCGTAAATTCAGCCTACGAAGTAAGCGCATTCGCGAAGAGCGGATGTGATCAGCCAAGTGACGGCAAATGAAAATCTAAAATTAGGATTTTTAACTCTAAATGTAGTAATATAGTATCAATGCCGTCTGTGACGGTATTGCCTGTGATTGGGAATTACCTTTTTTTTTTTTACAATCACGGGTGGTAAGTTGTGTCGGGTGACCAGGTACGTCTGCAGATAGGTATTGATAGACGTAATACACACACATTGTTGAAAATCATATTCTTATTCAAAGACCATCTGTGAACGAGCTGCTTTAAAAAACAAAACACGACATAATATGTAGCTGTTAGATTGTTAAGTCTAAGTTTGGAATGAGTAAGGACAAATAGGTCACGTGAAAAGTCCCATCCCACGTGTATTAAGATTGTACTAACTCCAGAAATTGATGCATATAGAAGGACAAAAACACAATAACAACAGAGACAAAGCCATATCATCAAATAGAGAAATACCAACAGATACCGCTTTGGAACGATCAGTCGGCAAAAGGAACTGCTTAACTGGCGTTTTTAAAGTTCTCGAACATGAAGTACGTATGTTTATGTGTCAAACTTGACGCCACGTGTCGCACATAATGATAAGCAAATAAGATAGCAGTGGAAGGGTTAAAATGTAGAACAATACAATTTCATCATGCCTACATAGACCACATTAATAAGAACATTATAAAAATCCCAAGTAAATGACGACAATTTTAATTTTTTAACATGCGTTTTGTAATTTTGACTAGGTCCATATAATTATATGAACTATTCCATATCGTTACAATAATAATAATTGGTCTAATGAATAATAATAATGATGACGACGATAATTAGTTTTATTTAAAGACAAACATTGATAGCACGATCGATCATCAATTAATTATCTCAAATTAAAATCCGTGAATAATTATAATCCTAACAAATTTAAAGTAGGGGCCTTTCATAGAACTTTGATTTAATTTTATCTATTCATATCTTTATTTTACATAACCTTTAAATTTCAAACATATTTGTTTAAGACATATATTGAATCTGGGTTACACACATTCTATTCAGTAAATTCGGTATCTTTTTTTTTCTAACCATACGATCATATACATATTATAACATGATAACATAGTTATTCCCCTTGTTAGTCGTGTAGCACTCAAGGTAATGTACTGTTTATTGCTTTGTTCGCAGAAAGTTTCTGATATATCATCATACACTTTAATGGTTCTTCTAAGTAAAGATGTGATTCATACATATTTGTAAATTAGTAGTTCAATCATGCAATGCGTTTAGTGAAAATTGATCCGTGTCATTAGTTTTCGCGGAATTTTATTAATCTCATTAGCTAGTTAGCAATGTACTTGTTATCTTTTAAACATTATTATGAAACATGCCATCCGTTTTTTTTATTGTGTTTTTCCCCCTTCATTTATAGGCCGATTATATTGATAAACACGCTGTCCTATCAAACAGTAAAATAAAACAAATCAAATGGAAGAGTTCATGACTACGAAACCGAAGGTTGCGAGTTCCATCCATATTGAATTCGATTAATTTACCCGTGCACAGAGTACTGGTACAAGCCCCAAAACTTTTTTTAAATAATCATTAAAATAAATTAATAAGAAAACGAACACAGTAGTGATACACAATCATGCATAAATACTTTTTTTTTTTTTTTTTGCATAATGGTGAAAAGAACTAGAAAACAGGGATCACTTTTCCGTTGTCTGTCTGTCCATTTTTCTGTCTGTCACCTTTTTTTTCCATCATGCTTCTCTCAGCAGATGACACATTTGTTTCAAGAAACACTTATTGTATTGACAGTTATTAGTATATGTCGCAAGAAATAACTGCATGTCAAAATAAGCAATCATTACTAAAAAGAAGCTGAAAATGTTACTTCAAAATATTGATCTTTTAAAATGGAGCAGTACGTTAGTTATGAACTATGCTTATTGAGACCAATCAGGTCTATGGGGAATATTCAAGAAGTTTTTTGCTGATGTTGTAATAAAAGGACAGGGTTCCAACCATTCTGCTAATAATACCCGAAAGTGGAGTTGAGCAGTATTTGAAAATAGATAGGGTCCTTCCTGCAGAACCCAGAATCATCCTTTATGTATCCTACAGATAAGTCAGGATGGCCAGACTGATAACCAGACAGATCAACAGTTTTATGGTGTGTAAACGATGCTACAGTGTGACAAGTTCACCAGCTTTGACCCAGTCCCTAAACTTCCTGAATGGTCAGAGAGTGGAACCATCCAATACACAAACCTTTGACCTTTTAAACCCTGCAACAGGTAGGCAACTTCTAATTTTCTGCAGAAACATTTCCTTTAAATGGTATTGGTTGTGAAAAAAAAGTCCAATTCCTAATGGAAAAAGTGATATGCACCCCCCCCCCCCCAAAAAAAAAATCAATATAAGTATTTATAGAATACTAAATGACTTCAATATATTTATACATAATAAGTGGCATATAATTTCATAAAGGACCTTTCAAGTGTTTACAGATGTATTGAAATTGACTTACATATATTTGATAATAGGTAGTCAATTGTTAACCTGTTTAACTCAAAAGAACACATGGCATGCCTGTGATATTGTTTATTGGCAGTTGACAAAGTCATGAGTAGGAAAGACATGGCATAAATTTCCTCTGCTAAAAATAAACTGGAAAGGTGCGCTATCCTCTACATCAAGTTTAGAATAACAATGGTTGCATAATGTTAATGACACAGCACATATTTATGAAATAAGTGTAAAAAAAAATCTTATAATGGTATTGTAACTGTTGCAATTAATTCTCTCACTTCATATATAAGTCACATGTAAGAAGTTTTAATGATTAAAATACATTGGCATACAGTCAAATCTTTCTCTCTTAGCCTGTGAGGGAGTTAAGAAAAGGTGACCACTCAGCTCAGGTGGCAGCTAATTGGAGGTCAATTATATATAATGAGATACTTAACTGCCTGCTAAAGATAGATTTGTTGCTTTATACATGTGAGTGTCTATATACTTTGTGTAGAAGTACTGTCACTTTTACCGTAAACACTACATGGAAACCCCCTTTTTTGCATAATTATGGCAAATTCTATTCATACTGATCAAAGTGATGATGTCCCTTTTGTCCAGGTGAGGTACTGAAGAAAGTGAGATGGTCAGGGGCTCAGGACGTGAATGAGGCAGTGGCCAGTGCCAGGACTGCTCAGCAGGCCTGGGCATCTCTGTCCGGGTTTGACCGAGGACATGTCCTTAAGCGGGCTGCAAATATAGTCAGGGTAGGTGCTTAGCATGGAGATAGTGCAGCATGAGTCATGGTCTGAATCTCTTGGTGCTTACTTGTTAAATTCAAAACTTAGATGATCATTAGCTGTCTGGATAGTGTGGTGGTAATGTCCCTCTCTTCTCACCAATGCATCCCAGGTTCGATTCCAGATCACATATGTCCAGACGCATGGGTTTTTCTCAAGGCTCTCAGGTTTTCTTCCACAATAATGACCACATACGCCACCATCAGAGCCATCGAGGGAGATTAATATATTAAGTTGCAAGAACTTGTTTCATAATAAAATTTAAAATAAAAAAGCTGCCATAAAAATATTGTGCTACATACTAAGTTATACCTCCCAACAGAAGGTAAATAATAATGTAAAGTACATGATTGGAAAAAGTACTTTAGGCATGAACATAAGTAGATTATATATCAAATAAAAGTAAGTGGTAGATTTTATTTGGGTGGGTTAAGGGGTAAGAAATACATATTTTTAAAGGTAAAGCTGTATACGAGGTATGATGTGCGTAGTATGCTCAAAATAAATCAAGAATAATTGCCATTCAAAGAATTGGTCTGAATTAAATAACAGAATATCAACAATTAACAAATGTACAATTTCTTGAACATACTCATATCTGATTAGTTTGGTGATAGGCTTGCAATGATTTTATCTGTGACAGCAAAGTATCTTTGTTGTCAGATACATACATGTAAATGTATGATGATTTAAATACTCCCCAAATGTCTGTCTCTACAGAGTAGGCAGGAAGAGCTAGCACAGATTGAAACTCTTGACACTGGCAAGCCAATCTGGGAGTCCAGGTTTGATATCCAGAGCTGCGCTGACACCATAGACTACTATGGAGGACTGGCGGCCTCAATCACAGGTTGGTCTTAAGGTTTTAATCCAGGTTTAAATCAGCGTTTGAGCAAGTTGCTTACTTGTGTTTAACATTTTAGTGTAGATTCTGGACTGTGATATATTGAGTATGTGTCACCTGCTGTAAGCTAAGATGATACATGTACATTGGGACCACTTCATTATTGCCTGTCTGTCAAACTTTCTTCCATCACGCCTGTTACACTTGTTCCAAGGAACTTTTCTTATATTTTCTTGTCTCATATTCCTCCAGCCTTAATGGAGCGTTGTATTTGCCCATTTTGGAGGAGTTACTTGATTGATTGAATTCTGCACAGGCCATAATTATGTACTGTTGGCTTAAACATGGGTTAAGACTTAACTTTCACAGTATAAGCTGGAATGGTCTATTGCATCACAAGAAGAAACCTGAATAGTTGACCTGTGTCATATTTCATATTCTAGGTGATTTTACCCAGTTGACGGGCGGCAGTTTTGCCTACACCATCAGAGAGCCCCTGGGTGTGGTGGGTGGGGTTGGGGCATGGAACTACCCCTTCCAGATGGCCTCATGGAAATCCTCCCCAGCCCTAGCCTGTGGCAACAGCTTTGTTTTCAAACCATCACAGTTCACCCCCCTGACTGCAGTTGTCCTGGGTGAGATCTACAAGGAGGCTGGGCTGCCAGATGGCTGCTATAACATCATTCAAGTGGGTGATCATTGTGCTTTGTAAATGTCACCACTTGTAATGGCATTCTATGTGGTTTTATATTTTTGTTTCATTTAATTTGATCATTGTTAACTTTCCAAAATCAGCAATACAAGTACCTGCTTAAAAACTTTGAGAGAGATTCCTTCATTTGTAAAATATTTCCTAATGCATTTTAATCTATGTATTTCCTATTAACTAAAAAAAGGGTGAGTTCATAATGGTAAGTTTACAGTATGTTAAGATATACCTTTTGCTCTGAAAATCTTGCCATTTTACCATCCTGCCATATGATTTTGTGATGCACTGTTTCCTTCAGGGAGAGGGGGAGACTGGAGCCCTCCTCAGTAACCATGACGACATTGACAAGATGTCCTTTACTGGCAGTGTGGAAACTGGTTCCAAGATCATGGCTGCCTGTGCCAAGGTATAAACAAAGGCCCTAGATTAATAACTTTTTTCCCAGTATTTATCATTCCCTTCACTTGTGACAGCAGGTCAGGGAACCATCATGTAATCACAATATTTAGATACAACAATATGCTCATACATTATCATATAGTGATGTATGTATTATTAGATTTAATAAAAAAATTGTTTTCATAAAGAAACATTTAACATTATTAGTAGGATATACTGTACTGTTGCAGAACAAAAAAACTATAGGCATTGATAAATGCAAAGACAAAATATTTTCTGGTACATATTAATATATTAAAAGAATAATTGTATGATTGGCTCTAGATAACTTATAATTCAGCTAATCAATTTTGTTTCTACATCATAATGATAATTTCATAATTTTTGTTTAGTTTATAATAATTTAATTATAAGGTCTGTGATATTATTTTAAAGGTGGACAATTGTATTTCATACTCAGGAGTTGGCTTTTTGACGTTGATGTTGAAACTCTATTTCCTGATGATGGCATTTGCAGTGTTGAGATTTATACACTATTGTTTATATTTGTGCAGGGCATCAAACATGTTACTTTAGAGTTGGGGGGCAAGTCACCGTTGATCATATTTGAAGACAGCCACATTGACAACGCTGTGACAGGGGCTATGTTGGCTAACTTCCTCACACAGGGTCAGGTATGTTCATTGAAAATAACATGAAAATACCATAGTAGTAGAGTTCATTGACCATGGAACTTAAGATTGCAAGTTTCTTCCCTGCTTAGGATAAGAACTTTTTCAAGTCTTTTCCATGTGAAGAGTCCTGATAAAACCCAGAATCTGTTGAGAGAGGCATTATTTTAAATTGTGATGACTTGTTTCTGAATTTATGTAAAAGAAGATAAATATATGAGATTTCAAATTTAAATCATACTTCATAAGAGCTGAATCCTCCAAGGAATTCTATTAGAAGATATTTCCCTAATCAGATGTATAAGAAATCAATTGTAAATTTTTTTTATTGAAGGTGTGTTCTAATGGGACCCGGGTGTTTGTACAGAAGAAAATAATGAATCAGTTCCTTGAGAAGCTAGTGAGTCGTACAAAGGCCATGAAGATTGGTGACCCATTTGCTGAGGATACAACAGTCGGGGCTACAATATCCCGACAACAAGCCGATAAAGTGCTGCAATATATTGCTGGAGCAAAGCAAGAGGTACATTGAATTCAAATCGTTTTGAATGTAGCAAAGATTGTTTTACAAATCATTTTGAGTGAACCATTTTAAAAAGATTGTTCAGTGAGGATGTTTTGAGATACTATTTGATCCAAGTGGTGCATGTCACTAGGAGTTAAACTCAAGACCTTGAGTGCATTTGCACTTGCATCTCAATGTATTCCTGGACTGAGGTATATGACGAGCTATGTTTCCAGACATTAAACCAAAAGCACTCCCGTCTACACTATTGATTGATTGTAAAATAAGATATAGCAAGAATAATAGAATTATTTACCCACAAATCCTCTGTTCTCTGCAGGGGGCCCATGTGGCATGTGGAGGAGAGGAGGTAACTCCGGCACCCCAGTTTGCTGGAGGTCAATTTATCTCCCCCTGTGTGCTGACCCAGTGTCGTGATGAGATGAAGATAGTACAAGATGAAGTGTTTGGAGCAGTGATGTCCGTGCTGGAGTTTGACTGCGAAGATGAGGTCATACAACGTGCCAACAACTCACAGTTTGGACTGGCTGGTGGGGTCTTCACAAGGTGGGTTTATCATGCTCCTCAGTCTATCATCCTTTGTTGTAAAATATCATTTTTTGAAGGTTTCACACTGTCATATTGTACACATCAAAAGACATGTGCTTTAACAGGGAAAAATAGTACCAGTATATGTATAAATTCTGTGAAATAAAGATTATAAATTTAGGTAAATCAGGTATCCTGCTTTAGGATGCTAAGATTTTGCTTTATGCAAATAATGATCACATTGATACAAGATAAATGGTTTTCCTTTTTTTTCAAATGGGGATTAAGTGACCCATTTATACGTAGATAAGGAAACACATTTTGAAATATTTATGGGTCATTTTGGTAATTTGAGGGTCAAATTGACAATCTTATTGTGTCATGGAAAACTCTGCTGCCATATTAAAAGGTCATCTGTAAGTAGAGGTGACACATAGGGATCACTTCTCTGTCTACTGTTTGTCACATTATTTCCATCCTGCTTCTTTCAGCAGGTTACTTGTGCAACTTTTTGTATCTTTTGTTTACCATATGGCAAATTGTTTTAAAAAAGAGTTTTGTGTATGTTAATGGTTTCTGTTATTTTTGTTATCTATAATTCGTGTTTAAAACACACACACTTAAATAATGATCAATATACTAATCATTTTACAAGCAGGGAAGGAACAAAATATAAGAAACATGGACCACAATTTGCTTATGAACAAAAAATTAAACTGATATCTTCTGATCATGTGTTTTTCAAACTTATTGTCTTGTCTGCACACTCTAGTGACCTGACGCGTGCTCACCGTGTGGCATCCCGAATGCAGTCCGGCTCCCTGTATGTTAACAACTACAACGTGTACCCAGTTGGAGTCCCCTTCGGTGGCTTCAAGAAATCGGGGATCGGGCGGGAGAACAGTCGTGAGGGGCTGGATTATTACACGCAGGTTAAGTCAGTTTACGTTGAGATGAACGACCCAGAGGCTCCCTTCTAATGCTGATGTTTGTTTAAGGATTCAGCAACTGCCAGAGTTTTATATGTTGAGTGGATAAATTACATTACAGAAAACAGATGAAGGACTTGGTGCAAAAGTATTTTAACTGACTCTTTATATTTATGCAGTTACCATTGATTTGCTCCAAGCCCTTGGTTTATCTGCTGTAACATGTGCTAATGTGTTATACTGAAAAAGACTGAGTGATGTCTTGTTCTCTGATTACTTCCTTTTATATTTGTAATGGGGACTGTTCCAGGGGAAAAAAAGCCAGGGGTAGTTGAGGAAGGAATAATAATCAGTAATCAGGATCTTTCAGGATACCGCATTCAAAACTTTGATTTATTTTAAGGCACTTCCCATCTAAATTTTGTTTAAATCTCTGACCAAAGAAATTTTATCAACTATTTTGATCTGAAAGGTATTTAACACTCTCTATGTCATGGGGACCAAAACTGATCTGAATATTTTATTTTAATATAAGTACAGGCCTTTTTGAAAAGTGTGCCTTTCATGTCATTGCCATTTTGGAAAATGAACCTATTCTAGACAAAATGGTGTTCTAAGTTTAAATGATATATGGATGTTTTTTGTCCATTATTTATCATTATATTTAGAAGTGGAGAGAGTGAGAGAGTTACTTTCTTACTGAAAGGGACAGAAAATTCATTTTTAAAAAGGCCTATTTTCATGAATGGAATGTAAACCCTTTTTTTTTTTTTTTTAAATGATGTCAAAGCATAATTTTGTATAATCACATTGTTATGGTAGTCATAATTGATTTGATCATTTTTATACATGTGTGTATGTGAAACCAGGACTCACTTGTACTATTAATCTAATCATGTTTTAGATCAAATGAGTGCCTGTGGAAATACCCAAATTTAAATACTTTCTAGCATGTGGAATGTTATGTTTGTTTAGGCTAAATGTTCTCAAACTTAATATTTTTTGAAGGTTTTATATTTGAATGGCTTAAAAATGATTTTGCTTTTTATATTAATGAAACAAGATGGAAAGTACCAATCAGCAATGATTTGCATTATTTAAAATACATGGTCAAAATTTATTCACAGACCCTGAATTTTTATGCCTTCAGAGTGTGTATTTATTCATGCTCAGAGAGCTTTACATACTCCAGAATGATAAATATGAAGGTATGAGGGTTGTTAGGAAATAATGTATACTTCTGCTGTCAAAAAGTGTCAAATATTTAACCAGGTTTTCAAGTCTACAATATTTTTGTACAACCCTTTAATGTTTGCAATTTAAGGAGTCACAGAAGTTGCTTGTGTCTGTTTATTATCTATGTATCAGTTAACCCTTTCCCTCATAGAGGATACCATGAAAAGACCTATGCGAACAGCATAAAACCAGATCAGACTGCGAGTAACTCGCAGGCTGATCAGGTTTTATGCTGTTCGCTGCTCCTCAGTGGTCTGGTAAAGAGGATTTTACAATTAAATTTGGTAAGGTTTGAGTTTAGCTTTCTGCAGATCAGGCTTTATGTAGTACCTATTGAGTGCGTCAAAATGAGTCTATATGAGGGAAAGGGTTAAAACTAAGTTTTGTAAGTTATTTTGTATGTATGTATAACTGTAAGTAACATTGCTATCTGTATATGTTGAGTGAATAATGCAGTAGTTAGAAAAAAATGAATTTTAAAGTTGTTCTAGGCTGATTTTGTTGTCATTTTTTTCACATTCTGTTTAGTTCAAGAACTTATTCTTTGGAATCACAATATAGATATTTCATTTCAATTTGTGCAACAGTGAAAACTGTTGTCCTGATGTGGAGAGGATGACATCTGAACTGTTGCCAACACCAAGGGCAACAGTTTTCAGTGTTAATAGATAACAATATAATAACTTTTATTACCTGATAAATCATTTCATAAATTAAATTGCAGAAGTAAAAAAAAAGAATGAATTCCTGTATAATTGACTATCTTAGTGCATCAAATAAAAACATCTGATATAACTTTGAGTTTGTAAAAGTTTGAACAGTGTTCTGGTATTTTTCGGTAATAATTGTATAATGGAATAGAACAGATTCGAGTTACTCTGACTGATCTACAGAAATGAGATCTATAAAATTCCAAAAGATGTAGTCTATAAATAGAAATATTACATGTATGTATATTTAATTACATATATGTGTGTGAACGCCTATATCAGGATAAGGGGTTAAATGCCTGATATGTTGTAACTAAATAATGTAATTAGATTATAAGGATCCACCTCAACGAGTCTCCCCTCTCTCTATTTTTTCTTTTCTTTTTTCTATGATTATATTTTCCATTATGTATTTTCATGACCATTTATATGCCATTGTTTACAATTGTATGTAGGGGAAGGACCGATTCTAAGTTGTAAGAACTTGTGGCCCAACCCCATTTCACATATATATGAAATAAAATATTATTAAACTATAAATAGAAAATACACTGTGCTAGAAAACGACCTATTTTACATTAAACAGCCAAGAATGATTAATACGCTTATATAGGACATCAGGTCATACTGAGGGAAAGGCTTTTCATAAAAAATTTTGAATTTTGGCGGGATTTGGTTTGGGAAATTGGGACAATATTGTTATTGATCATGCCTTTGTTTAGGCAGGTCATGTTGATATACATACATGTATGTATCAGAATTTCGATCTGTTTTCAGTTATTTAGATTAAGTAAAACAGCCATTCCAGAAAATTCATGATTTTTTATGCATACTTGTTTTTTAAAAAAAATCAAACAGCTCAAAATATAGGTAATGTGTAATAATAAAGAGGTGAGTTTTTTCCATTACAGTTCCATTGTATCGTATACGCGCTTAATATCTGAAATCCATTATACCTTTCGCATTTCTAAGACTCTATCAGGGCACTAAAATGCATAGCTCACAAGACCCAGGAGTTGGTGATACTTTGACTAGTCTACATGCTGGACAGTTTAAGGATTTGATGAGAGCTAATCAAACTATCCTGGCTAGGAAAATTTCTTCGAAAATGACTTGAATTTAAAAGTTAACACACTAGTAGCTAGTTTAACTTATACAAATATGTTAAATATTTTATTTTGATTTGTTATTTCTGAGTTACCGTGTCTTGTTAAATACATTATTTACATGTAAACTGTTTTGACTGCATGGCTTTGATAATTTGAAAAACATTAAACTACCAGTGCAACTGCAAGAAGTTTTTTTCACTCACTTGTCAACCCTGACTTAATCATTAAAGCAGCTTGTTCACAGATCGGTAGAATTAAAAAAAAAAAGTTGTTTCTATTTCTCCCTCGATTGCTGATGAAATCTTTGTTACCTGACAAATAAACTTGGCAAGTGTAGGTTGCATTGCACAGAAAAACTCTGTTTTCATAAAGGCATACTTCTGGAATAAATATGCTAGAATACCGTTTCCCCGAAGCAGGTGCTTGCAGTTCCAAGTGTCACATTCCACAATGTGATATCTTCACCAGATTCAAGTAGCGAAATAACCTGATAGATCATCTAGAAAGTAACTAGCAGATGAAGACAGTAACATTTTGGTGGGACTCTTTTCTACTGCTTGGACTAGGCATTTTTTTCCGATTCAACGTTGGTTATTATAAACCTATATTTCATTCTGGGTGACAACTGATCAAATACTTGTGCAGTGTTAAGATTCTAATCACAAATGCTGTATGCCCAAATTAATTGCAAAGCATCTGTCCTGAGCACATGTATAGCATTAAACACGTCAAATGACATGTAACCAGGTTCTCAAGAGATGCCCTAGGCAGGCAAAACTATATTCAGTAAAAGTGACCTTGACCCCATTCACCTGAAAATTAATCCCAATCTTTCTCTTCCTGTAAGGTATTTATCTACAGAATCTGATCATCATACCTCACTCCTACAAGAAGTTATTTGATAAAAAAACAAAAAAAAACTCATTCAGTATCATGACCATGACCTTATCATCCTGAAAATCAATCCTAATCTTCCTATTCACATAAGGTATCTACCTACCAAGTACAAAAACTATTCTAACAAGGGATATTTGACAGAAACGAAATGCCTAACAACATTCCGCATTCAAATAACCTGGACTTTTGTTGAAAACCTGGTTAATAATAATAATAATAATAAAAAAAAATCAGTTTACTAGACTGCAAAGTTTAAAAATATGTCGGTATCATAAGACATTGTCTTTGAACTTCACATATATTGGAAAATAACACTTGCCACAAGCCTTTTGGCATATTTTGTTGATGAAGAGCGCCTGTATTATCTGGAGTCTTCTTTAATCCCAACCAAGACAAGTACATGTAGATAGGAAAGGAAAATTAATCAATAAGGCAATACATTATTAAAATTTTATTGGATATTTAAGTTGGTATGACGATAGCAAGATAAAAAAAATAGATACAAAGATATCATAGGGATTATTTCTCTCTCTCAATTTCAATTTCCTTTTCTTAAATCCAGGACAGTTATATGAAGAATTACACAATACTTTACTACACAGGAAAATTATTGTTCTTTAAACTTCCTCTGCATAATTCTATTCTATATTAAACATGAATTTCTCATAGTACCTACTTTCCTATGCCTTGTAATAAACAAATAGAATCCAAAGAAGAATATTTATCTTTTTCAGTTTTAAAATGCCTTGCTACTTGTTTTTCCACCCTTTCTCTCACCATGTATCCCATACGTTTTACATCATTTTGTGGAGAAAATAGATTTATAAAAAAATCCTGATGAATGAGTAAGTTGGCAGCGACTGCTAACTAGAGATTCGTACCACAGACTTCATCACACAGGCTATGTTGTATAATATGTATAAGAAATGTATGCAGTTTGCATAAATATATTAAAATAAGGAAACATTTCATGAGATTGATAACACAATTTGTACAACAAAAACTATACAACAAAAAAAAAGCAGGTTAACACACAGTAAAACAGATTCCCATTTATTTTTAATATGAATGTTTACTGAAAACTTTTTTTATATGTTCATGAAAAAAATATATAAAGAAAACTATTTTCTAACCTATTACAATATATAGCTAAGCCTTTTAATGTTTGAAAGTTCTCACAGCTTGATTTTGAATGACCTTCCAATATAGAAGTTGCAAGTAGCATCATCTCCGTATCACAGTCACATTCTGCAACTAACAACACACAATGTACACGGCTACATCTCTCCCTACCTTCCCTGCCAACAATCTCCCTGCTGGTAACTTCACCCAAATCATTGCTCAGATACTTAACAAGTGCGACTGCTACTAGCTAACAAGGACAAACACTTTATGTACAGAGACGTTGGCTATTGTAACAGTACCACAAAGGGACAATTCACCATGCAACACATTTTAATGATACAGACCATGTAGGTTCATTCAAAATGGGTATACCTGGCACCCAATCTTTAACAGCTGACTTTGCTTCCCACTTTAAACATACCAGTATTTATTTACAACAAACTGCTCTCGTCTTTACTTTCTTTGTGCTTTAAATTTCTTTATCAAAGTCTGATTGGTGGACAACACATCTAATAAATCACAAACATAGTTATTTAATTGTGAAGAAATCAAAAGATCTTTTTTAAACATCTTAAAGAATCATACATAGCTTTAAATAATTTTCCCTTTTTTCTCTCCATAACTTTAGTTTGACGCACATCTTTGTAAGCCTACACTATTATGAACTGGTATGCTAAATAATGTCAAATAATTACTGGCCAAACTGCCAAGCTATTTACAGCGCAATGTACCATTTTATACAACAGTACACAAAGATGACAAGAAATACTCTATTTACAAAGCAAAATGGTAAAAAAACTAACATATTGTGTACATTTTGACTAAGTATATACAAATCATCACAAAGAAGCCTCTGATCTGGGCTTATATGTGATGCAAGCGAGGAATGCTAGAGTACCAAACAGTCTTCTTGTTTTTCCAGATATGTATCACTATTCTATGACATGCCTTACACTGTAAATACAGATCATGATCCATGTTTGTCACACAAGTTTCCCTGAAAGTAAAGCTGTTACTGCCCTAACAGTAGTCTTGTTTCTGTTGATAGCAGGGTCATCATGGTTAATCTACAGAAGGTGAGGAGAAGAAGTGGCTGGGTTTCTTTGTGACATTTGTCCGGTCTCCAAATCGACTGAAATAAAGAAAAACACACAAGCATTTACTCTTCATGTGCTACATAATCAAATGCTCAGATTTATTAACAAAAAATATATATATAAAAAAAAAAACAAGGCTAAAATTAAAAATATTTTCGTTTATAGTGCTCCAACTGACCCATCAAAATGGCCCTATTCAATTTTTTTTTTAATCTTTTTGTGTCCATTCCAAAGACAAAAAAACAACAAAAAAACACTTCAAGCTATATTTTATTACTCGAAATTAAATAAAAACAAAAAACAACTACATATCTACCTTCCCACCCCTGGAATTCAGGGTCGGAGCACTACTAACAAATTTTTTAATGATTGCCTGATCAATGTTGAAATTTTATATTCAAGGGTTTTTCAAGACCTTTCAGTTACTTTTTAAGAGTTTTTAAGGCAAAATGTTATTTTTAAGGGTTTTCCAAGATGGATATCAAAATCAAGTGTTTTCAAGACCTGTGATAACCATAAATAAAGAATCAGGTACTGGTTGCAGCTACAATTTGAGCAGACACAAAATATATGTGTATAAAAAAACAACAACAAAACTATAGAGATGATACTGGAGATTCTATTTACACCTGTCGTTGTTAAGACCTGTGTTTATATATAATCAGATAATGATCACTACTAAAGGGATATTTACCAACCAACTTAAGCCACAAATAGTTTATTTGTATAAGGATTAAGCTCAGCTGTGTCCAAGATAGTGACTACATTTACATGCCTGAGATACATAGAAGCAGGGTATGCTTGTATAAATAGAGACATGAAGATGTTAAGATAAAAACCTGTTCCAGAAATAAATAACAATACCACACTGATAATTCAAAGAACAAGAATGTACCAATTTCCTTTTTTCGCAAAGATCAGCATACCTCTGCTCAAAATGATTGTATATATTGGTTATTGTCAAAACCTATGGAATCCCACAACACTCAAATTATATTCAGCAAGGACGAACAAGACCAAAACTTTAGTCTGCTACATCCATTAGACAAAGTCTGACAATCGGAAGAAAGATATTGTACAAGTGCACAAAGTGAGAAGCAGCAGATAATGCAAGCATTCAGTGTTTTCTCTTTTTTTATTCTTGTTTTGAAGCTAATGAAATCCCACAGACTGTTTGTCAGTCATTGCTGAGAAATACATCTGAGAAGCCCAGACAAGAATCCTGACAACACAAAAGGCCATAACTCTTGTGAAAAATCATCAAACCAAAATGCTGTTATTAAATCATTAATGCATATTCCCCTTTGACAGTGAAGTTTCTCGGGTAGTACCATTAAACTCTAACCAGTTGTTCCCGAGAAATGTCCAGTAATGTTGTGGCAATTTTTACACTTGCTTGTTGTTTATTGGGTTTAACATCCCACCAACAGCATTTCAGTCATTTGGAGACGATTTATACTTGTGATCAAGAAGCAACTAACCAAACAAAAGTAAATAAATATAATCATTATCCTTTATATAACATGTAAACATTGTGAAAATTAAAAAAAAAAAACACAAAGTAAATTATCCTTAATAAGTTCAGAATTAAACATGTTTAATGAAAATTGTAATTCACACTAAAATCTCAAAAGTCCCCTAACTCCAGTATACAATTAACTTGTTTAGTCTTTTACAGACACAAGACAGTTTCCACACAATTTTGATGGACGTTACCTGTATTTTTACACGGAACTCTCACTCATAGAGCGGCGCAGCTCTTTCAGGGGCGGCATGAGTTTACGCTTCTCTTCTCTGATATAGAAAGATCAGTGGAGTGAGACGGAGACACACACCCAATACAAGGGTGTGTAGAGATTAGTACAGAACACAGCCCTACAAGCAGTGATGATACAGCAGAAGCCTCCAGCTACATATAGCTACATGTCCCCGACCTCTCCTCTACAGAACACTGGCAAGTCCTTATGCCTCTCATACCCTGGTAAATATATTTAAGCCCCCAGCCCAATGTCACCTCTGAGGTAGGTCCTTTATAAAGATTTGCCAAAAGTTGGCGAGTCCTTCCATATATTCATACAGGAACTGCTCAAGAAATTTAGGGTAAGTAAATTGCTCAAGAAATTTAGGGTAAGTGAGATGAAAACCCTGATGAAGAGTTGGATCATGCTTGATTTTATGTAGTTTTTGACCTTTCTCCATTCAAAAAAGCATTTTCATGCCTAAGGTTTTTTTTTATTTAATTCTTATCATGCTAAATTTTTCATTTGGACTTGTTCCTTCTTAATTTTAGATTATTCCATTAGTTGTTTATGGGGGTGCTTGCTGAAAATTTATTGACAGAATAGCAAACAGTGCTGACCATGACCAGACTGCACAAACATGCAGGCTGATCTTGGTATGCACTGGTCGCAGAGACACAGCATTGTAAGTGTTAATTTTTTTAAGCCCCCAGCCAAATGTCACCTCTGTAGTTGTATTGGGGTTTACCGTCGATGCGATAGTATTTCAATCATATAGCGACGTCCAGCTAATTATAGGTGGAGGAAGACCCCAAGTACACAGAGGTACCCGGGTAGAACCACTGACCTGCCGCAAGCCAGCTTGAAGGCTTCCTCACATGAAAAATCCGAAGTCCTCACCTCTGTAGTAGGCCCTAACTGTGTCAAACTACAAGAGGAATTGTCTTATTTAATGGTGCCTTAACAAAGTGGTCTGCATGTTTTACTTGACCAGCCCCAAGTACTTTTGAAAAGAAAGAGATATTCACCAAATCATTTAAAGAATGCACCCAATAGAGCTGTAAAGAATACACCAGGTAGCGAATACGAATACACATCAAGATACAGGGTCATGAATACGAATATTTATTCGTGAATATGAATACACCCTGATATTATGCAAAACTAAAAGACAAACTTAATTCAGGTTGCACATATTTTGAAGTGGCTGCTATCTCGTCAATCATAAATTGTAATCCAATGATCAGTGAATGAAAGGAAACAAATTGGTTTGAGAAAATATACAATAAATAAATTGTTATAAATAAGACCAAACATTATTATTCTTGAAATAAGAATTAAGCTTGCACTTGGAGTGAGTAAACACCATTGGCATTGCCCGTGATCAAATTTTTTATGCAAAACATAATGATAAAAACATATAGATCAAAATAGGAATGATATATTTTATTGTTTATATTGATCATTGTGCAATTCGTATTTTTTTTTATTGCATTCCATCTTTTCCATTCAATATTTATTATCATATCAGGAACATGCAAGAAATGTCAACTAAGAATTAAAACAATGAAAAATCAATCTTATCAACTGTGGACATGTTATTAGGCTACTGACATTGTATTTGATATTTAAATATCAAACTGATATTTTGTTTTCTAACTGAATTCTGATGTTTATCCACACTTTAAAATCTAAATCTACAAAACAGATAGCATACTTTTTTGGAAAAGACATTTAGTGCTATTGTTACCTAAAGGATCTAAATCAGTTTCTTGTAACTTTCTTCTCGTAAAAGGGTCATTTAAAGACAGCTTATTTGGCCATTACAAAATGTCAGTGATTCCAGCAAGCTTAGATTAATGGTAAGTAGCAAGCTCTATGAAAATATCCAAAGATACCTGCATGAAAGAATCAAAAGAACTGTGCTGATTGGCTAGAGATAAGAAACTGGACTGTACTGTGTAAGAGTATACGAAGTCGATAAGTTTATGACACATGTCTAAAAGAAACCAGCAGAAGTCAAGCATTGGATTTCTGGTGTACATTGATTAATAGGTTGTTATTTGCATCATTGGTTAATCTGTTGTTAATCAGCTTGTAAATATTTGGTTATTTGCCTTGGGAATAATGAAAACATATTCGAATACTGGCAATATTCGGTGCACAGAATACGTGAGTGTAACGTTACACCTCTATGCCCAACATACAAAAGACTTAATCATATACTCATTTTGACGCACTCAATAGGTACCACATAAAGCCTGATCTGCAGAAAACCACAGTTAAACCTTACCAAATTTAATTATAAAGTCCTCATTTCCAGACCACTGAGGAGCAGCGAACAGCATAAAACCAGATCAGCCTGCGAGTTACTCGCAGGCTGATCTAGTTTTATGTTGTTCGCATAGGTCTTTTCATGGTGTCCTCTATGAGGGAAAGGGTTAATTTCCTGGTTTCATATACTGTATACCAGAGAGACACGGACAACAGGTACAGCATGCCATAATTTAGGACATGTTCACTACATCAGGTGAGCCAAGCCCAACAATTTGATGACACGTAAACACCCCTAAAACCAATGATATCAAATGAGAAAGAATGCTCAGTCTAGATACACTCAACACTGTTCCAACCACTCAGTGAAACCAGTTTTAGTTTATATATAAAGTCAAAAACCAAAATTTGCCATAAAATATGTATAGAAGACAATACTGCCATTTTTCCAGTTAATTGAAAACTTTTTTCTCATCAAATATCAGTAATATAAATTCCAACACTGTGATGTTTCTGCTTGACCTGTAAATGTATCAAACCTTGTCATATTCTTCTATTATGCAAACAAGAGTGCTCTTTGGAACGTGTGTGTCACATGCTGATGCATGACGAAAAAAGTGTGAAGGACAGACAGACACAGACAGAAAAATGATCCCTATGTGTCACCTCTGCTTACATCTGGTGACACAACAAACCGTGATGAAGTAATGAGGTTACAAGAGAGTTTACAGGTGAAATGATGTCTCTACAGGTGATCGTGTTAATGCTGCTATCTCTAGCGTTAACTACTTGATTATGGGATTTTAAAACACTGAATTAATATCAATATCAGAACATAATGTCAAAAAAGAATATGTATGTAACATACAAAAATATTTTAATGGCTTATGGTTATACATGGAATACTGAATAGTATTAAGTTTTATAATTTGTATACTGGTATATGCATGAATTTAAATCATATAAATAAAATGCAAACTATTTTTAATTTTTATTTTTATCTAGTTTAGATTGTATTAGCAGGACACAAATCCAGTTTTAATGATATTATTAAATTTATATGGATCATAAACAAAAAATAAAATTAAACAACATCACCAGCCATTCCTGAAACTTGTTTCCCCTCTCAACACTCACTGTAACCAACAGCAGTGTATACGCAAAGGTGCTGATCAACTTCAGGGTGTGCATAGGCAATACCAAGTTTCATATCTAACCCTCTCAAAATGTGATAGTAGATCTTCACAATAACATGCTAATTAAAGTGATTCTTCTTACTTGACAATTGGTATTACTTGACTGAGTAATGAGTATGACTGGGACATTTTCAGATCTTGATGAACAAAAACATCACTAAATTGGGATGTGCAAGTGACATGATTAGAACTTTATCAATTGTTTCCTGGACCATCCTAGTTTGAACTACGTCAAACTAGAACTATCACTAAATGTGATTAATACCCCCGCAATACTGCTTTAGAAATGATGAAGTTATTAGGATTAAGAAGAAGAGTATGAAAAAGACATTTTTACATTAGTTTTTTTTTCCAGATTTTTGGCCAGGTTACACAGGTTGTGCTTGACCATTGTATGAAATTGTTTTGAATTCCAACCAGTAGTTTTAAAGTTAAGCTCCGGACAAGGAAAAGTAACAAAGGGCAATAACTCTGTAATTACAATAGATAGAGTTATGGTTCTTGTGCACTGCACTTCCTCTTATTGTGGTTGACAATTGTATGAAATTGTTTTGAAATCCAACCAGTAGTTTAAAAGTTATACTCTGGACAAGGAAAAGTAACAAAGGGCAATAACTCTGTAATTACAATAGATAGAGTTATGGTTCTTGTGCACTGCACTTCCTCATATTGTGGTTGACCATTGTATGAAATTGTTTTGAAATCCAACCAGTAGTTTAAAAGTTATACTCTGGACAAGGAAAAGTAACAAAGGGCAATAACTCTGTATCCATAGATAGAGTTATGGTTCTTGTGCACTGCACTTCTCTCATTGTGGTTGACCATTGTATGAAATTGTTTTGAAATCCAACTTGTACTTTTCAAGTTATGCTCTGGACAAAGAAAAGTAACAAAGGGCAATAACTCAAGTCAAGTCAAGATGGAGTTATGGTTCTTGTGCACTGCACTTCCTCTCCATGTGCTTGATCATTGCATGAAGTTGTATTGAATTCCAATAATGCAACGGACCGATGGACCGACCGACCGACCACCGGGTGACTCCTATATACCCGCCCCCCCCCCCCACTTCGTTTCGGGGATATAATGACATCTGTAATCTCACACGCCATGAGTGTGATATACTGAATAAGGCTGGACCAGCAGACTCACCTTGGTGTGAAGTTTGTTCTGTTTGTCCAGGTGCGACTCCTGTCATACGAGCTTGGCGTGTGGACTGGGCCCAGCCGACTCTCCAGCACTGAAAGAAATGTAACAACTACTTTAACGTAAGTTAAGAGCAAAGTGTCCTCTGGAAGCGTGACAGAAAAAGTTTCACAGAAAAAGTGTGACTACAGATGACAGAAAAGTGACAGAAAAGTGATCCCAATGTGTCACCTCTGCTAACAGCAGGTGACACAAAAAGTAAAGGCATTGTTTAGTCTCAGTTTCATGCCATGGGCATGTTTACCAGACTTAACAGCTTTTACGCATTATCATTTGAAGGTCAAGGTCACATGCAGGGTTGAGCTCATAAAGGTACATTCACCTGTGAAGATTGGAGGCTGTAGGTTGAAGGACTTCCATGTTCTGGTCAAGGTTAAAGTTTTGTGACAAACAGGCAGACCAAATCTATTGATGTGGGGCATAAAAAGTGATGCAAAATATCAAATTTTTATACATAAGGCAATGAGTATAATTATTTGTTTTGAGATTAATGAACTGCCCTGCAAAAACAGACAAGTGTAAATATGTGGAGGTAAACTTACAAGCACGTTGGGGTTCTGGTGTCTGGGGCGTGTTCACGTTGTACACATTCTCTCCCTCGTCACTGATGAAGTTGATCCAGTAGTCTTCTGGTATCTCAAATAGCCGATCCATAACCTGCAATTTAAATACCGAGAGTAGATATGATGACTGAGAAACAGGTATATACACTCCAGTGATCAAAATTAGTTTAAGACTTGTGAAATGTGATTTTTTTTACTATATAAAACAAAAACTATAACTGAAGGTGATGGAATACCTAGCGCATGTTTTATTATCACAGAAAAGAAAGATAACATTGGTCATATCATTAAAGAGTCCCTGCAATCTTTAAGCCTAAAAGAATAATTATGAAATAATCTCTTTTCTTAATAGGATGGCTTGCCCAATTTATCATTAGCATTTTCTGCTTCCACCACCATCTGATTCTGTTTAAGTCTTGGTCCCAGTCTTATAACCAACAAGAGCTGTCAGAGGACAGCACGCTCGACTATTCAAAATGCTTGTTGGTAAATCAAATCAAATCTATTTCAATTCTTGCCCTTTACATACCCTGTACATAATAATAGGCAAAAATGATAAACCTTGATAGTCTGATACCCCTTAATATTTTTATGAAGCTTAAAATCAATCCCATGCCTAGTTACTGAGACATAAGCATAATAACACTGTGCATGCAAAACCTTAACCAAAACTCCAAGCGAGAAAAGGGCCATAATTTGCATAAAATTCAGTCCAAAAGTTATTCTCCTTAGTATTCTGATGCCCCTGATGACACTTCTTAACTTTCTAGTCAATTCCACAAGCAATTTCTGAGATATAAGCTGGACAGTAGCTTGAATGCAGAAAATTAACCAAAATTCTAAGTAACAAGAGGGCCAAGATGGCCCTAAAGACGCTCACCTGAGGACATTTGTGCTGACCAAGTTTGAGGAAGATTGAATCAAAATTGTGGCCTCCAGTGTGTAAACAAGGTTTTTCTAAGATTTGACCTACTGACCTACTTTTGGATCCAACCTGACCCATTTTAGAACTGGTTCAAGATATCACCAAGACAAACATTTTGACCAAGTTCGAGGAAGATTGAATCAAAATTGTAGCCTCTTATGTGTAAACAAGATTTTTCTAAGATTTGACCTACTGACCTACTTTTCAATCGCTTTTTAGGTCTATTAGATTAATGATCTTCGATAATTCATTGAAATTTCTGAAGAGAATCGTATACCTACCAAACTGAAACCGGAAATGGAGGGCTGAATAGTTTCCTAATTTTTCATTGGTTAATAATATTATAACCTAAAACGACCGAATGTGTTTTTATTACCAACAATACGATTATCTGTACTTTCATATCTTTCTTAAAGAAAACTTTTATTTAATATACAATTGACACAATATATTCTCTTAGTCTTTTTATCATTTTATTTAATCGTAGATACTGATTTTAATATAAAACATATATCAAGTATGTAATTTAAAGTAAAAAGTGATTCAATCAAGGGCCAAATTTTAACCATTATCTAGTCATAATCTCTCAAACTAGTAATATTGCAAAATATTTTTTTTATGATTGGTCTATATGAATTATGTGGGTACGGACCACTAGACAATATTTCACATCAAATCTATAGATTAAGCTCTAGGTCTTTTCCTATGTAACTATGTGAAACAAGTGACCACTGGTGCGGGGTCATTTATCACTGTAAGGCTATCATTTGAACAACTGAGGTAATGAACTATTATATGAGCTACATACCAAAAATCTAAGCTCTAGGCCTTCTGGATTTATAGAAGAAGATTTTTAATGATTTTCCTATTTAAATCTATGTACAACAAGTGACCCCTGGTGCGGGGGCATTTATCACCATAGGGCTATGCTTTGAACAATCTTGGTAATGAACCATTAGATGATGCTACATACCAAATATCTAAGCTCTAGGCCTTCTGGATTTATAGAAGAAGATTTTTTAATATTTTCCTATTTAAATCTATGTAAAACAAGTGACCCCTGGTGCTGGGGCATTTATCACCATAGGGCTATGATTTGAACAATCTTGGTAATGAACCATTAGATGATGCTACATACCAAATATCTAAGCTCTGGGCCTTATGGATTCACAGAAGAAGATTTTTTAAGATTTTCCTATATAACTCTATGTAAAACAAGTGACCCCTGGTGCGGGGGCATTTATCACCATAGGGCTATGATTTGAACAATCTTGGTAATGAACCATTAGATGATGCTACATACCAAATATCTAAGCCTAGGCCTTATGGATTTAAGAAGAAGATTTTTAAGATTTTCCTATATAACTCTATGTAAAACAAGTGACCCCTGGTGCGGGGGCATTTATCACCATAGGGCTTTGATTTGTACAATCTTGGTAATGGCCCATAAGATGATGCTACATACCAAATATCTAAGCTCTAGGCCTTGCAGTTTTGCAGAAGAAGATTTTCAAAGTTTGAGTTTTTAAAATCTATTTTTAGCTCCTGTGACCTACTTTTTCAACCAATCTGAATAATTTGTACAACTTTGATAGAGGGCATCATAAGGATGATTCCTGTGAAGTTTGGTCAAAATCCCTTCAGCGGTTCAGGAGGAGATGTTGTTTAAAGGAAATTGTTGACGACGGACGGACGCACGCACGGACGACGGACAAAAGGTGATCACAATAGCTCACCTTGAGCACTTCGTGCTCATGTGAGCTAAAAAGGGGGCCATAATTTTTAATATATTCCATCAAGTGTTATCTTCCTTTATAGTATGATACCCCTAAACACATTAAAGATGTTTCAAATCAATAGCATGCCTGGATACTGAGATATTAGCATGAAAGTACCTTGCATGCAAAACTTTAACAAAAATTTCTAAGTTAAAAAGGGGCCATAATTTGTAACATATTCTATCCGGAGTTATCTACCATGAAAGTATGATATCCCTAAACATATTAAAGATGTTTCAAATCAATAGCATACCTGGATACTGAGATATAAGCATAAGAGTATCTTGCATGCAAAGCTTTAACCAAAATTTCTAAGTTAAAAAGGGGCCATAATTCATATTAAATTCGTATAGTAGTATAAAACAGCCATATTTCTAGGAATGCTGACTCACCATGGCCTGGTACTTTGTTTCATTGATCAGCTGCATGGGTTCGGGCTCAGGCTTAGAGTGACCAACCAAGGTTGGACCAAACACCCGCGACAAGTTGCTTGCAGGCATCTTACACTCAGGGGTCTGTGAAACTCTGGTAGTTGGAAAGATTTATAAAAGACAATGTATTTTTTTTCAAATTAAGAAAAATTGCCTGTTAGTAACTGCTTGTAAAATCAATGAATAAAGACCTAAAATACAATGGTCAAAATTAGCACAGGTCTGCAAGTATGTTCTTTGGGCTTGATCAAATTTATGGTTTTATGGTCAATTTTTTGCAAAGATTTATTTAAACAATACTTAACATTTAAAGATTCAGCCAGTACCTTGTTTTTGATGATTGTCAATATATTAATATTTTAACATTTTGGTCAAAGTCATCAAAAGAAATACACATAAAATATTGACTTGACTATTTGAGTTTACCGTCTCTTCAACAGTATTTCAGTCATATAGCGCATAACATATTGATTTTATTTACATAGTAATAGATGAACAGTGCAATAGGTTTGTGCAACATATCAAAGAAGAAGCAATAAGGGGGTACTGCGTAAGAAAGGTGATGAGCAATGCAGACCTGAGGAGGTACTGCGAAAGAAAGGCAATTAGATGAAAAGACCACAGGAGGTGCAGTATAGGGGAGGTGATGAGTTATACAGACCTGAGGTGGTACTGCATGAGGAATAAGATGGCAAGTGAGACTGACCTGAGGAGATGAAGCATGAGGAAGGCGATGGTGTCCCTGTTGGCATGAGGCAGCTGACTAAGCGCCTGGTACATGTCTGACTCTGCCATGGCACGGTCAGAACTCTCTGTTGCAACAGACAGGAGGCGATGTAAATCTTATCTTTTCATTGCTTCAAACACACACTGTGTTTATTATAAATATTAAATAAAACAAACAAAACACGGCAATCAGCAAAAGGTAATAAAAGTAACTTTCCGAATACACTCTGATTTAAAGACTTGACTATTTGAGTTTACCGTCGCTTTGACAGTATTTCAGTCATACAGCGATGTCCAGCTAATTACACGTGGAGGAAGACCCCAAATGCACAGAGGCATCCGGGTAGAACCACCAACCTACCAAAAGCCAGCTGGAAGGCTTCCTCACATGAAAATCCGAATGACCTGATTTAAAGAACTTAAAAATCTGGTGAAATTAAAAAAAAAAATGAAAACCACATACACCTGAAAACAAAAAAATCACATTTCATGATTCTTTGCTATGTATATATGGATAAAGTTATGTCAGACAAATAGATGGTTATGAAATTATTAGAAATGGACATTTCATTTATTTTGAATAGTTTGGGATCTTTTTGGAACTTGACATACATTATGTCTACTTCTGGAACAAAAGTACCCCATTACAGTTTGTTGGGTTAAACATTCCATTGACAGTATTTAGTCATTCGCAGACTATGTCTACTTGAGACAGACATTTGC
>CM037781.1:39474065-39524065 GCA_021229015.1 Solen grandis | reverse complement strand
CTGTCCAATGTTAAGATTAGAAGTTCATCGATACCCTGTATTTCTTCTACTTCTTCATTATATCTGTACTCCTTCAAATATTGAGGATTATGTGCAGGCGTTGAGGGCCACTACAAGTTGAACATTCCGGAACAGGAGTCCCAAACTTTACCTATACCATTGTGACCATCTTACCAGTAAAACCAGAAACTCTATATTTGCCAGCAACGATGGGATTTGACATAGTTTTTAGCATCTATGATCCTGGATAAACCAGTATTGATGGTGATGAATCTGTTTTCTCCATTAAGACAGTTATAAAAAGTTATGAAAAAGTTTCCAGATTTTTATATAAAAATATGTTTACATGTGACCTTGACCTTTGAGGTATTTACACCGAAATCTATAGGGGTCTTTTACTAGTCATAAGCAACATCCATTTTAAGTTTAAGACTTACTTAAGTTATCACTCAGACAAGGTTTGGTCTACTGACAGACCGACCAACATGTTAAAAGCAAAAACATAAAAGAAGCTAATTTAATAAAACAAACAAACAAGAGTGCCAATATAGCCCAGAAGACACTCACCTGAGATAAATTAAACAAACGAAACAGTACCTGTGGTCAAAATTTGAAGTCGAAATGGACTGAGAAATTATGGCTATCAGCCATAATCAGACTTGGCCAAGAGATTATAAGCATTGTCATTAAGATTGAAAACGATTGCTTAAGAGGTGATTGCTTAAGAAACAAAGTGAAATTCGACTTTTATATTTATCAGTCACAACTTAACTTGATTGAAAGATCATGGTTATAAACATTGTCATAAGCCAATTAAACTTGACAGAGATAGCCATTAAATCTGACGATGACTGCTGAAGAAATGAAGATGCTAGAGTGCAAACAAAGTGAAATCGAGTTTTTTTAATATTAACAAGTAACTGGTGTTGCACACAACACATGAGTCCCCTAACGGTGAGGTGCATAATTTTTCCATTACCATGGCAACCAGAATTTTGAGAAAAAAAAGTGATGTGTAGAATCTCCATACTGCCATCTATTCATATATTAAGTTTCATAATATTATCTTCAATGGTTTTTAAGTTACCACAGGATCCAGATTTACAGACACCCAGATGGATGGACACGGACAGACAGACAGACATTCATCGATCCAAATAGCTCATCCTGAGCACATGTACTCAAGTGAGCTAAAATTACGGAGTTCTGTTTTGTAATCATTATCTATTTACATCTTAAGTTTTAAATCATTACTCTTAATAGTTAAGTTATGTTTTGAACAAAAATTGATATCCAATACAGGGAGATAACAGGAAACAGAGCAAAACCAATATGCCCCAGATTACATATCTTGTGGGCAAAAAAATCAATATTTTAAGCTTTACATTCATTCAAAATATGACAAAGGTGTAACTGAATTTTTTCAACAAATTGCTACAGAAATCGCCGATGGATATGTTTGCAAACCTGACCACATGCACAGCACACTGTACAGATGGGGGCCATATTTACACACTGGGCTCCTGTGGGAGCACCTGACAAACTAGTGTACCTACAGGACATGCATCACTGATACTCTAGCATCATGTGAGATAAGAGGTATTGTACTTCTATAATAATATCAACAGTGCTTTTATTTAGTCATGTCAGACCAAAAAAACAACAACAACAAAAACAAGCACGGACTATCACTGAAGATGATGGATACCCCCACTTGCAGCTTTAACACAGTTAACTTAGTGGAGTCATTTATAGTCTTGGTACATTTAAAAAATGGAGAAAAAAACAAGTACTATTGTGCCAAAAAAATATATACAATTATACTGTTAGTTTTATCAAAGGAAAAGATTTAGAAGTTAAAATGGTAAGAAGTAGTAAGAATCAAAATAAGAAACCTATTATTTACCTATTATTTAAATGATTAATCTGATTGGTTTGCATCCCAGTTGTGACAAAACATTCATGATAAAACAGAAAATGATGAGCCAAAGAAGTGTACAAGTAGCCTTCGTTTTTAACAATCCTGTAAAGTTTTATTGAAATCTGATCAAGGGAGACCAAGAATAGGGTAGTCAAAAATATTCACAAAAAATAATTTATCAATACTCAAGAAAAAAATAAGCAAATCAATTCCAGTCTAACAGAACTTAATAAAAGCACTGCTTTGAAACATGAGACAACACATAATAGTACAATTATCATGAATTATCACAAAAATCGGTCCACTTCCTTTGGCATGTGTACCCAAAGGCCAAATCCTTGATCTAGGAAGCGGGTATGAAGGGCAAGCTTAGCCTGACAGTACTCTATAGCCCCCAACTTCAATTGTCGATATGTCATGTTGGATTCCTTCTC
Organism: Solen grandis; assembly: GCA_021229015.1. NCBI lineage: Eukaryota > Metazoa > Mollusca > Bivalvia > Adapedonta > Solenidae > Solen > Solen grandis. The sequence continues at coordinate 39,521,710 of CM037781.1, read as the reverse complement.
TTGTCCCAACATCCCTCGGTACAGCTGTAAAAGTGCATTCTTACTGACACGAGATGGGGCTGCAATACTGTTCATCCTGAAACAGATTGGCTGGGGTTGGTTATGTCTGTCACTAATCCTTGATCTTTTCTTAATTTTAATAAGCATTTGATAATACTAGTAACAGTAAAACATGGTAAAGACAAAAAAAGTTAGCTTATTTCTCTTGTGTCAGCATGGAAAAAAGTAACTTCAGTGGTCCTCACAGCACTCAGATAAAGCAAACACTAAGCTATAAGGAACTCTTCCAACAGGTCTTGATATTCCTCCTTCTTTATCATATATTATATTTTTGTTTATAGTGTACTCAATTATAATGTAACCTCCGTAAGTAGAACCCCCCCCCTTTTTTTATCCCAAATGAGCATTTTCATATGTCATTTTTATGTTTACAGCAAACTGTGAAAATCAATTCCATCTTCCATAAGACCAGTTTATACACCTTGTCTACCTGACAAGCCTGACTGCACATAGAAACACACTGATAATGCCCAAGTGTGATACCTTGAGTCAAGTAATCGATAATCCTGACAATGATGTCTCTCTCAAGACAAGTGGCATGATACCAAGTCATTTTCCTGATCAAAAATTTAAAAAAAAAACTATTTCGACATAAAAAAAATGTGATAAATGAGAGGAGCAAACGATGGATGGACAGATAAGTCAAATTCTTCTTCAAATCTGCTAAATTTGGCAGGGCTTAAAAAGTTAGACATATGCGTTATTACAAATGGACATAGCAAGGCAACAAGCCAACTCACGTTTTCACAGTCATGCCTGTTGTGGCATCTGTGACTTCCACCTCTGTGTCAGCCAGACTCCAGTTAATACTGAGGGGACGGGCTTTCTCCACAGCCCGAGACGAATCCTGGGAGGAGGCAAGCCCAAGGCTGGGATGGTTGACACTGTAACCTGTTGGAAGATCGTTGTTCAGGCTGCTGGAATTGTGGTCCACACGACAACACAGCGCACGGCTCAGGTGACCTACATGGAACAGGCTCCCTGGACAGATACATCAGATCAGATACACAACAATCTCTGGCACATGTCATCTAATTAAGAAACTTGTAATGAAATCAGAGCGATGGAAATACTGTGATCTAGCTTTGTTAACTTTAGATTGTGAAAAGGTTGCAATTTTCATAAATGTGTGAAATGAGATGTCAGTAAAAATTACACCTTTTACATCAAAATTATACATATCAATAAAATTGATTCTTCCTGTACTGATATAAGGTGGACACACTTTTAATTGATCAACTTCTTAATGTGGAGGACTCTTAAACCAGTATTTGTTTACATATACATTGCAGTTTAAGTGCAGTGCAACATAGTACAACATATCAATGTATATATTTTATATATTGATACGGACTTTCAAATTTTGAATTGAGAAAATCTCAAACTGATGACTGTGGGGCCTGCACTTGACTCACCTAACGTGACAGACTTGAGATAGACTGGGTCTAGCCATCTTGACAGGAGAGCACCCTGCAGACCCAGGACATTCCACTGGCAGATCTTGTCACTACAAGACATGATCCGTAGCCGTCCGCCTTGCTTTATACCATCATATGTCTGACCCGCAAAATCATTCTCTATAGGTATGGTTCCTTCCCCTGGGAAAAAAAGGCAACATGATAACTGCATAGTAATAGTTTGTGCATAATGCATTGAGAAAGTACACACTTTTCACACTGAGTCCTATTGATTTTCTCAGTGGACACATTTTGAAATCCTTCGTAAATCTAATCATTTTGTGTAAACCTAGTTCTCGGTAACCATCATTTCCTCACCTACCAAAGCCGATAGCCTCTCAATCGTAAAAATGATGACTTCTGTTCTAGAAGAGAAGAGTGGGTTCAACAGAAAATGTAAGCCAATAAGTTAACCCTATCCCTCATATAGACTCATTTTGACACACTCAGTAGGTACCACATAGAGCCTGATCTGCAGAAAACCAAAGTTAAACCTTACCAAATTTAATTATAAAGTCCTCATTTCCAGACCACTGAGGATCAGCGAACAGCATAAAACCTGATCAGCCTGTGAGTTACTCGCTGGTTTTATGCTGTTCGCAGGTCTTTTCATGGTTTCCTCTATGAGGGAAAGGGTTAAAGGCAAATGCAATAGGAATGGTTATCTAGTATAACAGTTTCACTGTGCCAACAGTATCCGTTGTTTGACAAAATAAACAAAAACGTTTGTATACTAGTTCTTCATCCGAAGTACATTTCAAATAATTTAACAAGCACTTGTGCTTTTTTTGTGTCACTTGCTGCAAGCAGAGGTGACACATAGGGATCAATTTTCTGTCGTCTGTCTGTATGTGATTGCCTGTCTATCTGTCTGTATGTCAGTCTGTTTATCCATCTGTCTGTCACGCTTTTTCCATCATGCTTCAGCAGGTGACACATATGATCCAAAGAACTCTCTTGTGTTTCTCTCTTGAGAATCTATATGTTACAGACGTAAATACAGTATTATTTTAATGTAAGACATACCCATAGGTCTAGAGAAATTACCTCCCGTATTCTGCATTTGCAGAAATTGAAACCATAAAAGTGAACAATCATCATATATACAGAATTTAATGGCAAATCCAAGGAATATTTTGCTATCAGGAATCACCAGTTACACAGTATCTCCATTTCTACCAGTGCATGTAATCATTTAACCCTTTCCCTCATATAGACTCATTTAACCCTTTCCCTCATATAGACTCATTTTGACGCCCTCAATAGGTATCACATAAAGCCTGATCTGCAGAAAACCACAGTTAAACCTTACCAAATTTAATTATAAAGTCCTCATTTCCAGACCACTGAGGAGAGGCGAACAGCATAAAACCTGATCAGCCTGCGAGTAACTCGCAGACTGATCTAGTTTTATGCTGTTCGCATAGGTCATTTCATGGTGTCCTCTATGAGGGAAAGGGTTAATATGTAATGAAACACTGCCATCAAAACCATCCCCTACCATTTTCTTGTTTTGCTCTAAGCAGTCCCTGTGTGTTTCTGTTGGTGAAAGTTGGAGAGTGGCTGGTTTCCGTGGCAACACTTGGTCCCTGGTTACTGTAACACAAAGGACCATCAGCCAGTCAATCATGATTAATAGAGATACACATCTGCATAAAAGTATGTGAGAACATGCATTTAATCATAGATATTTAAACACCAATGGTCCAAACTGGTGGGATAAATGAAAATCAAAATATTTAGAGAACTTTTTTAATTTTAATGCAAGTGTATTTCAATGAAAAACAAGGAATGTCCTTCATTTCTGTAACAAATTACTATATACAAGGCCAGAAATCATTTGGCAGGATATGACATACTTGTGTGAGAACAGTGCTCCGTCCCCACATGGAGCTGTGGAGATGTACAGGTGGAAACTGATCCCTCTACTGAACGTCCACCTGCCTGATGAGGTCTTCTCCAGGATATTGCCCTTGTTAGACTGTAGAAGCCAGTATAAGTACCTTGGAAAAACAAGTCGAGAACATTGTTAACCAGCAACCACAAGATATCGGGAAAATGCCTGATGTCACCAGAACAGAACCTGACAAGCCTGCAAGTCACTCACTGCCTGGTCAATTTTATATTAATCACTGACCAACAGTAACTCTGAGATGAGAAAGCAACACTTAAACCTCTTAAAACTGAACACTGCTTTTGGTCAGACCAGGCTTTCCTATGTTCTATGATCACTAGTGTAAATAGCATGATTAAGTTATGCTTAAGAAATCTTTCACATAAAATTCTGACATCCCTCCCTCTTTCAATGCATTGGCTCATTACATGTGACATTTAAAAGATTCAGCTTTCGTGTTGTTAGCACCTGTCATACAGGTAAAATCGTCAACTTTGTCACAGCCGTGGCAGCCTTAAAGGTGTGTAAAAACTATCCCACACTTTAGCAGCCAAAGGGCTTTGACTTATTAATGGTAAAATGACAGAAAAGAGCAAAAAACTCACTTTCAGGGGCAGATAACTCAAAAAGTAGAATGGTGACCCCCATTTCTATTACATAAATTTGTTTCCAGTGGGATTCTCTATAATCATGCAAAGTTTCAGAAAATACTCACGGCTAGTTTTCATTTTCCTTCTTTATCTATATAGTAAAAAAACTGTCATGGGCGTGTATGGTTAAAATGGTTGTGACACACTGTACTGAAAATATTGCCAGCAAATGTGAAAGTTCCAAAAAAATATTGGCATCATCTTTTATCTCTATACATGTTAAAGTGCACTATAATTATTAGTTTCTAATTTTGAGTTGCAACAAGGGTCAGGACTGCCACAAAATACGCCCATCACAGTATGGGGACTCTCAGAAATAGCTCAGAGAAACAAGCTATTGTCTCCTAAATCCCATTAGTTAATGAATGTTACTTATTAAAACAATCATGTTGAAACATTTCCATTAATTTGAAGGAAAATGTGTCGTTTGACTTATTCAGGGGTTCAAGGGCCATAACTTCTAAGTCATTCACGCGATAATGCTGAATATCGAACTCATCCCCGATTTTATGGCCATGCACATGTGTGGAAAGTTTGAAAAGGATTGGTCTAACGGTATTGAAGTTAGAGCCCAGACAATCACAATTTCAAGTATTATGTGTACGTCAAGGGCCATAACTTCTAAGTCATTCACGCGATAATGCTGGATATTGAACTCATCCGAAATACTATGGCCATGCACATGTGTGAAAACTTTGAAAAGAAATGGGCAAACTGTATTGGAAGTTAGAGCCCGGACAATCACAATTTCAAGTATTTTGTGTATGTCAAAGGCCATAACTTTTAAGTTTTTCACGCGATAATGCTGGATATCGAACTCATCCGTGATATTATGGCCATGCACATGTGTGGAAAGTTTGAAAAGGATTGGGCAAACGGTATTGAAGTTAGAGCCTGGACAATCACAATTTCAAGTATTTTGTGTACGTCAAGGGCCATAACTTCTAAGTCATTATCGTGATAATGCTGGATATCGAATTCATCCAAGATATTATGGCCATGCACATGTGTGGAAAGTTTGAAAAGGATTGGGCAAACGGTATTGAAGTTACAGCCCGGACAACAAATGTTCCACGCCCACCCACCCGCTCGCCGTGAGTGTTCACATAATACGCCCCATCTTAAGATGGGCGTATAATAAAAAATAGCGCTATTTATATGGAGGGACCCTCAACAATATGAAATTACCCCACCCACTTTACTCATGAACACAGCCTACAGCACTTAACTGATTAGAAAAATATTTCAATACATGATAGCCAATACATAGTAGCATAAGTTGGCAAAGTTTTGAAAAAATCCATAGTGGCCAAAAAACAGGCCTTATAGAGACTGGTCCTTTAAAATGTGAATATATTCATTAGAAAATTTCTTTTGAGGTGGTATGGCCTCAGGTAAAAACTTTTTACTGTGCTTCCTTCCTCTCTCCAGGTACTGATGTACAGTGTACAGTATAAAGCAGATCATTGCATGCTGATTGGGTTTTATACTTGTTGCATTTCACCACACATTCTCATGTGGCAACTGCTGAGATGGTCTTCAAATTTGTTTATGAAATATTATGTAGAGTTACACTGTGAGAGGACATGTGTATTAAGTTGGAGCCACATACCTTTTGAACCCTCTGCGTGCCAGGATTTCTGCATGTGAGTCATGAACAATGTCCCCTGTGTCAGAAATAAGACTGCCCCGCACACATCGATTACCTATAAGAAGGTAATACCATTGTCAAAACATGGAGAGGAATAATTCTTATTAACAAATTATGGTACTTTATATAAAAGCTCTTTATGCCATCAGTACCTGAGCATAGTTGATCATATAAGTCCATGCTCAGGGGAGCTAAACATGCAAATATAACTATTTACATATTCAATATCTTTGTAACCATATCATGTTTATAAAAACTTGCATTACTTCAACAATCTTTTTATTTGAGAGATAAATTATTCTTATAAAAGGTAAGTTTTACAAAATATACATGGGCATACAGAGTAATGCCTGCAATCCATAGGTCTCAGACAAATACAAATACCATTATAAAGTCACATTGTTTTTGTATATATTTCATATTGTCCCTAGTTAAATTTCATATTGGTATTTTATTTAATATTCACAATTCAGTTTATTTGGGGGATGAAAATCTATAGACAATGTTGGTGTTTCATCAAGCTGCAGTGCATATGCTGTGTTCTATGCCAAAAGTTTGGAATCCCATACAGGCCTGTGGCAATAGAGCTAACATCCACCTGTCATTGTGACACACTCCAGTCATGTACTGGGGGGGTGTACAAGACAGGTCACCCTGCTATAGAATTATCAGAGAGTACAACACTTGTATCCAGATCATTTGTTATCACAGCACAGATCAGAATAATGCCTAATATGTATTTATATGGAGAATAATTGTTGATATTGAAAATTGAGAGAAAAAATAAACAACACAGATTGCAGGGGCAGATAACTCTGAAGATATTTTTTGTAGAAAAAATTCCTCAAAATTCTGCAGTATCAATTGTGTCTACCATATAACTGCCAAATACCTTTTGAATCCGTTATAACATAAAGAGATGCCATTTTTTGCAGAGTCAGATATGCTTGGCAAGGTGACTGCTACACTAGGGTCAATCATGTAATGATGCATCTTAAAGCTGGCTGTGCAGTGAGTTGTTAATGCAGCTTTTACATATGACTTAAGAATCAAATTTGTTTGCCCTTGGGAGAAGCAAAAAATGGTCCCTTGATAAAACAGTAACCTACCTGGCTATTTCTGTCTGTGATACCCTCACTAGTTCTGTTCATAACAATCACAATATTACATGAATGTTCATGTCAATACATGGAATGTGTGTGTGTTATACACAATGTAGATTTAGACTTTGCATTTAAGGATACCTTGGATTTTGGCTATGTATTGAGAATAACATATGTCTGTTTGTGACGTAAAAGATTATTAGGTGAGTGTAATGTTTTGAATATTATTCACTACTGTCATTTGCAATTATCTGTCAGTTTAATTATGCATATGAAAATGTATGACTTATTTTTACACACCAGTACCTAGTACATTAAATTTTGTCACATATTAATTTGCACTTCCAGTAGAAATGCCAGTGATTTATAGATACACTATTGAGTGAATTTGGCTATTCAAAAACACTAAAAGTTTGAGAAAAAATTTGTTTACATAATTCCTTCTTATAGGCAAATGATAGTCACAGATGAAAATATTTGTTCAATCATCCCTGTGATAAATGTTAACCCTTTCCCTCATAGAGGACACCATGAAAAGACCTATGCGAACAGCATAAAACCAGATCAGCTTGCGAGTAACTCGCAGGCTGATCTGGTTTTATGCTGTTCGCTGCTCCTCAGTGGTCTGGAAATGAGGATTTTTATAATTAAATTTGGTAAGGTTTAACTGTGGTTTTCTGCAGATCAGGCTTTATGTGGTACCTACTGAGTGCGTCAAAATGAGTCTATATGAGGGAAAGGGTTAATAGAGGTCAACGGTGAAATGTCAATTTGACAAGCACTATCATTACTTAAGAATAACATTTCCTCAGAAATATGTCCCGAGTTTTTTACCTACCAGAGCCAACGCTAACAACCTCTGTCCGTTGCGTGCTGTCATCTGTCATGATAATGGCTGCCACAACCTTACGACCGACTAGTGACTCTGGCGTCTGCACCAGTAGCTCATCCACCTTGTGGAGTGCTGCAGTAGCCATCTTGTCATGATGAGACAAACCGTCTGCTATAGAGTTTGGCACAGACTGGCAACAAAATCAAGTCAAACTTGTAAATCATGGTTACCTGAAGACAACGAGACATTCTTTTGCTTGTTTATAATTCACATTTGATGGTAATGTTTAAATTCAGGTTTAATAATTCAATCATGCCTTATATTTAGGGGGCATTTATAATAGTGAACTTTCAATGTAAGCTGATGATTATGAAAATAATTGATCAATGATGATAATGCTATTTTATCTTCTGATGGAGAGACTTGTACAGTCAACTCTGGATACAACAGCATTCAATACAACGGCAAATTCAGGTTCCTGCACTATAAGTCCTATTACTGATTTATTTGTTCTTTCTCTTTACAACAGCAAATTCAGTTTCCAGTACTGGCAGTAATTTCGGCAAACAAATCTCCATTTCATTGTGTATTTACTTAATGATTGAGCGGCAGCCATGTTGCTGCAAGTTTCCAGTACTGGCAGTAATTTCGGCAAACAAATCTCCATATCACAGTGTATTTACTTAATGATAGAGTGGCAGCCATGTTGCTGCAAGTTTCCAGTACTGGCAGTAATTTCGGCAAACAAATCTCCATTTCATAGTGTATTTACTTAATGATAGAGCGGCAGCCATGTCCCGCAAGTTTCCAGTACTGGCAGTAATTTTCGGCAAACAAATCTCCCTACATTGTGTATAATCAGCAGCCTTATCGCTGCACATATACTCAAACTGAGTTGTCTGAGGATATTGCAAACTTGAGCATTTTCTGGAGAACAGCTACTTACATTGGCAACTTCTGGTGGAGCATACTGTCCCCTCTCTGTCAGGACCGACAACACTTTCCCCGCTGCAAGGGCCTTCCCCTCCTGTTTGCTGGAGGCCTCAACTGATGGGTATCTCTCGTCCCCAAACACTGCCGTCACAGTGAACCTGAGCACAGTTCACATTCAGTGGTTTACAGGCACTGTTATCATATATCAGAACTAGAACTATCTTAGAAGGTAATAACTATTTCTTTAACATCACGATCATACATAAACATACACTGAAGTGGCAACAGTCTGGGTAAATAATGGTAAAATAAAGTGCCTAATCAAAAGTACTGTATCTTCCCAATCATTGCTTGAACTCCACTGCTTTTTATACTCATGTTTCTTCATTAAATTAAGTGTTAATATTGAATATAAAGTCCCTACTTAACACTTCCCAGGTCGGCCATCATGCCTCCAGAAAGAATGAGCAGTGACATTACTCATTGAAGATGTTTGAATAACCCTACAGTAAGGAATCAAGACATCAGTGACAGGAACAGAACAGTGAGAACATAAACAGAAAAATTTTAACATGAAATTAGTATTCTTTAATCTCATGATACTAAGACTTTCTGCTTTCTTCTCTTTCTTCCCTTGTTTTGTCATCTTTATGTCTTATTCTTGAGTCAAGTAATTTTAAGATATCCTATATCCCTGCATGAAGACACTTACACTGGTTTGTGTGGAGGGCCGTCCTGTCTGGACTCAAACTTGAGTGGTCTGGCAAATTTCTGGGACAATTCATTCAGCACACTTACTGGGTTCTTACCCGGGGTGCCCAGGCTGGGCTTTGTTTTGGAAGTCTTGGGCGGCAACTGGAATAAAGTTCATTAGAATAAAGGGGCACAATGTGATGGGGGGACAGGACTTAAAGCTGAAGTAGTCATTACATGGACATAACAGAACATACCCCTGAACACCATCCCAAATATTTGATACTTTCCTCTTGTTAACCATATTAAAGCATAGGTAGCACCAACAGTGTTAATACCCCAACAAACTCACAAACATAAATCAGTTCCAGTTTTTAATGTTTAACATCAGTGACAATGACCCATCCGTCTACAGGACATTCCAAATCTACCTTGTCGTCACATCAAACAACTGTGTCCAGATTCACTGGAAGACAACATGGGAAATAACATGCAGGATTCCAGCAGTGACCCCACTCCACAAAGAGAAAAAAAAAAAGTGCTAGCGACCAACTAGTCCTGGAACTACCCTGAAATACTGAACACCAGGCTGGGGAATATACCAATATTTTTTATTAATGAATAAGTTGTGTTGCATTGCTCTTATAACTTGGTCAATGTGGAGTGACTAAAACAGAACTGTGTTAACCCTTTCCTTCATATAGACTCATTTTGACGCACTCAATAGGTACCACATAAAGCCTGATCTGCAGAAAACCACAGTAAAACCTTACCAAATTTAATTACAAAATCCTTATTTCCAGACTACTGAGGAGCAGCGAACAGCATAAAACCTGATCAGCCTGCGAGTTACTCACAGGTTGATCTGGTTTTATGCTGTTCGCATAGGTCTTTTCATGGTGTCCTCTATGAGGGAAAGGGTTAAACAGTGACTTAGATACTGTCATACAGATGCAGTCAAATCATTAGTTTCTGTATAACTGGGGTCCTGTAATTATATGCCCAACCTCAATATTAATTCAATCATTGTAACAAGTGCTGACAAGGTAGGTTATTATGTAAAGGGCAGTTCAAGATGTATAATAACTTACATAAATAATACATATAATAAGGAGGTACAGGCAAGATGGCCCTAAAGTAGCTCACCTGAGGAACAATGCCTTCATTGCCTGCACTGCTTATGTTACCTGATATACCATGGGCCGAAAATATAGATCTATCAGTCCAATATCAGCTATAACCAAAATCTACTGAGATATTGTTGCCATTATCAATGTATGTAAGTAAAATGATGATTGCTTAGTAAGTGCTGATGCTAGAGTGTAAACAAAGTAAAATTCTGGCATAGTGTTATAATTCAAGGGCAATAACTCCTGACCAAATTAGTCAAGAACAGCCATAATCAAACTTGGCAATAAGATTATGGCTTTAAAAATTGTCATGATGTTTGAAAATGATTAAGACATGAAGATGCTAGAGTGTAAACAAACTAATTATGGACAATGAATATCCAACAATCCTAATAGCCCATCCTGAGTACATGAGCCAAGCTAAAAAAAACTTTACGTGACAGTACCTGAAAACATAATTCAAAATAAACTTCACTTTACATACAACTCTAACATTGTAAATGTATCTCAGTGATTCTCTGTATAAAGCAAAGATTGATTACATTGTATTATAACATGAATCCCAATCAAACATGGCTCTCACTAAATCTTGTATTGTTGTCATGTATTTACAAGATAGTCCAATATCAAACCGTATCTACATTTGGACCATGTATACACCTGACCTGTACACATATTTGTCTAATATCTACTTCATACTAGTCTTGCAGACTAACCTGAGTGTCGGGGAAGACAGATGCCAGTTTTCCCTCGGACTTGAGCACATTGAGGGCCACACATGCGGACCTTTTCTTGACCTCCTTTATACTGCTCCCTTTCACCTGGCGAAAACATCGATCTCCCATCCTCACAACCATGGTGAAGCTATAAAACATTCATATCGAGTTCTTCTCCACGATCAACTTATATCATACACTGCTGTGGTAGAAGATCTTATGAGGGAAGTTTCAAAGTAACAATAATGAGTTGGAAAACAACAACTTGATCCTAGAGTTTAAGTGATTTCTAAATTTTTGGTATAGAATTAAAGGATTTCAATAAAAAAAATATGACATCTTGATAACTCAAGTCATCATAGATTTATATATACCTAAGAAAATCTGAAAATCAGATGAAGAGGAAAATGCAAAACAGGAAACTCACAGTAAAAGATGAGTAGGAAATAAAACAAGAGGGCCATGATGGCCCTGAATCGCTCACCTGAGTACCATTGCTTCAACTGATGTCAAGGTTTTTAAACAGACAAGGATTCTGATATAACTTAATCTAAAACATTTTAACCCTGACAATACTACACACCAAATATCTAAGCAATGGGCCATATGGTTTCGGGGGGTTTATACCGTAGGGCCAAGACTTTGAAAATCTTTGTAATGAACCATTAGATGCTACTACATACCAAAAATCTTAGCTCTAGGCCTTATTGATTCATAGAAGAAGATTTTTTAAGATTTTCCTATTTAACTCTATGTAAAACAAGTGACCCCTGGTGTGGGGTCATTTATCACCATTGGGCTATGATTTGTGAAAATCTTGGTAGTGGCCCATAAGATGATGCTACATACCAAATATCTAAGCTCTAGGCCTTATTGATTCATGGAAGAAGATTTTTTAAGATTTTCCTATATAACTCTATGTAAAACAAGTGACCCCTGGTGCGGAGTCATTTATCACCATAGGGCTATGATTTGTACAATCTTGGTAGTGGCCCATAAGATGATGCTACATACCAAATATCTAAGCTCTAGGCCTTATGCATTCATGGAAGAAGATTTTTTAAGATTTTCCTATATAACTCTATGTAAAACAAGTGACCCCTGGTGCGGGGTCATTTATCACCATAGGGCTATGATTTGTACAATCTTGGTAGTGGCCCATAAGATGATGCTACATACCAAATATCTAAGCTCTAGGCCTTATGGATTCATAGAAGAAGATTTTTTAAGATTTTTCAATATAACTCTATGTAAAACAAGTGACCCCTGGTGCGGGGTCATTTATCACCATAGGTTTTTTAAATCAAACCCCTGGGGCGGGGCCAATTTTGATCCCAGGGTCATAATTTGTACAATCCTGGTAGAGAGTCATAAGATCATGCTACATACCAAAAATCAAAAGGCTAGGCCTTGGGGTTTCAGAGAAGAAGATTTTTTAAATTTTCATTTTTAAAATCTATTTTTAGCTCCTGTGACCTAATTATGCGATGGACCAGAACCATTTATACAACTTTAGTAGAGCTTCATCCAAGGAACATTCCTGCAAAATATTTTTCAAATTGGCCAAGCCGTTTAGGAGGAGATGTTGTTTGAAGCAATTGTTGACGCCGGACGCACGGACGCACGCACGGACGCCGGACGCCGGACAAAAGGCGATCAGAAAAGCTCACCTTGAGCACGTTGTGCTCATGTGAGCTAAAAACATATGATTAACAGTTTCAGAGGAAGATCTCATCAGTGGATTTTGTATCAATTGCACATGAGTTATCCAGTCAATGCTTTAGCATCGAATGCATTATTAAGAATAATGGTATTAATGAAATATCTTGAATAACCTTTAAAAGAATTATGGGAAGTAAAAAAGAAATAATCCCTACTGCTCAGTGTAAGGCTATCTTTGATACATACAGGCCGACTCCATTTACTCAGCAACCCCTTATTCAAATACCTGACATTAATCGAAATACTTCTTTTGCCCCGATCCGCTCCCTTCATGTTTCTATATAACAAGAGGGCCATGATGGCCCTGAATCGCTCACCTGAGTACCATTGCTTCAACTGATATCAAGGTTTTTAAACAGACAAGGATTCTGATATAACTTAATCTAAAACATTTTACCCCTGACAATACTACACACCAAATATCTAAGCAATGGGCCATATGGTTTCCGAGAAGACTTGGGCGCAGGGTCATTTATCACCGTAGGGCCAAGACTTTGAAAATCTTTGTAATGAACCATTAGATGCTACTACATACCAAAAATCTTAGCTCTAGGCCTTATTGATTCATAGAAGAAGATTTTTTAAGATTTTCCTATTTAACTCTATGTAAAACAAGTGACCCCTGGTGCGGGGTCATTTATCACCATAGGGCTATGATTTGTACAATCTTGGTAGTGGCCCATAAGATGATGCTTCATACCAAATATCTAAGCTCTAGGCCTTATGCATTCATAGAAGAAGATTTTTTAAGATTTTCCTATATAACTCTTGTAAAACAAGTGACCCCTGGTGCGGGGTCATTTATCACCATAGGGCTATGATTTGTACAATCTTGGTAGTGGCCCATAAGATGATGCTACATACCAAATATCTAAGCTCTAGGCCTTATGGATTCATAGAAGAAGATTTTTTAAGATTTTCCTATATAACTCTATGTAAAACAAGTGACCCCTGGTGCGGGGTCATTTATCACCATAGGGCTATGATTTGTACAATCTTGGTAGTGGCCCATAAGATGATGCTCATACCAAATATCTAAGCTCTAGGCCTTATGATTCATGAAGAAGATTTTTTAAGATTTTCCTATATAACTCTATGTAAAACAAGTGACCCCTGGTGTGGGGTCATTTATCACCATAGGGCTATGATTTGTACAATCTTGGTAGTGGCCCATAAGATCATGCTACATACCAAAAATCAAAAGGCTAGGCCTTGTGGTTTCAGAGAAGAAGATTTTTTAAATTTTCATTTTTAAAATCTATTTTTAGCTCCTGTGACCTAATTATGCGATGGACCAGAACCATTTATACAACTTTAGTAGAGCTTCATCCAAGGAACATTCCTGCAAAATATTTTTCAAATTGGCCAAGCCGTTTAGGAGGAGATGTTGTTTGAAGCAATTGTTGACGCCGGACGCACGCACGGACGACGGACGACGGACGCCGGACAAAAGGCGATCAGAAAAGCTCACCTTGAGCACGTTGTGCTCATGTGAGCTAAAAACAGCCTGTGTCATTCAAATACTTGACATCATCAGAAATTATTTTTTGGCCCAAGCCAATAGATTCCCTTGATTTTTTCACCAAGTCCCCAACAAAACAGTGGAAAGCAAACACCTATTAATTACCAGAATGTTTTCTTGGAGTAGCGACTGCCATTTTCAGTTTGTGTATGTTGTTAATTGATTGAATATTTGTTAATTTCATTCTTTCAGGTGATATTTAATGGTTTCATACATAGTATGTGACATAAGAGTGTGCTGAAGGTAAGCCCTATCATACTTTGGCTACAAGCAGGTAAATGATTTCAACTAAGATGTGTTTTAAAATTGTAATTAATATAAATACGATGGTGAATATATTTTAATTTAATTCAACAATTTTACTTGTGTTATACATGAGACAATGGTTATATTAGAGTTTGTGATTTAGTCTACAAAAAAATTGAAGTGAATGTATAAATTTTTTATTGTTGTAAATAATTCTATGCATAAAAAGATAAAAGCTATGAAATAAATATTAATTATCAATTGTCATCTTTATTCACATTTATTTAGAATAGCATTTCAGAGATACATGTATTGGAAACAAGCAGTTTAAAAAAGAGGAAGACTTGGGCTCTTATCTCAGTGATCTTTTTTATTTTGGTTATTCAAAACCATGCCTTAATCAAAATAAAACACTGGTATTTTGTATAATAAGGATTTGACTGTATGTTCAATAATCACCAAATCTCTTACTCAAATGTGCTGTTAGCTTTACTGGCTTGAATTTGAATATAAATGTGTGTAAATGTAACTTCAGTTCAAAATTGGGGCCTATTTAGTCATATGAGCAAAAGAAAAAAAGTTGTTTGTTTCCACTAACATCTCTGAAAAAATAGGGTTGTTAGGTCGGCTAAACTTTTTTTTTCCATTTTTACCTTATTTTTTAGAGAAATTGACAAAAAACAGGGTTTTCCAAATGTTATAGCCCGAAAACTACAAAAAAAGTCTTGGGTCGGTACAAAAAAAAAGGGTTGATTGGGTTAGTGGAAACAAGTAACTTTTTTTTATTATGCCTGAGTAATGTTCTATAACCATATATTTTCAAAACAACAATAAATCAATTATTTCAAGTTCTTTTCAGTGATCTCTGTCTACAGCATTATGGCATACAGATTCCACAAAATTCCACTCACTACTTTTATACAGCTGTGATAGACCTACTGAAAAATTGTGTTGCACAAAATAATTAATCAAAAAAGTACTGTGGTTTGTAGGATGGACATTTCCTTCTACGGTTTATCTGTATAACTGAAAGTGAACATACCTGTAATTACACGCCCAAACCCAGAACATCAACTAATTGTTAACAACAAAAGTTATCTTGCAATCCATTGCTGTCAGGTGTGCTAAAAAGTTAAAAAATTTCAATTTAAACTGAGCATAGAAGAAACCTGACTTACATTGGCATGTGTGGTGGGCCCTCCTGGGAAACTTGTTCGAACTGTAGAGCCATCTTAACTGACTGTGTGTATTCCATGAGGGCGGAGACAGGATCCTTGTAAGGTACGGGGTTTCTGGTCTCATCCTCAACCACAGTTGCTTCACTGGTACCATTGACAGCCTTGGAATCCTGGTGAATATACACATGTCATATATAAACACTGGTCCTGGTGAATATACACATGTCATATAAAGACATGTCATATATTAACACTGGACCTGGTGAATATACACATGTCATATATAAACACTGGTCCTGGTGAATATACACATGTCATATATAAACACTGGTCCTGGTGAATATACACATGTCATATATTAACACTGGACCTGGTGAATATACACATGTCATATATTAACACTGGACCTGGTGAATATACACATGTCATATATAAACACTGGACCTGGTGAATATACACATGTCATATATAAACACTGGACCTGGTGAATATACACATGTCATATATAAACACTAGTCCTGGTGAATATACACATTTCATATATAAACACTGGGCCTGGTGAATATACACATGTCATATATAAACACTGGGCCTGGTGAATATACACATGTCATATATAAACACTGGTCCTGGTGAATATTCACATGTCATATATAAACACTGGTCCTGATGAATATACACATGTCATATATAAACACTGGACCTGGTGAATATACACATGTCATATATAAACACTGGTCCTGGTGAATATTCACATGTCATATATAAACACTGGGTCTGGTGAATATACACATGTCATATATAAACACTGGGCCTGGTGAATATACACATGTCATATATAAACACTGGTCCTGGTGAATATACACATGTCATATATAAACACTGGGTCTGGTGAATATATACATGTCATATATAAACATGTCATATATGAACACTGGTCCTGGTGAATATACACATGTCATATATAAACACTGGGCCTGGTGAATATATAAACATGTCATATATGAACACTGGTCCTGGTGAATATACACATGTCATATAAAAACATGTCATATATGAACACTGGTCCTGGTGAATATACACATGTCATATAAAAACATGTCATATATAAACACTGGTCCTGGTGAATATACACATGTCAGTCAACTTAATGAAAAGAAGAAGATTTACCTTATCAAATTAAAATAAGAGATGGCTCATCAGAGTGCTATCAGCCTACAGGAATAGCTACAGGCTACTTTTGATATGACCTGGTGAACTACTGCTGGCAGAATTAAAATTTCTCTCAGCTATTTTAATCATGCGCATAGGTAATTATTTCTGCCATATTACATTGAATTCTGATCAACAGTTTCAGAAGAAGAACTTGAGTTCCTACACATGTCATTTATTAAAGGACCACCTTTGTAGTGAGTGATTTGTACAAAATATTAATTTCTGGTCATTGATTTCAAAGGAGATTTCGGGAACCAGCCTCTTCTGTTGGCAAACTCATTCATCTTATTTGGCAATATCAGTAGATTAGAGAGTTGGAAAGACATGTTCTAAGTTTCAATCTTATATACACAAGAGTTCTACAATACAGCTTTGATAGTACCTGCACACAAAACTTGAACCAAATCATTAGGTCAAAGACGCAAATAATTTGTATTAAATTCATCTAAAAGTCACCTTACTTTGTTATTTCAGTATGCTTGAGACAGATTTACATGACCTGAAAGAATTAATCATCTTGTTACATTAAGTTAGCATGGAAGTTTGAAACAAATATCTTTGGTAGTAAACAATATATCAATCTTTCAAGAAGTCTTTGCCCGAGCCAACAGTGGTGTCGCTGTGGGGAGTAATACAGCTCTCACTATTCTTTGAATAGTCGAGTTAAAAATACAAATACTTCCTGTTTTATTTCTCTTATCATCATCTTATCATATTAATGCTTTTCATAACTGTATGAGATATTAATTTATCAAATTAATTTGACATAATTTACTATTTTAAGGTATCATGTGAAGATATTGGTCTGAATTTATATTCTAAATGAAAAAATTTTCTTTGTCCTTAAATTGTAAAAAAGTTGATGTTTCATAAGTGGGCTTTTGTATGCCTTTCAAAAATAGCAGTGGACTTTTGTCCAGTGGACTTTTGTCCTAGTGGGCTTTCATCCGTACTCCACTGTAAGAAGACTAAAACACAATAAAAGTTCACTGTACACTGTCAGTATGTGGTGGATTAAAACAGTTCTGAGAGTGTTCATGGTAACGTGAGAATAATGATATACAGCATCCTGTCAGTATCAGACAGGAAGCACATGTACAACATCCTGGTCAGGCATTGTATTATTGCCGTTCTACTGTTCAAATTTAACACGTTTAATTCATTTCAAACTAAGATTGCATTTCAAAGTTAGGAATTTAGGTTTCTCTTATTTATTCTGTATACATTGTACTATCTATAATTCCATGACATTGAAATTCAAAGAAACAACAGGGGCCCGTTTCACAAAACTTCGTAAGATAATTGACGTTCAACAGCGTTTCACTAACATCAATTATCTTCGTACGAAGAAATGTAAGAAAATAATGTTTGTACGAAGTTTAGTGAAACGGGCCCCGGCTTCTGAAGTATTAACTGAAGATACATCTTGTCTATGGAATGTCCGTATAAAGTCCTTTAACCCTTTCCCTCATATAGACTCATTTTGACGCACTCAATAGGTACCACATAAAGCCTGATCTGCAGAAAACCAAACTCAAACCTTACCAAATTTAATTATAAAATCCTCATTACCAGACCACTGAGGAGCAGCAAACAGCATAAAACCTGATCAGCCTGCGAGTTACTCGCAGGCTGATCTGGTATTATGCTGTTCACATAGGTCTTTTCATGGTATCCTCTATGAGGGAAAGGGTTAACAAACTTAACAATGACTCACTTTCAAATGCAGCTGCTGTAAAGCTCTTTCAGCTGCTTTTATGCGGGCATCATGTTTGGAGTTGCCTTGTTCTCTGCAAATAACCTCATCCCCAAGTTTTGCTTCAGCAAAGAATCTGCAATCAGGATACTGTTTAAGAGAAGCATCAAAAACTGCTATTATAAATGATTGTCTCAGGTAGATACATACTTGTACCTGAAATAGTTTCAAGAATTATGAAAACTGGGCATAACATTGATGTGATCTTTATAAGAGATAAAAAGGTTTAAAGTATTGCAGCAAAACATTAGTTACCAGTTTGGTGAGATCCAAAAATCCCTATACAAAAGAGTTCAAAGCTTTAATCATATGATCATCCAATTACTTCTCCAGCAACCTACAGCCACAGAAATCTGCAGTGACTGGTATAGAACCAAAACCATCACACTGACACTCATAGTAGCCCTGGCTGACTCAACTATTTGCTCTTGATGTAACTGTGTTTCTTTTAAGACGCCAATGGATTTGTACAATCATGGTAGAGATTATAGGTATATCTGTCGAATATAAACTTAGCTTGGTTTTAAACCAATATAGTGAACACTCCATTTGTTTTTCAAAACTTGATCTGGTTGGTTTTTAAAAAAGGCCGAAAAAATCTTCATAGGGTTAACCGGAATTCAAACACAATCAGTCCAACTGAAAAACCCTTTCCCTCATATAGACTCATTTTGACGCCCTCAATAGGTATCACATAAAGCCTGATCTGCAGAAAACCACAGTTAAACCGTTCCAAATTTAATTACAAAATCTTCATTTCCAGACCACTGAGAAGCAGCGAACAGCATAAATCCTGATCAACCTGTGAGTTACTCTGCTGTTCGCATAGGTCTTTTCATGGTTTCCTCTATGAGGGAAAGGGTTAAACCTCATTTAGTATCAAAGAATGTCTAAGTTATCTATCTTGTTTGTTTACTGCCCCTTTACACCATACTGAAGTAACAAATAAATGACCATAGCTGGATAAGATATTTGCATAATTGTAAGTTGCACATAAAATTTAAACCAAAATTATATGGCAACACCAATGCTCTGGTGAGTAAGATAGCTCTGCCTATCTCTGAATAGTCAAGCTAGTAAGTTAACAAATATGGCATCCTAGCTTGGACACCACACACTGTGGTAGGAAGTATGTATAAATAAGGACACCAGCCATAGTGACCCATGTATCTGAAGGACCCTACTCATTTAAACAAGAGGGCCATAGTAGCCATGGTGCCTACCTGAGTAACAACAGATTTTACCTGATGACCTTCAACAGCAACAAGATTTGACCACCTGACTTTGATAATTACCGACACTGAAAGCCTCATTCTTAAAGGAATCATCCTTTCTCAGCAGTTTCAGTTGTATGCTTAAAGAGGATTATTTTGACCAATTTCATTGAATTATGATCAACAGTTTAAAAAGAGACTGTTCCTATATTACTGGATTATATAAGAAATGAAAGTTGTTGTTTTAATTCTTTTGGTTGTCATGGCAGCCAGGGTTCTGCATGCAACACTTTTATTTTAGGAGCTTTTGTGGTGGACAATTCAAGGATCACTCCAAACCTTGAAATCTACAGTCATTGAATACTGCACCTGACTGGCACAGTTACTCAGGACATACAAGATCACCTGTTGCTAGTCTGGACTCAACCTACATGGGTTTGTGGGCTGGTCCTTGCTGGTCTGTCACCTCCACCTTGGGCGTCCTCCTCTGCACAACCCCATACTCCTCAAAGGCACTGATGGCATTCTTGTTCAAATTCTTCCGAGACATGCTCATTAACAAACAAGAAGAGACTGATGCCCCAGAAAGGTCCTGAAATACAATGAAGAGATAGTGAGATAAGCAAAAATGATTTAATATTGAATTGAAGATGATGATGAAGATGATTCAGCTAAGATAAGCTTGCAACCTGAATCAAAGGCCTATTCAACAAAATTGGCAACTAGTCAAAATCTCACAAAAGCATGTAATAAACTTTCCAATTCTTGCAAAGTCACATTTCTAAATATCTCCTATTCTATCTGAGGTATATGAAAGTAAATTATAACTTATTATAAAACATAACATAACCATCAAAATGATACCTTATGTATTACAATAAGTCAGAAAATAAAAATGTTTCGTGTAAAAAAGTAAAGTACCTGCATGATGATAACTATATAAAATACGTTGTTTTTCTGTTACACTAGTTGCATTTAAATCATAATTAAAAAAGAAATAAACAAAACTTAAAATAATTCCTTGCAATAGAAAAATATATTTTATAAAATGGTTACATTTTCTCGTGATTTTTCCATATTTCTTTTGAAAGTTTGCAGTATTCAATGATCTACTGTGTACCTAAACAATATTATGCATTGGCTTTTAAAGGAGTTTCCTATCTCTGTTTAATATGTCTTTGCTGAATTTAACTTCAGCAACAGGTACTCTGCACTAGATGAAAATACATTCATCATAAACAAGTTGGACTGTTACATACAGTCTGTATCAGCAGTGTCTATCTTCCATTTAACCCTCACACATCCCTCTTTAAAACAAGGCCCCAGCCCATAATTTTGTTTAGAAAATTGAAGCAATCATGCCAGGTACCAGGGATCATTTTGGGCCGTGATTTTGCGATATTCTCACATTTGTTTCATTAAAATCACACCAGAAATTATCAAATGGGATGAAAGTTTGCATCTTTTGGAGAGCGTGAAAAAATATAAACAGTGTCCAAGCAAGCCCTGTCGCCTTTGGTCTGCATCCTGCCTGCCTATGCCAGTAAAGTTGCACTCCATTCTATTTTCGCTACCTACAAGGTAAACGTTTCCCCTAAGGTTGATATCTACAGGGAGCATTTCCCCTCAGGTTGATATCTACAGGGTAGCCATTTCCCCTCTGGTTGATAACAACAGGGTAGCCATTTCCCCTCAGGTTGATATCTACAGGGTAGCCATTTCCCCTCAGGTTGATATATACAAGGTAGCCATTTCCCCTCAGGTTGATATCTACAGAGTAGCCATTTCCCCTCAGATTGATACCCACAGGGTAGCCATTTCCCCTCAGGTTGATATCTACAGGGTAGCCATTTCCCCTCAGGTTGATATCTACAAGGTAGCCATTTCCCCTCAGATTGATATCTACAAGGTAGCCATTTCCCCTCAGGTTGATATCTACAGGGTAGACATTTCCCCTCAAGTTGATATCTACAGGGTAGCCATTTCCCCTCAGGTTGATATCTACAGGGTAGCCATTTCCCCTCAGGTTGATATCTACAAGGTAGACATTTCCCCTCAGGTTGATATCTACAGGGAAGACATTTCCCCTCAGGTTGATACCTACAGGGAAGACATCTCCCCTCAGATTGATATCTACAGGGAAGACATTTCCCCTCAAGTTAATATCTATAGGGTAGACATTTCCCCTCAAGTTGATATCTACAGGGAAGACATTTCCCCTCAAGTTGATATCCACAAGGTAGACATTTCCCCTCTGATTAATATCCACAAGGTAGACATTTCCCCTCAGATTGATAGCAACAAGGTAGACATTTCCCCCTCTGATTGATATCCACAAGGTAGATATTTTCACACTGACTGATATCCATAAGGTAGACATTTCCTCTCTAACTGATATCCACAAGGTAGACATTTCCCCTCAGATTGATATCCACAAGGTAGACATTTCCCCTCTGATTGATATCCACAAGGTAGACATTTCCCCTCTGACTGATATCCACAAGGTAGACATTTCCCCTCTGATTGATATCCACAAGGTAGACATTTCCCCTCTGATTGATATCCACAAGGTAGATATTTCCCCTCTGATTTATATCTACAACCTACAGAGTAGACATTTTCCCTCAGATTGCAGTGCTTTATTTTGGTCAAAATATATGGAGAATATAGGCGGCATTCCCCCCTGCCTGGAATATATATTTTTCCCTATTTTTTTTTAATTTTCCCTCTCCATGATAATGAATTTACATACCATATTGTATGCATGGACTCACTGTTGTAGTTAAAGGTTATATTCTTAATAAAACTGTGCAAACATGTTATATCATTGTTTTTATTATTCTTTAATGCAATTAAACTTCATTGAATAAGAGTAAAATACAACAAAATGCCTACATTATAAATATTAGAAAAAATCCCCTATGGCTCTTTCGCGCAATTTTTCCCCCTCATATAGGCCCGGACCTCTTTCCCCACAAAGTGAAAAAAACACTGGATTGATATCTACAAGGAAGACATTTTCTCTCAGATTGATATCTTCAAGGTACATTTACAGACTAACCACTCCAATAACCATGAACAATTTTTACATTACATATACAAATGTAGGGATTGGTTGAGAACTCTCAGTTTGTACTCAAGTACTCAAGTAAGTTTTGAGTGTACTCAAGTAAATACTTAGCACTGAAAGCTAAAAGGACTCCAACAAGCTTATTGATGTAGTAATAAAGTAAGTCCTGAGGACTGGATACTTAGAGAATTTGAGTAAATACTGAGTACTAACATATGTGTGCACTTGAGAAGTTGAGTAAGTACTGAAATACTACTTAAAGTACTCATGGGAACTTTCTGAGATCAAAGAAATTTGTTTCTAATGATTATAATTATATGGTGTAAAACTTATTTTTCAGTAAGGGAATTAAAAAAAAAAACCCAGCAAAATGGTAAAGTCAAAGAACTGCCTTTCAAATGTGTCACCCTCTAGTTACTACCTAAACTGTACTGGATATTGAAATTTTGAAGATTTGTGTGCTTATTGAATAAACTGTAGATTACAGATAGGTAATTTCATCATAACTACATTGACTGTCATCATGAATTATTTATGATACATAATACCACTGTGGAGTTTTTTCTTCTTCTTCTTATAATATATACTGGGCCTATTTTTGAACATTGTTACATATTTTACCTGGGTTTGATCAATACTTTGAACCTAGGAATGTTAGAAATATACTTGCACAGGGCTCACGCTGGGAATTATTTTTTATGAGCCAAGGCATGAGCCAAATGGTCCAAAATTGGGGCCACTTTTTTTTTCTTTGAGCCAAATTTTGGAGCCAGGATGAGCCAATAATTTAATGAGAATGCGACAAAATATGGGCATTTATAATGATTATATGTGCTACTAGGATGACTGATGGATTGGTCAAGATTATATACCCTTTCGTTGTCGGTTATTTAATTTGCTTGTGATCTTTAATTGTCCCTTTAATTATACTCACAGGGAATCGGCTCATAGTCCATACAGTCGATATATAGAGATAACATAATATTATGTTATCTCTATATATCGACTGTATGGACTATGAGCCGATTCCCTGTGATTATACTTACCGTATCTTTTGATTATCGCTTGCCGAACGAGACTGAATATCGTCAGACTAAACCGTAACAAACAATCCAATAAGTGTGCCTTTGTTCCGACAGTCAAATAAATAATCATCGTGTCCTTAATCCGTCGTTACCTTTTCTTTAATTGCCGATAAACTACTAAGTCATCAACACGTACGTGCCAACTGCCATAACTGTGAAATACACTGATACACAGGGTGAAGGACGCGCGTGCTAGACTGGTTATCGATTTTTCTCGGTCTAGTGATGCTCTGCGTGAGCGAAACCAATAACCAGTCTGACTGCTTAGGTAAATGACAAAAATAAAAACCATGCGACAAGACAATGCGCCAAATTCAAAATTTTCGGGCCACTTTTAATAATCATGAGCCATTTGGCGCATTTGGCGCTCGACAGCGTGAGCCCTGCTTGCACCAATCCAGTTTCAGACGAACAACATTCAGATCTATCTGATCAACATTCATGTACACAACCACTGGATAATGGTGTATTTAAAGGGATTTGAGACAGAAAAGTTCAGATGGGATGATTCCATCGAGCTGAAATTTTCACAAAGAATTAAAGCTGATATGTGGTGAGGAATATAAGACACTTGATATATCCTATAATTTTATAGCATAAAATAAGACACTGTATCTAGTCGTTTAAATAATTGCAGTTCCATCGCTGGATGTATACAATTTCAATGGATATCGTTACCAACATTCATATAACACATAAAATGTTCAATGTAAAGTATTTCAAATGTAATTTTAAGATATTATGGTATGATAATTTTATTCCGGTCAAACTCAGAGCAATGCATCTTTGAAGTCAACATTAATTTGTGTAGATTTTCTTTACAGCATCAACAAAAATATATATTTACATAACAGTGATATGCCTCAATTTTGAACAACTCTTATGCAAACCTATATCAAAATAAAGCGCACCAAGTAAAGCCAAATAGTTCCTTTTCCTCGACGTTTCAACCTTCAATCTATTCTTTCCGATAGCTCCATAGCAAATGTCAGTAAATCTTCAAAGGGAGGTAATGCAAACGATAGCTGTAAGTATATCTTCTGGATACTTGGCTTAAAATTTGCTTCCGTTTGATTTAGATATGCATTTTGATATAAATCTTATAAACTGTAGAGAGAGTAAGATTGGCGATGTGCTAATAGTTAGCATTCCATTTCAAGAAACAAACATTGTGTTCATCTTTTCTTGTAACGACCTTGTTGTTGCAAGGTTAAAGCGGGTTTATAACATAGAGTTTATTGGTATCACTTAAAAAATGATCCCTGTTTATTAAACAAAAGAAATTCTCTCAGCGCTATCATCGTTTTGATTTATACTCAATATTTTATCTAACGCAGTACAGTTGAAGTAATTATGCAAATTTGCTGCGTAGGTCAGTGGCTCCTACCTAATTTCGGATAGTTGATATATAGATTTCAGTTAATTTATACTGTAAACAGGTATCTGAGGTCGAAAGGTTGATGTGATTATTAGTATGGTACACGGATTTGTATCGGACTTGAAGATTTCTTTGTGGGTTATTGTAACACCATAAAATGACCGAACCCTGCATATTTACATTTACCATCCAAAATTATTTACGAGTCACCTTAACATCAAAAACAAGTTACATTCCAAGTGATTCCAAGTGATAATAATAATAACATATTTTATTGCCAATTAGTTATATAAACTTACAACGAATATCCAAGCATTGATGGGTACATAGCAAATGGGTTGGGCTACAAGTTCTTAAACTTAATTTCAGCCCTCCCCAACAATGTAAAATTTTCAGCATTAAACATGGCAATATATACTACTGCTAACAAATAGTCATTATTTAATTAACTAGTCATTATTTAATTAACAGTGTTAGGGAAAAAAAACAATAAAAAGAAAACATTCATGATACATGTTTGACAGACAGTAAAGATGGAGAGGAAGACATAAAGGGGGGGGGGGGGGGGGCAGTGGTAGAGAGAAGATGATGGAGAGAAGTTGGATGAGCATTTGTGGGGTTAGTGAATGTATGAGATTACGAGTTGAAACGCTTAGATAACTTAATATATAGGTGGACGGCTTCAACAATTAATATATTTTGTTGATGTGAAAGGCTAGTATCGCCAAAAAGTAACAACTCAATGTTTAATGGATGAAATGCACGAGTAGCTGTGAACAATACAGTTCTTTCATTAATATAACGTTTACATCGGAAAAAATAATGTTCAGCATTTTCTGTTTCTTGACAATGTTCACATAAATCAGTATTTGACACATGATTTTTAAAAAGGTCACTTTTAAGATTACTACAATTGTTTCTCAAACGAGCATGAATAACAGATAAAAGACGTAATCCATAATAATAATGCTGAGGAACTTCTATGGAAGGAAATTGTGATTTTAAAAGTTCCCGTTTAAAACAACCGATAGAATGGCTATTGCGTAAATCTTGAGGTAAATTGTTCCATGCTTCAATGGAAGAAGGAACAAACGAGTTTTCAAATAAAGCAGTACGACGGGGATAATTAACAAAGTCATAGGTATTTCGAAGATTGTAATAAACAGTGTTATCATCAGCTCGAGGAAAAAGAGCTAGTAAGTAGTTAGGTACCATAGAATTTTTTATTTTAAACATTAAAATTAATTTCTGATAAAGACGTCTATCTGAAAGAGGAAGCCATCCTGATTCACGATAAAGATTGTGTAAGCTTGTTGACCTAGTTAATCCAGTTACTATCCTAGCAGCTTCTAGTTGAATTCTTTCTAATTTGGCCTTTTCGGATTGTGTACAATTATCCCAAACAGAAGATGCATATTCAAGTAAAGGGCGAAGGAAAGATATATATAATTGATTCAGAGCTTTACGACGAATAGTATATTTGATTTTGCGCATAATTCCAAGAAGTTTCGATGACGATATTATGATGTTGTTAACATGATAAGACCATTTACAGTTGTTACTCAGGGTTACACCTAAGTGTTTGTGGGAATCAGTTGGAGTCAATAAAGTATTTTCAAATTCAATAGTAGGTGCTTGATCATGACCGTAATACATGACTTCAGTTTTAACAGGATTAAAAGAGACAAGCCACTGTTTAGACCACTCAGAAATAATACGAAGGTCATGATTTAAAATCCCTTCAAGATCTTTGACGTTAGATGTTGTACATGCAAGAGAAGTATCGTCTGCAAATAATCTAGCTATACTTATTAAGTTTTCAGTGATGTCATTTACATACACTAGGAATAGCAAAGGACCTAACACTGACCCCTGGGGCACACCAGCGTTAACATCATTAAAACGAGAACGAGACTGACCTACTAATACTTGTTGCCGACGATTGCTTAAATAGTTATTTATCCAACCTAAAAGTCTACCTTGAATTCCTAACTGTCGTATTTTGAAGAGTAACCCTCGATGCCAAACCCTGTCAAAAGCTTTAGATATATCACAGAAAACAACACAGGTATGGGATTTTTTATCAAACGATTGCACAATTTGATGATATAAATCAACTAACTGATATACAGTAGAGTGCCCTGTTAGAAAACCGGATTGATTGTAGTATAGAAGATTATTGCTAGTTAAATGATTGTATAAATGTTTATAAACACAACGTTCCATAAGTTTACCGAGACAACTTAACAAAGATATTGGACGATAGTTACTTGGGCAGTTCTTTTCGCCTTTTTTAAATAATGGTATAACCAATGCAGTTTTCCACATTTCAGGAAAAATACTTTCACGAAGGGATTTATTGAACAAACAACATAGTGGGTAAGAAATAGTAAGTCTAATTTTCTTTAAGACTTTATGAGATATACAGTCAGGACCAACAGCTTTATTAGTATCAAGTATTTCAATTATGCTTTCAACGTCAGATTTATTAATAATTATATTATTAAGAATAGACCCAGTTTTCATGTCAAGTGGAGGGAGTTGAGTATGTGAATCATCTAAACTTGAAACAGATGTAAAAAAATCATTTAGACAGTTTGCTTTTTCTTCGTTAGTAAAACAGAATTCATCAATACCGTTTAATGTTTGTCTCATGATAGGGATTGAATCAGAAACTTTGTAATTATTTATAAGATTTTTTAAAGAATTCCAATACCCAAAAATTTTTTTATTTAATCCAAGCAGATTGAGAACTTTTTTTTAATTGCTATTTTCCTTTGTCTATTGCGATATTTTGAAAATCTTCTAACTTCAGAAACATACCACGGTTTATCATTCGGCCTTACAACAATATCCTTAGACGGTATACATTCAGACATAAGACGATGTAAAGTATTGGTAAATGTTTCACAAGCTTCATCAACAGACAAGTGTTCTATAAAACTCCAATCTTCGTACGATATTAAAGCATTCAGTTTTTCAAAGTCACCTTTGTTGTATAGCCAAACATTTTTAGTTGTACAAACATGTCGCGAGAAATCAAATTTAACAAAAGCATAAACAGCTCTATGATCACTAATATGTGGCTCCACATCAATACAACCAGAATCGCAAACATCGAAAGTTTTAGAAATTATTACTGGATCAAGAAGGGAAGATGAGTCTTGACTTATGCGCGTGGGTTCAGTAATGATATTGTCTAAGTTGTTTATGAAAAGTATATTTTTCAAATGTTGTACATTGTTGTTTAACAGATTTTCATTAAGATCACCCATAATAATAATATTCTCGTTGTCATCGAGGGCACTTTCGATATTCAGGTTTAAGTCGTCCCAAATTGAGACTGGAGAGTTAGGTGGGGACTGCGCACAGAAGAAACGATGAAGATTTATAAGAAATGTCTAACCATATGATTTGAAGAGAATTAACTTCAAGATCAAATCTACGTGTAGAATGTACAGTACTTTTAACGTAAACAACCACTCCCCCAGAGTGAGAGGACACATCTTTCCTATACATATTAAAGTCGAAACATTCGTTCAATAGTAAATTATTATCAACCTGATTGTCTAGGTGAGTTTCGGTAAAACATAAAATATCAAAATCTTCAAATTGATCAAACACATAACTAAGTTTGTTTCGTATACTTCTAATGTTAAGATGCAAGAGACTGATTGCCCCAGGAGTAGCGTCACTGCCAGACGAAATAGGTCCTGGATTAGATTCAACATCACCAGACAAAAGAAGTATAACAAGTAACAGTTGAAAGAAATTCACATTCACTGCGCTACAAAATAGTATAAATATAGCACATGATGAATTTAACTTACAATGAAAATACAATTCTGACAACAACTGACGACCAGTTGATGAAATACTGAAATGATAAAAACAGCGTTTCATTAAACAACGAGTTTTACAGTAGAATACTCCAATGGTCACGCGCCAACTAACTACATCATTACCCCGGACCATTCGACTGCAACACAACAATTACAGTACATAAACACATCACCCGATAATACTCATCCGAAGGGGTAGAAAGAGAGAAAAGAAAAAGAAGAAATAGACATGAAGAATTGATGAGGAGAATGGAATGAGGAAGTACGCTAGAAAGAAAATTAAGTTTACACATTTTTCTGTTTCTCCGGTAAAAAAGGGAAAATACAAATTATAGTGGTAAAGTTAATATACTGAATATAAGTTGACATTTTAAAGTTAATGAAGACTTAACGATGTAAGAATGAAGCAACATTTACTGCAGGTTATCGTATATCTGTATAAGGAGAGACTAGTAATATTATCAAATATAATATTTGGTAAATGCCAAATAAATATTTTCTAAAGATACAAGACATAAACCCTTTTGAAACTCTTCTTAAATGTATTCATATGTTGTTTTTTTTAAATAAATGTTATAAATTATGTATTACATATAATACAACATACAACAACACACACATATATATATATATATATAATATATATATATATATATATATATAAAAAAAAGCATGCATAAATTATAATATAAACTTGTACACTTACATAAAATTATAAACATATATCAGAGGTCAGTGTTTCTTAATTAATATTACTGCTTTTGGATGCTATGAACGTTAGCTTGAATATAACGAACACGTCTTCAACATGCTCACAAAAGTACATCCATGTATGCGTAATAACATTTTACCTAGAAGCTGACATTTAGTTTAACCCTTTCCCTAATATAGACTCATCCTGATGCCCTGATAGGTATAACATAAAGCCTAATCTGAAGAAAACCACAGTCAAACCTTATCAAATGTAATAAGTGCTGTTAATGATGTTCGTATAGACCTTTTCATGGTGCCCTCTATCTGGGAAAGGGTTAAACTTGTACATATATACAGAATCATGTTGATAAATATTCGCATATGTCTGAGTGCGCACATACAATTATACACGTGCATGGACACGCACGCACACCCGTATATATCTTAACATGTGTTAAGTTATGGAGCTCACAAACTAGATGATTATTCATACTGTCTTAAGCAATCAGGTACATATTTTTCATGAAATTTGTTCTTATCATTGTGTCCTTTCAAAAATATTCTTAATAATATATTCACCTTCCCTTCATGTTGTTTAAACAGTCATTTATGAATAAGTAACCCAAGACTAAGTGTAGTGAAAATGTAACCAGGTATAAATAAAGCTCAATTAAAATACAGATTATCGCAATTTCAGACCACCCGCACCTTTTAAAATAGATTAATATATCATTTAATTTAGACTCGTTTGGTAAATATACCATACCTGTAGGAAAGGTGAAAAAGATGACAATTTTCAATTAAACAATTTTTTGAGATTACAATTAGAAATATTATCATTATTATTATTTTAATTTAATGTACACATGCTTAAGTAAACTCTTCGGAAACATGGTCTAATACTTCAAATGTTTCAGCTGCCCAATGCATATAAGCATAGCACGTGAGACATGATACACACAGCAGATGCATATTTCATCCGTGATTCAAGGACTACTCAATAATATTAGATCTTCTAATTGTTTAAAAAATATAAACATATTCGGCTACCCTTAGATACAATGTCATACATACGTATGTCCGTGCGTACAATTAACAATTGGTTTAAATCCAGAGATTACAATAATAATAACAATAATCGACAACATCATCGTCAACAGCATTACCATCATTAGTCCATCGTTATTCTATTTAAATGTATGCACATTGAAGTAAACAAACAAAAAAGTTTCAGCTGTCAAATGTATATAAGTTTACACATGAGATATATGTAACACAGCAAATGGGTACCCAGGCGTGTTTCATTCATGATTCAAGGATTATTATATGATACTACTATTCCAAGTGATAGTTAGCCTACTCAACATCATAGAGAAATTAGTTCTTTTGTGCCACAGACAATTATTATTACCCATAAGTATTTAATTTTGACACAAAATTGAGTTTTCAACACTTTTGCTATGTTAGCATACTAGTGTTTTTCTTGTTCCGTTCGTTTATTTTTTTTTATTTTTTTTTTTTAAGTGCAAGATTTCTAGTGAGCCCCTCACTGAAATAAAGCAGTCACCCAGGCCGACCCCTACTGATAAAGCATCCGCTGTCACCTAGCTCCGCTGTTACCTTGGCAACGTCACTATGTCTGTTTTTGGTTTTACTGAGTATTCAACTGAGCGTCTGAATGTCACAGACTGATAGCGATTAGTATGAGTTAAATCGCATTCATTGTGCATATTATAGTAAAATTAATAATCGAGTATCAGCTTAAACCATGTCATAAATGCGCTTTGAACTGCATAAACACGGTAGTAACAAGAAAAAAAAATTATGGACGGCATACATCTCTCTCTCTTTACAAATTAGAAGATTAACATAAATATGCTTTGTTTAGATAAAAAAGGAATAAAATTTAAAACAACAAAAGCACAATACTAAATATGTCAATGTAAATAAAATCTAATAAAATATAACCCAGTAATGCTATTTTTGATAAAATCCAAAAATATAGATCTAAAACAATTAATTATTTAAAAAATTTTTTTTTAAAAAAAAAAAAATGTATGGAATATTCAATAGAAAAAAAAATAAAAAATATAACCCCAGCTGGATCAGAACTCGCAACATAGCCTTGCATAAAATTCGTATTATTGGCACTATATATATCATATAGAAAAAAAAATAACGCATCTTCATATTGGTTTAGAGCCCCGGCTACCGACCATGGTTTTGTATGTGAGAAATTCTTACGGAGAATTGGAATCTAGTACTGGTTCTTTCCAAGGAGGGGACCTCCGTGGCCGAGAGGGTAAAGTCGCTGACTTTAGCACTCACTCGGCCCCTTACCGCGTGGGTTCGAATCCCGGCAGGATCATTCGGATTTTCATGTGAGGAAGCCTTCCAGCTGGCTTGCGGTAGGTCGGTGGTTCTACCCGGATGCCTCCGTGCACTCGAGGTCTTCCTCCACCTGTTATTAGCTGGATGTCGCTATATAACTGAAATACTGTTGAAGCGACGGTAAACTCAAATAGTAAAGTCAAGTCAAGTCTTTCCACGGACAATGGTTAGGTTAACAATCTCCAAGCAGAGTTGTCGTTCGTCCCTCGGCTCAATGACAAGACGATCGTGGATCAAGAATTACTGACATCACAATCATATTTTGAGCACACCAACTAGAAAATTTTAGATCCGGGCCTGGATACATTTACGATATTTTTATTAGAATTAAATGATGTAAAGAGCAGAAAAATATATTTTTGAGATAAAAAGTAATTACGACCGATTTCCGTGCAGTTCTCGATTTGCGAAAAATAGGGTTAAATTCTGAGTAAAAGTTTTTTTTAAAGTTTCTTAAATAAAATTAATTTGCTTGTCATGGCAGTCGGATTCATACCATGTTTAATTGATTCAGCTCTGTGGTTTTGGAAGGGATGACATTCAAAACAACGTTTTGAGACGTATAACGGATCAAACTGCCCGCAGCGGTTACTTCCCCTTATCTGTACAGTAATGCCGAAGAATGAAGGGGTGATAACTGCGTGGACATTGAAAACGGACAAGGACGACGGACAGCTGAAAAGTATGGTGGCATATTTCTGCCAGCCACTTATCCATTTAGCTATGTTGAAACTTTTCAGAAAAATTGTCACACATTCAGTTAGTATCTGGCAAGTAGCAAATTTTCAAGTAATCTACTTAGGTATCTTAACAGGACTTAACTGTCTGTTAGTGCCAATCACATATTCACTTATTTTAACTGGATATCATGCCTTTTTCCAGATAATTATGTGAAAAAATGCTTGTTATCAACATAATTTAACTAACTAACTTGAAAAAAGGCGAGATAACCAGTTATCTTAAGTGAATATATGGCTGGCAGTAGTGGGCACTAACAGGCAGTTTTGTTCTGTTAAGATACCTAAGAGGATAACACGAACTTTTCTACTTGCCAGATACTAACTGAACATGTGACATTTTTTCAGAAAAGTTTCGACATAGCTAAGTGGATAAGTGGCTGGCAGAAATATGCCACCATAGAAAAGTACACCCTTCATAGTGTTAAACAGAACGCGGTGGAAGTGTGTGTAAACTTGTGTAGCTTACCTTTTTCGTCCAGGTTTCACTTTTTGCGGTTATTAGTCGAAAGTACGTGCGCACGTTATCAAGGCACGGACATAAAATTTAATTATAAATAATTATTTCTCTACTGCAAACAATTATTTTCAATTTGTTTTATTTTAAGAATTATTTTAAATTATGATTTGAATTCAAGGAGTGAAGCAGAAACACACACACACACTTTACATAGTTATCCCCATACAGGTTCTTTTCTATTTTACATAAAACATTTTTATTTCTTAACTTTTAATACATAAGGTAACATTAAGCCGTGGTCCAAACCCGCCTTACTTGAAAGTGCGTGCTGTCTACTTGCAAAAAAAGTGGGAAAAAATTGGGGATCGGTACGTGAAGACACAGGAACCTGATATTCAGTCAAAAAAAAAAAAAAAAAAAATTAAAAAAAAAAAATCGACCCCTCTATATATAAATAAACACCAGGAATGCAATGCCTTCCATACCCCACCCACCTCTCCGATACAGGAATATTTGTTGGGACAGCTTTACAAGGATTTTTCTGGTCTGGACAATTAAAGGGATTAATTATCTCTCAAAATATATCCATACCATTAATGTTTCGTGTTTAATGCCACTGAAAAACACATCTCTACCGCTAATTTCTCATGTCGTAGCAGCCATGACGTGACGTCACAGTTTTTACACCCAGAAGTGAAGGTAGAATTAAATATTTTTTATGTATGAAGTGTTCTCTATTTATTTTTCCAAATTGAAATTTAGAAGATCTATTTGATTTTATATGAATGCCGGTTTTAAAATTACAAAAACAGAGGGGAAAAACCCAACAAGCGAGGTAATTCTTTCAAACTGTCCATAAACAACTAAACTTACCTTCACTGCGGGTGTAAAACTGTGACGTCACTTCATGGCTACTACGACATGAGAAATTAGCTGTAGAGTTGTGTTTTTCAGTGGTATAAAACACGAAACATTACGGGTAAGGATATATTTTGAAAGATAATTAACCCATTTAATTGTCCAGACCAGAAAAATCTTTTGTAAAGCTGTCCCAACAATTATTCCTGTATCGGAGAGGTGGGTGGGGTATGGAAGGCATTGCATTCCTGGTGTTTATTTATATATAGAGAGGTCGATTTTTTTTGGATTTTTTTTTTTATTTTACTGAATATCGGTGTCCTGTGGTGAAAAGTACCGCCTCCATACAGATTCACGCCGTAGCACGTGGTGAGTACCGCCTCCATACAGATTCACGCCGTAGTACGTGGTGAGTACCGCCTCCATACAGATTCACGCCGTAGTACGTGATGAGTACCGCCTCCATACAGATTCACGCCGTAGTACGTGGTGAGTACCGCCTCCATACAGATTCACGCCGTAGTACGTAGTGAGTACCGCCTCCATACAGATTCGCGCCGTATACGTAGTGAGTACCGCTACACATCCGGTGTTGGGTACCGCCTCCATACAGATTCACGCCGTAGTACGTGGTGAGTACCGCCTCCATACAGATTCACGCCGTAGTACGTGGTGAGTACCGCCTCCATACAGATTCACGCCGTAGTACGTGTGAGTACCGCCTCCATACAGATTCACGCCGTAGTACGTGGTGAGTACCGCCTCCATACAGATTCACGCCGTAGTACGTGGTGAGTACCGCCTCCATACAGATTCACGCCGTTACTGAGTACCGCTCCATCAGATTTACGCTACGTAGTGAGTACCGCCTCCATACAGATTCACGCCGTAGTACGTGGTGAGTACCGCCTCCATACAGATTCACGCCGTAGTACGTGGTGAGTACCGCCTCCATACAGATTCACGCCGTAGTACGTGGTGAGTACCGCCTCCATACAGATTCACGCCGTAGTACGTTTGGTGTATGAGGAACTTTCGCTGCGTTCGGGCTGAGTTCGGTTTACGGACTCATCACAGTATGGGTGATGCGCGTGCCTTCTACAGCCTACGAGCTCTCAACGCACTGACTTCGTGATTCTTTTATCCACCCCCCCCCCACACACACAGTCTCTTACTCTACGGACGGCGCACTTGGCACGTGCGCACAGTGCGCACGTGATAAGTGCGTTGTCTGTGCTGAATCGGCACTTCCTTAATTCCCTTAAACCTCGGACGTCTCTCAAACAAAACAACATAAACATTCAACATGTTTAATTTGTTGGAAGCGTTTGAGACAAACGACAAATAAGTGCTGATATTTTAGAATATTATCACATAAAACACCTCACACCACTCACTACTCTATACATAAATTGGGGACATTTATAAATAAATCTTTCGGAATAACAATTTTAACATTAAACCGTCTGCACTAGTCGCTGTCTCAACGCTGGATGAACTACAGCCCTCTAATGAACGTGAAACCCGTGCTCAACTAGCCAATACACATCCAAACAGCCCTATCGAGACTACATCGTCTAACTGTATTTGTCCACGTAGGATTTATCAGGTGATAAAAGGGAAATTAGTGAATGTGTATTTGCACAAGATATCCGTGCATTTAATGCATATGGTCACGTGTATGTATTGTGGCTATTTTAGCTCACTCAAGGCATTTACACGTCTGTATCGTCCATTCCACCCACCCACCCGTGGTCTGATTTTTTTAGTTCCCTACCGGCTTCGCCGAAGGGGACTATAGGTTTGCACTCCGTCCGTCCGTCCGTCAGTCCGTCGGTCCGTCCGTCAGTCCGTCAGTCACACACGTTTTCCGGACTTTTTTTTTCTAAACGCTTGCAGATATTCATCTAATTTTTGGTGTGTGAGTTTTTCATCATGAGTTTCAGATCAAGTTTGAGTTTCGTTCCAGTCCATTGATTTTTGACGGAATAACGGCCCTTGGAATTAGAAAATTTCGTTAAAATAGCAGTTTTCCGGATATTTTTTTTCTAAACGCTTGCAGATATTCATCAAATTTTTGGTGTGTGAGTTTTTCATCATGAGTTACAGATCAAGTTTGAGTTTCGTTCCAGTCCATTGATTTTTGACGGAATAACGGCCCTTGGAATTAGATTTTTATACAGTTTCCGGGCCCCTTTTGACTGAAATAAACAGGTTGTGTTTGTGTGTGTGTTGGGGGGTCTTAGTTTTCCATTTGCCGGTAGGGGACTTAGTATTGCCTAAGCAATACTTTCATAATACTTGTTAAATTACATTTAAGATGTTTAATGTATTTGTAGATGTTTCATAAGAAAAAGTATACTTATTCTGGTTGTAGATCATTTAGATCTTGTTATCGTCCAGAAGAGCTATTGACAAGATTTCATGGTGTTCGCTGATGTATATTACAATGTGTATCATATGTGTATATGTGATACATGTATATAATGACTTGACTATTTAGTTTACCGTCTCTCCGACTGTATTTCAGTCATATAGCGACATCCAGCTAATTGCAGGTGGAGGAAGACCCCGAATGCACGGAGGCATCCGGGTAGAACCACCGACCTACCGCAAGCCAGCTGGAAGGCTTCCTTACATGAAAATCCGAATGACCCTGCCGGGATTCGAACCCACGCGGTGAGGGGCTGAGTGAGTGTTAAAGTCAGCGACTTTACCCTCTCGGCCACGGAGGCCCCACATGTATTTAATACATTTTAGGTAAATCGGACTACCTATATCTTATATTGTTTTTAATGATTTAATTCAAAGATTATTTTCGTTGATATGATAGCAAGGACAAGGATATTTGCTTGGCCAAGAGATGATACCTGTTATTGTCAGATCACAGCTATTGAGTTGTTGAAACTTTTTATGTTAAAAAAAAAATGAAAAAAAAATGATGTAATTCGTTATGTAATGTTTT
Source organism: Solen grandis (assembly GCA_021229015.1). Lineage (NCBI taxonomy): Eukaryota > Metazoa > Mollusca > Bivalvia > Adapedonta > Solenidae > Solen > Solen grandis. The sequence continues at coordinate 39,484,259 of CM037781.1, read as the reverse complement.
GTGTGTGTGTGTGTGTGTGTGTGTTTGCGCGCGCGCGCGCGCGGATAACTGTTACACCGGTAAAATATTTCTCATATTTTACCAGTAGCTTTGTACTTTAAACTGTTACAATTATTTGTTTTTCTATAATTAAATTCGGAAAGGAATATTGATATTTTATATGATGCAATAATTAAGAATTTCTTTATTCATACTTTCTTTCAACATTTCGTCTCAGTCACGTGATACATTCTTTGTCTATCTATCATAGATAAGTGTTATAAAAACGCCAGGGTTTTGCCGGTAGATTTTTGGATTAAACTTCGGTTTTAGTGGGTTAATGGAAGTCACCGTGTTGGCAACGGCAATTGAGTATCTTTTATGATCTGTGTATAGTGAAATGGGCAAGAAAGAAAGAGAGAAAAAGCAGAAAAAACGGAAAAACAGTAGTGACGGGACAAGTGTAGTGTCCAAAAGCGCGCGAAATTCATGTACACAGAGTGTTAGTGACTTGATCCGGGGTGCCAACAATGTGCTTTTTGGTGACTCAGTGATCGATGATACTGTTTTTGAGGATTGTAGTGGTTTTGAGAACATGTCTGCAGTAAATTCGGCAGTGGATAGTTCGAAACAGTCGGGTCAGGCGGTACGAGCGTCAAGTCAAGATGGCGTCGCACGCAGTACGACGGAGGAGTCGTTTCAGTCAACTGTTGCTGGTCTGACGGCTGTTCTTGAGCGAATCGACGGTAGAATGTCAAATGTTGAAAAAAAGCTAGAAAAGCTAGATTCTCTGGAAAAACAGGTCAGTAAATTTGATTCTGAGCTTAAAAAACTATGGACATTCATACATGATAAGTTAAAGACAACTGATGAAAAACTGTCAAAAATATGTGACCGTGTTGAACATTTAGAGTTTTCTGTTGGTTCAGCTAGTGACAAGGTAACACAGTTGTGTAAAGAAAAGGACACTGTGCAGGACACGCTTTTGTATTGCCAGTCACAGTCCACGCGCAACAACCTGATCTTTACAAATATAGACGAGGACGCGCACGAGAAACCCGAGTCGACCGAGGCTAAATTGCGGTGTTTCCTTGTCAACAAGCTAAAATTAGCTCAGCAGTTTGTTGATAATTTACAGCTGGAACGGGTGCATCGTATAGGTAGCGGTAACCAGGGAAGGCGATCTCCGCACAGGAACATTGTTGCAAAGTTTCTCAGATTCAGTGATCGGGAGACAGTGAGGAAAGCCAGATCGGAGTTGAAGGGTACCGGATACTTTGTATATGAACAATTTCCGAAGGAAATCGCGGATCGACGCACGAAGCTTATGCCGGCGATGCACAAAGCCATTCAGGAGGGGAAACGTGCCCGGATAAGCTATGATACTTTGTATGTCAACGGGAGACCTGTTCGCCCCGATGGCAACAATGCATAGGATCAGCCGGGAGTTGGACTCCAATTACTCTCTTGGAACATTCATGGTCTTACCCAGGACAAACTTGAGGATAGCAGCTTTGTAAATACATTGTGTAAATATGACATAATCTTTCTTTATGAATCATGGAGTAATAAAATGTCACAATTAGATATTAGCACATATAAATGTATTAACTTGTACAGAAAATTTCAGAATAAGCGGGCTAAAAGACACAGTGGGGGTTAGTTCTGTATTATAAAGGCTGTTATGACGGGGGTATTGAAATTGTGAGGAACCAATTTGACACAATTGTATGTGTATGATACAGTCTGAAACTGTTGCGAGTCCCATGTGGACTCAAGCATGGTCGTTTCAGATTGCTGATCGACGTTCTCTTCAGTATGGTGTCCCTCCGTCATCGATGTTTCGCCCCTGAACCATAGACATCTGATGGAGGGTGGGGCCCACCGCAACACGGTGTGAACGTCGATAGCCTACTTCTTCCAGCTTGTCTCCTCTCGTCGTAGCCACAGCCAGCTAGACGAACGCTCTGCAGCTTGGCTCAGTTTCTGGATAAGCCGCCGTCTGTCTCTGCCAGTAGTCCCAATCGCTGTCATCAGTCGACACATAGACTGAGCGCAAAACCCTCTGACGCCTACTTCTATCGGGAACAGCCATGTACGCCAGCCTAGTTGCTTACAGCCGTTCAGAAGCTCTGTGTACTTGGCGTTCTTTCTTTCGTAGGCCTCCTCGCATCTGGTCTCCCATGGTACTGTCAACTCAATCACGATGAGTCGCTTTCCTGTCTCAGACCACAGTACTATGTCGGGTCTAAGGTTTGTGTGCACTATGTCTGGGAACACCAGCTTCTTATCTAGGTCGACCCTCATGTTCCACTCACTTGTGCCATCCAGGATTGATGATTTCTGTGGGAACTTAGCGCTTGCAGTTTCACCCTGCTTCACAAAATTGATGTGCTGTCTCTGGGAGTTACTCCTGCGTTCCTTTTTTCTCTCTTGTTCCAGCCAGTCAGCCACCTCTCTGAGGACGTTGTCATGACGCCATCTGTATCTTCCTTGAGATAGTGCTGTGGAACAGGAAGAAAGAACATGCTCTAGGGTGCCTGGACGCTCACAGAGGTGGCATTTTGGATCATCTGTGAGTCCCCATCGGCAAAGATTAGCTGGGGATAGCAGAAGGTCATGAACTGACCTGAGTAGGAAGGAAAGTCTTAATGGTTCATATTTCCATATGTCCTCCCAGGTCAGCTATGTAAAAGTTTCTTTAATTTTGAACATGACATTTATATTGCAGGTGTTTATGTGTGGCCTGAAAATTCACCAATGAATAATGTTGTTGACTCCGATCTTTTTGATTTATTGCAGACGGATATAAATTATTTCCAAGCTTTGGGTAAAGTAATTGTATGCGGAGATTTTAATGCACGTACGGGAAATAGGCCTGATTATGTCGTCTATGATAGATTCAATGAATATTTGGATGCTAATGATTATATTCCAGATATAGCTTTAGAACGTAGCTCGATGGAGAAAACGGTAAATTCACATGGTCTGAAAATGCTAGAAATGTGCAAGGCTTCCTCGTTGCGTATCTGTAACGGTAGGTTAGGTTGTGATCACTCGATTGGAGAATATACTTTTGTTAGTCACTCGGGTGCTAGTGTAATTGATTATGTTCTAACGAGTCAGGACGATTTTTGTTGTATTGGCGATTTTAAGGTTCAGCCATTGTGTGAATGGTCAGACCATTCACCCGTGTCATTTGTTATTAATACCGTTCACATGCGTCCGAGTGATAGTAAACAGTATACACAAACTTATATAAGGTGGGATAATGATAAGCGGCATGAATTTCGTGCCAATATTATTTCTAGGCTTCCTGATTTTAACCGGTTGGTAAATGACTTACATCATAACGATCCGTGTTCGATTGATAATGCCGTGGATACTTTTTCTGCTATTATTAATGAAGTGGCCACTCCGCTATTTTATAAAACCCGATGTAGTAAGCATGGTGTGACGTCAGAACTACAAGACACGAGACTGAGTAAACGGACAGAATGGTTTGACTCTGAATGTTTCAAAGCAAAGCAAGAGTACAAGGACGCATTGGTTATATTTAATCGTTGTAAAAGTGACGAAAATAGGCTAAATATGTGTAATTTAAAATCAATTTACAAGAAAATGATAAGAATTAAAAAGAGGAAATATGAGCGGGCTAAGGTTTTAGAATTCGAAAAGTTAAGGCATAAAAAACCTAAAGATTTTTGGAAATTATTCTCGAAGAAAAAGAATTGTCATAACAATATATCACTGGAAGATTTTTATAAATATTTTTCACATATGCAAATCAATACTTCAAGCTTGATAGATAAAGGTGCTGAGGAATTTTGTCGAAGTTATGAATTTAATGGGTCAGATTGTAAATTTGAAGATCTTGATAAACGGATTACATTGTCTGAGGTTGAGGCTGCTATTCGTAATTTAAAAACAGGCAAATCTTATGCGAATGATCATCTTTTGAATGAATATTTCATTGCAACAGTAGATATCATTGCCCCGTATATTGTTGATATTTTTAATTCTATTTTAGATACAGGACATTTCCCATGTAGTTGGACTGAGGGAATCATAATACCACTTCACAAAAGGAACGATGTTAATGATGTAAATAATTACCGCGGTATCACGTTAGTAAGTTGTTTTTCAAAGTTATTTACATCAGTGTTAAATAACAGGTTAAATACATGGGCCGGTGAAAACAATATTATAAGTGATGCACAGTTTGGGTTTCGTAAGGGTCGATCTACTGTTGATGCAATTTTTGTTTTAAATGCTGTTATCCAGAATATTTTAACTAAAAAAAATAGACTTTATTGTGTATTTATTGACTTAAGTAAAACTTTTGATAGTGTTTATTTAAACGGTCTGTGGTTTAAACTATATAAAATGGGGATAAGTGGGAAGGTTTTAAGGATAATTAGGGGTATGTATAGTACTGCTAAGCAATGTATTAGGGGGTGTAATTCTTATTCGGACTTTTTTGAATGTGCGGTCGGTTTGAAACAAGGGGAGGTAATTTCACCGATTATGTTTTCCTTATTCTTGGAAGATTTAGAACTGTTCTTACAGGATAGCAATGATTGTGGATTATTGTAATAAATGGAACTTGGTTGTGAATATATGTAAAACAAAAGTGATGGTGTTTAGAAAGCGCGGTAATTTGAAGGCTAATGAGGCATGGACATATAATGATTGTATTTTAGAAACTGTAAGCGATTTTAATTATTTAGGCACTGTTTTCAATTAAACAGGTTCGTTTGTTTTAAATCAACAATCACTCGTAGACAAAAGTCTAAAAGCACTGAACGTCTTGTTATATAAAACAGGTAAGTATAATATATCGCCTAAGGTGATGTGTCAACTTTTTGACGCCTTTGTTGGATCTATACTCAGTTATTCAAGTGAGATTTGGGGATTTGGGAAAGCAAAACAAATTGAGCGGGTGCATTTGAAATTCTGTAAACAATTGTTGAACGTTAGAAAATCAACCACCAGTGTCGCTGTGTATGGAGAGTTTGGTAGATATCCATTGTATGTTTCAAGATTTGTCCGCATTATTAAGTATTGGTGCAAAGTGGATACTTCAGACAATATTTTAATAAAAACAGTATACAAGCAGCTATTAGATGACTGTAATGTTGGTGTAGTAAATTGGGCAAGTAATGTGAAACAGCTCTTAGACAACTATGGATATTCTTATGTTTGGTCTTCCCCTTATTCTGTTAACTTAAATACGTTTCATATATGTTTTAAAGAGCGGGTACTCGATGTTTTTAAGCAACAGTGGAAAAGGGATTTGGATAATAGTAATGCTCTTACTTTGTACAAAAATTATAAATTTACTTTAAATATTGAGGATTATCTTGGTGTGTTACCTAAGAAATTAAGATCAGTTTTATCTAGATTTAGACATTCTGCGCATAGTTTGCGTAAAGTGATAGGTAGGTTTGCCCAAAACCGAGAAGAACGTCATATGCGTGTATGTAATTTTTGTAATGGTTCAGATATAGAAGATGAATTCCACTTTCTACTTGTTTGTCCAGTTTATGCAACTATCCGAAAAAAGTATATTAATTCTTATTACTATAGGCGTCCTAGTGTTTTCAAGTTTGTTAATTTATTACAGTGTTCAAATATATCAGTAGTCAAACAATTGTCAAGATATGTCTATGAGGCATTTATAATTCGAAATGAAATGGTCCAGGCAAATATATAGTAAATGTGTGCTAATTCAACTCCTTTATATTTATATTATTATTTATTTTGATTGTCAAATAACAATAAAGTGTAGCTTTTGATTCTTCCGGAAATGAAACACTGATCATAGATGCATGTTTATTGTATTGGTTCATGTGAAAATTGTATGTATATGATATATTTTTAACGACTAGAAACTGTATAGTTTATGTCGAAATAAAGTATCTGTTCTGTTCTGGTATCATGGCATGTTTAGCGTGTCTGCAATTCACACATTGCGCAATTAATCGCTAATCGCATTAAACTGGTCACGTGGCTTGTCTGTCACCCCCGTCCCGGCTAGACGAAACTTTTCTTTATAAAAAGTAAAAAGATTCGAATTTCGGCTTTCAAAGAGGAAGGACCCCTGTTTAGGATTTCCTAACGAAAATCATTAACGAAACTTATTAACTGATATTTGATATTGATTTTTACTGTGATTTCACGGACATTTATGTGGATAACACCATTATTATTATTATTATATACTACTGTGTTTTCACGGACTATATTATTGTTGTTATTTGAATTTGTGATTGCCACAGAAAGAAAAGAAAAGAAGAAAATAAAATATCATTAATAAAAAAAAGGACTTATTCATCATTGTGTGAGAGCTCCCTTAAACTCCTCAACATAATTAACCAGATACCGGAGCAAGTCGGACAGTCAACAATTAAAATCTACATATTAACATTTATTACATCACCGACAGGATAATTTAAGCTGTTAGCATAACTCATTCCGAGCTCGTAAGAACCGACACCGCTCCTGATACGGTTTATATTTGGGGAACAGTGTTATGCATTTCTCCGTCGTGTCTGTCTTTGCATGATGAAATTTTATGAATGAAAACAAATATATAGAAACGAGTATATCACTCGTCTTTTCTTGAAATTGTCTACGTTATGATTATGACAGGTTTCATATTATTTTCCGATATTTTAAATTTAATTTTACTTTTTATGTGTTATATTGTACTTACATAAATATATAACATAAAGGTAAGATAACTTAAATCACATTCTTTTTCTCTTTTTTTTCTTCTGGAGATATTACCCTTATGCACAACTCTACTATTTTTATTCTTAGAAGTGATTTTGCGGAGTTGCCTAATCCTTCAGGTACATATAGTGCTTCGACATGAGTGCAGCGTAAACTGTTTTCACGATCTCGAAACCGGATAATGGAGTCTACTATATTATATCTAGAAACGAAAATCAGCATTACTTTCACACTCTCTCATTTAAACCCGTCAAGGATCCGAGCACACTGTTTGGATGACAGAATGATAAATGTCATATTGATGAAGCTTATACCATATCTCCATCCCCAAAAGCGGCGGTACCCGCTTTCCTGAAAGTTACTTCGTTGACTATTGAGAATTATAGTCTGTACTTCATGCTACAGGCTTTGTATTTGTTGTGCGGGATGTTTTATGTTTTAAATGGCTACTTTAACTGTGCTCATAATATAATGTCATTGAAAATGTAATCAATATTATATAATGTTAATCGTCACCAGCGTAGTTCCCTTTAGGCCCGGGCCTGCACATAATTTCGAACATTTTCAAAAATTCGAAAATTGCATAATAGTTTGTAAATATAAATTAAATGTAACTACTGGTCGTTTTTTTTGTGATATTATGAAAGTTTTGTCTCAAGGTATACCGGAAAACGTACCTAGAAACGTATTCTAGGAAAAAAAATCCCGACCCCCTGTACATGTATTGAGTACTACATTTTATACATGCCGATGCAATGAAAATCCTGTCGCTGGCACTTTCGGAATAACTGTAATGTGGTCATTGTTCTGTGATACTGCAGACCAAGTCATGAGGACAGAAAATTGACTGTTTGATTTATAATTCTCAGTCTGAGGTCTTATTTTTACACGGGCTGTCGATCTGTGATGTGTTTTTCTCCAGTAAAAATCATTTAATCGCAATTTTCTTATGCAGCACCGTCTGCGGGAAAGCCTCTCTACGTATGTAATCCAGTTTCATGGCACATTACCCGGTCATATTATCCTGACGGCGGTCTCGCCAGTCCTCGGATTAACTTTTTAGAGTGAACGTCATGCAATGTGGCCATTAATGGCTTACTACATATAATGAGGAGGCAATTTGTTTCCTTCACTTGAACTCTTTAGGGAAAAAGTTATCTGAGGCTCTGAAAAACCTTCTCAGGAGTCAACAGTTGAGATTACATTTTCATACACCCGAGGGTCGTATTATGGTATAGCTCGCGCTTCGTTCGACGGTCTGCTAACCATTAATTTGCTTGTGCGGATAACTGCTCCTTTATTTCAGCCCAGATGTGAAGTACATGGGGGCTATGAACGAGTCACGTCATTTGGTCGTTTGGTTGGTCGGTCGGTCCAACTGTAGACGAGATTTGTCCGCGCTATTTCTCAATTACATTTGATTTTATAAGCACTAAGCCTTATATAGCGTATATCGTTGGCATGTCACTATCAGCTTGAATTAAGAACTATTTTATAGGCACCAAGCCTAGCTGTGTAAATCCTTAGCACGACATGCCTTGCTTGATTTTAAATGAGTTATGGCCCTTTGTTATTTTTATTAAATATATATATATCGTCCGCACTATTTATCGGCTACCATTTTTTGTTACAATTTCTCCGCCACATTGGTCGATTTCCATTTAATACCACAACAATTATAAGTACCAAGTCTACTTGCGCATATTGTAAGCGTATCATGATTGCTTCAATTTTCACTGTTATGCCCCTTTGTCATATTTCTTGATCAGATTATGATTTTTTAAAACCCTTGCTTGTTGCGCATATCATTTGCACATCATGATCGAATTTATTTTGATTGAGTTATTGCCCTTTATTATATTTATTGAATTTTATTGATATTTTTTGTCTGCAGTACATGTATAAGTGTATTAGGGCTCTGCCTGTTATTGTCCTATGTATATTTTCCTAAGAAAATACTGGTGTGGATAACTCTCTTTTTTATTCAACGGAATTTCTTCAAACTTTCAAGAATGTGTGATTGCTATTGATGTGCAGCGGTGCATAAAGGTGAACTAACTCTGATTTAACTGTTGTTCTGAAGTTATTGCACTTTGTGTTTTTTTCCTAAGAAATTACTCATGCAGATAATTCTTCCTTTATTATACTATGGGAGTTTTATGTATTTGCATTGCGGACTGACATTGATCTTTAGTTGTTTTTTCTAGCAAATGATTGCATGGATAACGTTGGGAATCAGTCCGAAAAAAATCGTCAATTTATTAGCCCATCTAACTGATTAATGATTAATCTGTGGCTGTCATACTAATACTTGTAAACTCTTATTTCATACACAGACTGTACTAAGAATTCAAAACTTGTGAAAATTAAATGATAAATATCAAATGTTTCAAAACATAAAAATAGAATGTGAATGTCATCGTTATTATTTGTACTATTTGATCATTTTACAGTTTGCAAGTCAAAACATCCCTTTAGCAATGTAGAACAAAACAAAGTACCTCAAAAATATATTTAGAAAAAAGCTTACAGTAACGTTGCTACAGCCCAAAACCGCTACTCTGTTTGAAATCATAAACTGTTAAATACATTGACGAATAAGAAATCGTTGACGATAATCAGCGTCGTCATTTAACTTAATCAGTACATCACTTAGGTCCCCACGCTATTCCAGGGCGTATGCAACATGTTATTTTCTTCAATATAATTTTCTGATTTTCACATACGTTATGTAAAAAAAAAATAATAAAAAAAAAAAATGCGCTGTATCCGAAAATGTAAAAAAAATGATAGGTCACCGTGCTTGTTTTTATTCTAAGTTTGTACATCCATAGTGACCGTTTCGAAGAAATAGCTAAAATATACATCTCTCGTTTAAAAATAAAAAAAATAAAAATGCAAATAAAAGGCACATATACTAATAGCTAGTTCATTGTGGTTCAATATATCTGAATAAACGGTTAAAATGTCAACAGGTACTTCTTTTTTACAGACAAAAACCCATAAAAAATTTGGAAAAGAGAAAGTAAAAACAGCTTCTTCTTTTGACATTTTTCATTTTTTTTATAGAAAACCCTTCAATAAATTCTTTATTTTTCTTTTAAGTATTCTTTAATAATTGCTTGATCAAAACAATGAAAAAATGTAAGTAACCAAGTTCATTTTCGAGCTATTGAGCTATTTCTATGGTAACTGTCTAATGCTTAACAAGACAATAAAGTTTAAACACTAAATGTATGCTAAAAGAAATGGTTCCTTCCAAAAATAAAATCATAGTTTACGCAAGCGTCAAAGAACCGGGCCGAAGGAAGCTATGTAAAAATGATTACATATACAAAACTTTTACTTTTAGTCGGTTAAAGTACATTCATGATGATTTATTCGGTTCTAAAAGTGTCGTCAGTATCTAAAACGGCTGCAACATTCGCATGTTAGGATACATGTACGAATGTTAAACACAATATTTTGAGCATTTAC
>CM037781.1:39423965-39473965 GCA_021229015.1 Solen grandis | reverse complement strand
AAAAACAACAGTTTTATTATTAAATTTAATGCGGTAGGATATGTCAGACATGTTAATGAAATTACCATCTCTCTCTCTCTCTCTCTCTCTCTCTATTATTTTTTTCGTCTAAAGTAGACATCGTCTGCTAACAACTTAACTATTATCGATTTGACGCTTATCCCATAGAACTTACAAACCGTGTGTTATTTGCTTTTAATACAAAACCGGTCTAGAACACAAAGGTATACGAGCCAAATACAAGCCGAATACACACCTTTTTAATGAATGAATATGAACAATCATTTTCGAAAAACACACGCATGTGCGACAGGTAACACAGCCTTGGAGACAAGGAAAATATGGTAAGATGAATTTGCTTTTAACTTTAGTTTCGAACAAAAATACGCATAAAGATTTGATTTTTTATATAATTGGTTTGTTCAACTGAATACTGATATACATATTATACTTTACACATAAAATAGGTGCCTTTTAAAACGTATACAGTAAGTTGAAACAACACAGGATAGTGTCAGGTTCATTCGTGTTTCTACCTCCACCCACCTCTACAATCCCTTCACTAATATAATGAGATAGAGAAGAAATTTACAAAGACTGGATGTATGTAAAACTGGGTTTGTTTCGGAGGACTTAGCTTCGACGATTTTTTTCTTATACACATTACTCGTTAGGTGAAAAGAAAAATGCACTCCTAATGTTGAATTCTTACTATATAATGCTAGGTCGACCATTTAGTGACTGACTCAGCTTTGCTAATTTCACAAAGTAACCGTCCCTTCCCTTTTATATTCGGTTTAAATGTTTTGTGAGTACATTTAGACATGGTGTAAATCCGTCAAGGTTTGACAACGTTATGACTCAACAACCCGACCGTAGACCATTTTCAGTCTTAACTTTCTACCTTGTCTCAATATATAAGTGTGGAAGGAGGTGTAGAGATAGACGGGTTTAATTAACATATCAACATGACAATAGCATGTGAGCTGAAAATGACACTGACTAGATCTACGTTCTTTTTAAAATAATTGGTCAAGCCATCCTGGGTAAATTTAACTTGTATGACATTATGGTTTTGAGTAGTAAATATCGAAATAGTTCATTATAATTAGCAAGACACGTATAATGTAATCCCAGTGCTTGTATAATTGTGATTAACTGTCACTTGATATCATTTTATACATTAATGCTCATGCTATTGTTTTATTACTTGCGTCAGCAAAATTTTCTTACCGGATACAACAGATAGCATGAAATAGGGGTATCTTGTATACAGTTTTCTGAAAATGTATTCTAACAAAAGTGAAAATTTTCAGAAATATATGAACTAGAATATTTGATTTTCAGAAAATGTATTTTTTATCAATTTCTGTGTAGATCTACTCATATTTTTCCAAATAATAAAACTAATTTAAAATTAATTCAAAGAATTATTATTAGTTTAGATTTTTTTAAAAGAAATTCATCAAAGAAAGAAGTTTAGGTCTCGGAATAAAATAAACGCTATAATGGCAAGAATGTTATTTTTTTATTTAAATCGGATTATGTTCAACTGCAAATAACAAAGTACGGTGTGGGTATGCTTGTGTGTTCAATGTTTAAGGTTCCTCTGATAAATGAATGTGACATATATGCGATTAAAAATCGATCAATATATTTTAGTAAACATAGCTTTATTAGACATTAAGGTTTGGTATACTGTCACAATTTTCCCAATACTCGGTTTTATTATTCTCCCATATTCTATTGATATCAGAAAAGATTATAGAACTACTGAATATAAATTTATATCTATACTTTTTTGATATCAATGAATCATCTTGAAAATGTATACATGTGATAAAAATCCATGACGAAAAAGGTTTATCTGTATATCAGTCTATTGTCTACTTAACAGAGTCACACAGGCGTAACTATCAACACATGCCTATAACATATATTTATTTTCCTTGTATATTTTCCTTGTTAAACATTAAAGTATAAAACTAACTACTTGCTACCCATACAAGTCAAACAACCTTAACTATCTAAAATACGTCAGCAATCTGTATCACATAACTGTATGAAGCGAATTGTTTTCAGTCATAAAAAAAATCATAAAAATAAACATCATTTCGCCACATTTTAGTTTAAAAGTGTTGTTTCCATTTCTCCCCTGCCATCATTAGAATGCATGCTACAACTTAAGGGTTGTAGAAGACTCCGGTCGGTAAGGAAACCTTAAGTCTTAACCCACAATGAAGAGGGAATGGAAAGGAACTAATGTGCTCTCAAATAATTCACTTGCCATTCACTATACTACTATAGTGTTTTGTTGTTGGAATGGCCCGTGTACTCATATGAATTACCTTATTGAACACGTAGGTGCAAACGAATGATAAATATCTTCTTGTGAATCATCAAAGCAGTTTTAAGTACAATCAGCTATAGCGCCAATACTACCTTAATGGAAATCATTTGATAAACCCGTATCTATACTCATGATATAAACTATAAAGGCAAAGTGTCAATCAGATATCGGCATTCGGTTTATTTCTAAGGTTTAGGTGGCACACTACAGTTAAATGACAATCTGGGCCGGGTCGACCTGCAATCATCAAAGTCGAGCCACTCTGAAATCCTTGACAAACAGAACTGCAATAACTAAGATTATTTTTTATTAGAGAGAGTGATAAAAAAGCAATTGAAAAATGCATAAGATTAGGTTCACACTGACATTTTGGCCCTCTGTCAGCTTTTTTTAAGAATTTGGTTTGGTTGCGAAAATATGCCTAAAATGGCTTTACATCATGATATCAGTAGTACAAAACGCGCGCCACTATGCATATTTACTATACCTAGTTTGCTTTCCCAAAGATAGTAGATCCCAAACATAAAACGATAAATACAACAATTCCAGGCCGATTTTTTACGGCTTTCCGCAACCTGCGGAAAAAGTATAGGGTTTGTTATGTTTATTACGGCTTTCCGCAAACCTGCGGAAAACGTATAGGGTTTGTTATGTTTCTTCTTATTAGGACTTTCTGCCTACTGGCAGAAAGTCCTATTGGGTTTGTACTGTTTTTAGGGCTTTCTGCCTCAAGCAGAAAGACCTTTTGGGTTTGTTATGTTTTTTCTTATTAGGACTTTCTGCCTACAGGCAGAAAGTCATATTGGGTTTGTACTGTTTTTTTATTAGGACTATCTGCCTACAGGGTTTGTACTGTTTTTTATTAGGACTTTCTGCCTAAAGCAGAAAGTCCTATTGGGTTTGTTCTGTTTATTATTAGGACTTTCTGCCCTTTCGGCAGAAAGTCATATTGGGTTTGTACTGTTTTTTTATTATTAGGTTTTCGCATCGCTGGGCGAAAACCTATTGTTCTTCTTCTGTTTTATTTTTTTTTTATTATTTTTCCGCCGGTTTTTGTGAACGGCATATCGCCATGATAGAAAAAAGGCACAATTATGAAATTTCTACCAGTTTTTTCTAATTATATGAACTTAATCCTTACGTTGAGAAAAATTTAATTTTTGTCTTACTTTTCCCGCCAGGGGGCGTTTTGCATGAAATTTATTAATGGCTAATAACTCACTTATTTGAGGTCCGATTCAAATGCGGTTTTTTGCATTCTGTTCCTTGTTGATAGCCAAATAAAATATGATAGGTTTCGAGGGTACGTGTCGCTGAAAGTATTTGAGCTACAGAAGGTTGAAAGTTCGAACCTCGCAAAAAACTGTGCAAATGAGGGTAGGTCTACGAAAAACCTATCCATTTTTGTTAGAGATCAGATAGATGAATTCTGTTTGCTGCAAATGATTTGCAAGACATATACGCACAAAATATATGGGGTGGCGAATTTAAGAAATGTATGGTTTGTCCTCTGGAAACGGTCAAACTTCACTAAATTTTAGAAAAAGTTAAAGGTTCAAAAACATGTTTTTTATCGCTTCTGATTTTATTTTTTGTTAATTCTTCATGATATTTTCACAAGTTATGTATTGTTATGTCTGAAAGGGGATCACAATTAAAAAGTTAAAAAATAAATGAAAAGGTCAAGGTCATATTACGATTATTGTGTTTTTATTCGGCCCCAAATAGCTCCAAAACTAAAAATATTTCTTTGAGAGTATATGAACAAACGTTTTAGTTCTTCAAGAGCTCTTTCCAGTGATGTTTAGTTTTTGAAGATCGGACTTGATTTGGTCATTTTACGGCAGTCCAAAGTTTGATCCTTTTTTGGAATAATTGTAAATCAGTTTTTATGCTTCAAATTGTGATATATAAGAAATAGAATGTTCGACTAGTGCGACTTGCGTTCTTGATTGAACTATTTGCTGCATTGCTAGGTACCTAATGGTAAAATTTTAATCAATTTTGTTTCTCATTTTGCCGCTAGGGGGCGCTTAGCTTAAAAACACTCTTCTGCTTATAACTCAAAAAGTTGAAGTCTGATCCATATGCGGTTTTTTGCATTGTGTTCCTTGTTGATACTCTAATAAAATATGATAGTTTCCAGGTATGAGTGGCTAAAACATTTTGAGCTACTAAAGGAAGGTTGAAAGTTCGAACCTCGCAAAAAACTGTGCAGATGAGGGTAGGTCTACGAAAAACCTATCCATTTTTGTTAGAGATCAGAAAGAAGAATTCTGTTTGCTGCAAATTATTTACAAGACATATACAAACAAAATATATGGGGTGGCGAACTTAATAAATGCATGGTTTGTCCTCTAGAAACGGTCAAACTTCACTAAATTTTAGGAATAATCAAAATTTCAAAAACATGGTTTTTGTCGCTCCTGACTTTATTTTTAGTTCATTCTTCATGATATTTTCACAAGTTATGTATTGTTATGTTTGAAATGACCCACAATTAACAAGTTAAAATGAAATTGCAAAGGTCATATTACGATTACTGTGTTTTTATTCGGCTCAAAATAGCTCAAAAACAAAAAATATTTTATTGAAAGTGTATGAACAAAAGTTTTAGTTCTTGAAGAGCTCTTTCCAGTGATGTTTAGTTTTTAAAGAATGAACTTGATTTCGTCATTTTACGGCAGCCCAAATTTTGATCCTCTTTAGAACAATTGTAAATCAGGTTTTATACTTCAAATTTTGATATATAAGGAATAGAATGTTTGACTAGTGCGACTTGTATACTTGATTGAACCATTTGCTGCATTGCTAGGTACCTAATAGAAAATATTTACTCAAGTTTGTTTCTCGTTTTGCCGCTAGGGGGCGCTTGGCTTTAAATCACTCTTTATAACTAAAATAATTGAAGTCTGATTTTATGCAATTTTTTTGCATTCTGTTTCTTGGTGACATCAATTTGAAACAACACTAAAAATCAAAGCGATATTTCATGAAATGATAGTAATTCAATGTAACATTAGTCTGTAATAGTGTTGAGTTGCATAATACATTGTCGCGTGTTATTTTAAACTGTTGTTTGTCGTTTGCAATTGTTGTTTATCGAGTACAATTGTCGTATGTCGCCATCATAAAGCAACACACACATATAACGTTGCAGTACCCGAAGTCCGTAAAAAAGGTTTTCAAGTTTGCGACTACATAACACACAGGTAATACTTAAAAGTGTTCTTCTTGGTAAAAAGTCTGCTTAAACATTGCAACAAAAATGTTTGAAAGATCACTGTTAACAGTATTCAAAAAGCCATTGAACGAAGAAATATGTTTTTTGAAACATGCGACTCGTGAACTGAAAGGAATTGATTTCGTGAAAACTGATGATATCGCGACTACATAACTGACAGGTAATACTCAACAATATTCTTTTGGGTAAAAAGTCTGCTTAAACATTGCGACAAAAATGTTTGAAAGATCACTGTTAACAGTATCAACAAGCCATTGAACGAAGAAATGTTTTCCGAATCATGCAACTCGTGAACTGAATGGAATTGCTTTCGTGAAAACATTGATATCGCGACTACATAACTGACAGGTAATACTCAAAAATATTCTTTTGGGTAAAAAGTCTGCTAAAACATTGTGACAAAAATGTTTGAAAGATCGCTGTTAATGGTATTCAACAAGCCATTGAATGAAGAAATATGTTTTTCGAATTATGCGACTCGTGAACTGAAAGGAATTGATTTCGTGAAAACTGATGATATTGCGACTACATAACTGACAAGTAATACTCAACAATATTCTTTTGGGTAAAAAGTCTGCTTAAACATTGCGACAAAAATGTTTGAAAGATCGCTGTTAAAGTATCAACAAGCCATTGAGCAGAGAAATGTTTTTTGAATCATGCGACTCATGAACTGAATGAAATTGCTTTAAAAATCCATTGATATCACGACTACATAACTAACAGGTAATACTCAAAAATCTTCTTTTGGTTAAAAAGTCTGCTTAAACATTGCGACAAAAATGTTTGAAAGATCGCTGTTAACAGTATTCAACAAGCCATTGAACGAAGAAATATGTTTTTCGAATCATGCGACTAGTGAACTGAGAATTGCTTTTGCGAAAACCGATGATATCGCGACGTAGCGATTGCCTATGTTTTTTTTTATTTATTATTTTTCTAACCTTTTTTTGTGAACGGCATATCACCATGATAGAAAAAAGTCACATGTTATGAAATTTTAATCAGTTTTACCACGTATTTGAAATGATCCTAACGTTGAGAAAATTTTCATTTTGTCTTACTTTTCCCGCTAGGGGGCGTTTTGTAGAAATTTATAAATGGCTAATAACTCACTTATTTGAGGTCCGATTCAAATGCGTTTTTTGCATTCTGTTTCTTGTTGATAGCCCATAAAATATGATAGGTTTCGAGGTACGTGTCGCTGAAAGATTTGAGCTAAGAAGGTTGAAAGTTCGAACCTCGCAAAAAACTGGCAAATGAGGGTAGGTTACGAAAAACCTATCCATTTTTGTTAGAATCAGATAGAAGAATTCTGTTTGCTGCAAATGATTGCAAGATCATATACGCACAAAATATATGGGGTGGCGAATTTAAGAAATGATGGTTTGCCTCTGAAACGGTCAAACTTCACTAAATTTTAAGAAAATTTAAATTTCAAAAACATGTTTTTTTCGCTTCTGACTTTATTTTTTGTTCAATTCTTCATTATATTTTCCAAGTTATGTATTGTATGTGGAAAGGGATCACAATTAAAAATTAAAAATAAATGCAAAGGTCAAGGTCATATTACGATTATTGTGTTTTTATTCGGCTCCAAATAGCTCCAAAACTAAAAATATTTTCTATAGAGAGTATATAACAAAAGTTTTAGTTCTTCAAGAGCTCTTTCCAGTGATGTTTAGTTTTTGAAGATCGACTTGATTTGGTCATTTTACGGCAGTCCAAAGTTTGATTCCTTTTTTGGAATAATTGTAAATCAGTTTTATGCTTCAAATTGTTATATACGAAATAGAATGTTCGACTAGTGCGACTTGTATACTTGATTGAACTATTTGCTGCATTGCTAGGTACCTAATGGTAAAATTGTAATCATTTTTTCTCATTTTGCCGCTAGGGGGCGCTTAGCTTGAAAACACTCTTCTACTTATAACTCAAAAAGTTGAAATCTGGTTCAAATGTGGTTTGTTGCATTATATTCCTTGTTGAAAGCCTAATTAAAAATGATAGCTTCTAGTTATAAATGGCTGAAACTGTTTGAGCTATTAACGGAAGGTTGAAAGTTCGAACCTCGCAAAAAACTGTGCAGATGAGGGTAGGTCTACGAAAAACCTATCCATTTTTCTTAGAGATCAGATAGAAGAATTCTGTTTGCTGCAAATGATTTGCAAGACATAAACGCACAAAATATATGGGGTGGCGAATTTAAGAAATGCATTGTTTGTCCTCTAGAAATGGTCAAACTTCACTAAATGTTAGGAAAAATCAAAATTTCTAAAACATGTTTTTTGTCGCTCCTGACTTTATTTTTAGTTCATTCTTCATGATATTTTCACAAGTTATGTATTGTTATGTTTGAAAGGGCCTCACAATTAAAAAGTTAAAATGAAATTTCAAAGGTCAAGGTCATATTACGATTATTGTGTTTTTATTCGGCCCCAAATATCTCCAAAACTAAAAATATTTTATTGAAAGTATATAAACAAAAGTTTTAGTTCTTGAATAGCCCTTTCCAGTGATGTTTAGTTTTTGAAGATCGGACTTGATTTGGTCATATTACGGCAGTCCAAAATTTGATCCTATTTAGAACAATTGTAAATCAGTTTGTATGCTTCAAATTGTGATATATAAGGAATAGAATGTTTGACTAGTGCGACTTGTATGCTTCATTGAACCATTTGCTGCATTTCTAGGTACCTAATAGTAAAATTTTACTCAATTTTGTTTCTCATTTTGCTGCTAGGGGGGCGCTTGGCTTGAAATCACCCTTTATTACTAAAATAATTAAAGTCTGATTTTTATGCAATTTTTTGCATTCTGTTCCTTGGTGACATCAATTTGAAACAACACTAAAAAATTTATGCGATATTTCATGAAAATGATAGTAATTCAATGCAACATTAGTTCGTTATAATGTTAAGTGGCATATCGCATTGTCGCGTGTCATTTTATACTGTTGTGTGTCGTTTGCAATTGTTGTTTATCGAGTACAATTGTCTAATGTCACCATCATAAAGCAACACACACATATAATGTTCCAGTATTCGAAGTCTGTAAAAAATGTTTTCAAGTTTGCGACTACATTACAGACAGGTAATACTTAAAAGTATTCTTCTTGGTAAAAAGTTTGCTTAAACATTGCGACAAAAATGTTTGAAAGATCACTGTCTTCAACAGTATTCAAAAAGCCATTGAACGAAGAAATATGTTTTTCGAAACATGCGACTGGTGATTTGAATGGAATTGCTTTCGTGAAAACTGATGATATCGCGACTACATAACTGACAGGTAATACTCAACAATATTCTTATGGGTAAAAGGTCTGCTTAAACATTGCGACAGAAATGTTTGAAAGATGGCTGTTAACAGTATCAACAAGCAATTGAACGAAGAAATGTTTTTCGAATCATGCGACTCGTGAACTGAATGGACTTGCTTTTGCGAAAAACCGATGATATCGCGATTGCGATTCTAGTTATTATTATTTTTCTAACCCTTTTTTGTGAACGGCATATCACCATGATAGAAAAAAAGCCACAATTATGAAATTTTTACCAGTTCCTTATATTTATCTGAACTTGATCCTAACGTTGAGAAAATTTTCATTTTTGTCTTATTTTTGCTGCTAGGGGGCGCTTTGAAAAAAATCAACAAATGCTAATAACTCTGTTATTTGAGGTCCGATTCAGATGTGGTTTTTTGCATTGTGTTCCTTCTCAAAATCCTAATCAAATATGATAGGTGTCAAAAATCTGCGTATATAAAACTTTTTGACTACGGAAGGTTGAATGTTCGAACCTCGCAAAAAACAGTGAAAATGAGGGTAGGTCTACGAAAAAAATGCCCATTTTTATTGGAATTGAGATAAAAGAATTTTGTTTGTTGCATATGATTCGCAAGACATATACGCACAAAATATATGGGGTGGCGAATTCGGGAAATGCATGGTTTGTCCACAGTACGCGGTCAAACTTAACCAATATTTTCGAAAAATCAACATTTTCAAAGCATGACTGTTAAGATTTTTTGCAGCTCCTGACTTTATTTTTAGTTCAATTTCTATGAAATTTTCACATTTAATGTAAACTATGTTCTTAAGTGTCATATAATATAAAAAATAAAAATGTATTGTAAAGGTCAAGGTCATATTAGGATAATTGTATATCAATTCGGCTTGAAATAGCTCAAAATCAAAAAACAATTCATAAACAATATATGAACAAAAGATTTAGTTTTAGAAAAGTTCTTTCTAATGATGTTTAGATTTTGAAGATCGGACTTGATTTGGTCATTTTACGGCAGTCCAAAGTTTGATCCTTTTTTTTCGAATAATTGTAAATCAGGTTTTATGTTTCAAATTTTGATACATAAGAATAAAAAGTTTGATTTGTGCGACTAGTATACTTGATTGAACTATTTACTGCTTTGCTAGGTACCTAATGGTTAAATTTTAATCTATTTTCTTTCTCATTTTGCCGCTAGGGGGCGCTTTTCTTGAAATCATTCTTTTGCTTATAACTCAAAAAGTTGAAGTTCGGTTCGAATGCGGTTTTTTGCATTCTGTTCCCTGTTGATAGCCTAATAACATTTGATAGGAATCGAGAGTCCGTGTGGCTGAAAGCTTTTGAGCTACGGAAGGTTGAATGTTCGAACCTCGCAAAAGAAAACAAGAGGGTCAAGATGGCCCTTGGTCGCTCACCTGAGAAAGATGATTGCTTAAGAAATAAAGATGCTTGAGTGTTAAAGTGAAATCTGGCTTTTTTATGGTGAAATGGGCATAACTCATAAATTTACAAGTCAATATCAGTTATAATTGAACCCGATTGTGAGATTATGGTCATAAACATTGTTTTAAAGTTTGAAGATAATTGCTCATAAGATGAAGATGCTAGAGTGCAAACGAACAAATTGTGGACGACGGACGACGGACAGACGGACGGACGGACGACGGACATTCATCGATCCTAAAAGCTCATCCTGAGCACACGTGCTCAGGTGAGCTAAAAACAACAATAAAAAAAACCTGTGCAAATGAGGGTAGGTCTACGAAAAACCTATCTGTTTTTTTTTTAGAAATCAGATTGAAGAATTCCGTCTCCTGCATACCATTTGAAAGACGTATACACACAAAATATATGGGGTGGCGAATTTAAGAAATGCGTGGTTTGTCCACTACAAACGGTCAAACTTCACTTAAATTTAGGAAAAATTATAATTCCAAAAACATGTTTTTTTTTGTCGCTCCTGGCTTTATGTTTTGTTTATTCGTCATGAAATTTTTACACGTTATGGTTTGTTAAGTTTGAAAGGGCCTCACAATTAAAAAGGTTAACAAAACATTGAAAAGGTCAAGGTCATATTACGATAAGTGTGTTTTTATTCGGCCCCAAAGTGCTCAAAATCTAAAAAATATTTCATTGCGAGTATTGAACAAAAGTTTTAGTTCTAAATAGTTCTTTCGTATAATGTTTAGTTTTTGAAGATCGGACTTGATCTGTTCATTTTACGGCAGTCCAAAGTTTGATCCTTTTTTGGAATAATTGTTAATCAGTTTTTATGCTTGAAATTGTGATATATAAGAAAAAGAATGTTCGACTAGTGCGACTTATATACTTGTTTGAACTATTTGCTGTTTTTGCAATTTTGTTTCTCATTTTGCCGCTAGAGGGCGTTTTGCTTAAAATCACTCTTTTGCTTATAACTCAAAACGTTAAAGTCTGATTGAAATGCGGTTTTCAGCATTTTGTTCCTTGTTGACAGTACCAAAAATGTGATGGATTTCAAAGGATAGGGTATGGGAAAATATTTGCGCTAGAAGAGTTTGAATGTTCTAACATTGCAAAAAAAAAAAATCAAAAAAAAAAAAAAATGTGCTAATGAGAGTAGGTCTTCAAAAAACCTTTTCGTTCTGTTTCATATTGAAAATTGTGGCTGAGCTGAAATAAAGTGTTCAAGTTGATTAGGTTAAAAGCGAAAACCGAGATACCGCTTGCGGTTCTAGTTTTTTTTTATTTTTCTAACCCTTTTTTGTGAACGGCATAGCTCCGAGGTGAGAAAAGCCACATCTATGAAACTTTTATCAGTAATAACCACGTACTTGAAGATGATCCTAACGTCGAGATAATTTTCATTTTTGCTTTGATTTTCCCGCCAGGGGGCGTTTTATATGAAAATGTTTAATAAGCAATATCTCCATTATTTGAGGTCCGATTCAAATGCGGTTTTTGCACAATGTTCCTTGTAAATAGCCCAATAAAAGATGATAGGTTCCAAAAATTTGCGTATATAAAACTTTCGTGCTAGAGGAAGTTGAAAGTTCGAATCTCGAAAAAAACTGTGAAATAAGGGTAGGTCTACCAAAAACGTGCCCATTTTATTCAGAGATGAGATAGAAGAATTTTGTTTGTTGCATATGATTTGCAAGGCATATACGCACAAAAAATATGGGGTGGCGATTTTGAGAAATGCATGGTTTGTCCACAGTACGCGGTCAAACAAAACCAATATTTTCGAAAAATCAACATTTTAAAAGCATGATTTTTAAGGTTATTTGCAGCTCCTGACTTTATTTTTTGTTCAATCTTCATCATTTTTTCACTGTTAATGCATTTTCATCAATCAAATAAAATCATAGAAAAAAAATCACCATTATATGCAAAGATCAAGGTCATATACCAATTATTATTATTTATATCGGCATAAAATAGCTCCAAATCTAAAAGTATTTTATAGAAAGTATATGAACAAAAGTTTGAGGTTGTGAGGAGATCTTTCCATAAATGTTTAGTTTTTGAAGATCGGACTTCATTTGATCAAATGACCACAGTCCAAAGTTTGATCCTCTTATCAAACAATTGTATATCCATATGTTTCCTCTTTTTTGCTGCTCCTGACTTTATTTTTTGTTCAATCTTCATCATTATTTCACTGTTCATGCATTTTTATCAAACAAATAAAATCCTAGAAAAAAAAAACAAGCATGATATGCAAAGGTCAAGGTCATATACCAATTATTATTATTTTTATCGGCATAAAATAGCTCCAAATCTAAAAATATTTTATAGAAAGTATATGAACAAAAGTTTTAGTCTGTAAGAGATCTTTCCATTGGTGTTTAGTTTTTGAAGATCGGACTTCATTTGATCAAATTACCACAGTCCAAACTTTGATCCTTTTATCAAACAATTGTAAATCCGTATGTTTCCTCTTTTTTGCAGCTCCTGACTTTATTTTTGTTCAATCTTCATCATATTTTCACTGTTTATGCATTTAAATAATACAAACAAACTCATAGTAAATAACGATGAAAATATGCAAAGGTCAAGGTCATAATACCGATTATTTTTATTTTTATCGGCACAAAACAGCTTCAAATCTAACTGGATTTGCATACTGCAAATGCAACGGTTTTCGTGATGATCAACAGTTTCAAACCTGATCAGCCAAGTTAAAATACCAGAAAAACAACAAAATGCAAAATGCTTTATATGTGACCAAAACTTAAAGGCATCTCGAAAGGAATGTGATGTCCCACTGAGCCAGGTCCCCATCTGCTGTGATCAGACCTGCTAATTGCTGGTCATCACTGCAGGGAGTCTTTAGCCAATATAGTACCTATATGTTACGGTAAAACCTCTGATGGGTTGATGCATAACTAAATTATCTGCTACAATGGAAGTGAGATAGTAGGCTAGTTTTACACAAAGCAATAAACATATAATGACTTGACTATTTGAGTTTACCGTCGCTTAGTATTTCAGTCATATAGCGACGTCAAGCTATTTACAGGTGGAGGAAGGACACGAATGCACGGAGACATCCGAGTAGAACCACCGACCTACCGCAAGCCAGCTGGAAGGCTTCCTCACATGAAAATCCGAATGACCCTGCCGGGATTCAAACCCACGCGGTGAGGGGCAGAGTGAGTGTTAAAGTCAGCGACTTAACCCTCTCGGCCACGGAGGCCCCAAACATATAATGAATGATAGTGATAATATGTGGGTTGTTTAGTTTATGATCCCTTACATAATTATTCTTTATTACATTTATTACTTGGAGTCAATTTTGAAACTGCATGATTATAGGATCATACGGCATTTATTTCAGAATTAAAGTTTTGATATTGAAAATATAGAGATACGCATTTTTGTAGTAATTAAAATGAGCCTGAAGGACATAATTCTGACAATGCAAGATCTTTTTGTTTTTTATTTGCTTTTGCTAGAGACATTTTGTTACATTTTATTCAACAGAATTTCTCTTATTGAATAAACAAGTAATAAAATTTGTGTTGATTTCCGACATATAAACATTGTTGAGGGAAGAAATAAGAGAATGAAAGTAATGAGTGATACATAACTTATTTAAAAAATTAATGTCCCTTTTTATGATAATTTTACAACTTAAATAAAATAAGAAAGAAAGAACAAAATAAATGAAAGAATGAAAGAAAGAAAGAACAAAATAAAGTAGACAAAATAAATCAACAGAGAAAGAAAGAAAGAAAGAAAAGGAAGATTATATTTGCTCGAATAAAAAAAAAAAGAATAATAGAGAACTTTTAGGATCATTTCTGGTATTTGGTATGTTCACAACTTTTTTACAAACTGTGAATGACTACATACAACCCCATGTAGCAACATATGCACTCTTGAACAATACCTGTGACAGACTGTGGCAGCCTGCCTAATCAAAAACAGATGCCCACACAACGGCGGGTGGGTGAATTTTTGCTTGATGATATATATTATTATACTCAATACCATAATTAATTGAAAACAACCGCCATAACCAATATATTTTGTTACTATATGCTTTGTCCAATGTTATTTACTATGTAAATCTTGGAAATAAACTATTGAATTGAATTGAATAAATGGGGGGTGGGGGTCACTTATATAAGGGTTTTGAGATGCCTTTAAGCATCCATATATTGGCAATGAGCCAATATGATCTAAGTGTGGCACATTGAACGATTTGATTAATGTTGATCATCACTGTGCGCTCAAAAATGTCTTCCAAAGTGTCCCACTTTTTATACTAAACAGTTAAAAATCAGGTGAGACAGTTGGGAATCCTGCTTATTATTATAAGAACAATAGTTTTCAGTAGTATAAATGATTTACAATTTATTTGTTATCAAAAATTTTGGTAACGTAACAAGCCATTTGGTTAAACATATATCAGCTTTCACTCTATGCCTCAAAGTTCAGTAATGCACTAGAAGGAACTTTTGGTAAGCTAAAACTTGTTTAAAAGGTGGATGTTTGTACATGTACTTAGTTGTTTTGCTATCCAATTCAATAGTGAGTGTGTGGGAGGAATAATAATACATGTAGAATAAAGACACAATTCATCCCCTCTCTCTCCCTCTCTCTCTCTTACCCATGATTCTTTGAGCGCTTTTACACAGGTCATTCAGACCAGTGTTGACACATTGCTCTCATAGTTACACATACACTGTACATTGTTGACCTGTTGCAAGCCAGCTAGCAGAGCTGCATCTAATTATAGAACATAGGTAACTTCTGTCAAATTTTCTCTGTTTTTATTCTGGGTCATGTATTGAAATTCTCTATAAATTCATCAATTCTTGACAGATTTTCAAAATTCTTTTTTTGTTGACGAGGTAAGACATTCTTTTTTCCAATGATGACAAAATATATCACACATTTAAACTTTAAAGGCTTTAAAATCAATTCAAAGTTTGACCAAACTTCATACTGCCACCAAACAACCAAATCAATCCCGATCTGAAAAAACTAAAATTCTTCAAAAAGTACTTTTTAGAGGCTTTTGATTTTACCCATATTCTTTCGATAAAATATTTTTAGATTTTGAGATATTTAAGGTCAAAGAAAAAACCAATAATCACAATATGACCTTGACCTTTGCATTTTTTTGAAAATTTGAAACTGTGAAGTCCCTGGAAACAATACAATCTGTGAAAATTTCATAAAGATTGCTTCAAAAATAATGACAGAATCCTCCAAAAACTAAAAAAATGCCTATTCTCGAAAATTTGTTTCCTCCATATTTTAGTGCACTTTGACCGCTTATTGAAAGCCATTTTATGCATTTTCTGAAATCGCCACCCCATATATTTTGTGCGCAAAGATCTTCGGAATCAATTTCAAAAAACAGAATGAGCGTATCTAATCTCTAACAAAAATGGGCATGTTTTTCGTGGACACACCCTAATTTGCCAGATTTTTTCAAAGATTCAAACATTCAACCTCTTCTAGCTCAAAAGTTTCAAAGATATGGAT
Source organism: Solen grandis (assembly GCA_021229015.1). Lineage (NCBI taxonomy): Eukaryota > Metazoa > Mollusca > Bivalvia > Adapedonta > Solenidae > Solen > Solen grandis. The sequence continues at coordinate 39,458,103 of CM037781.1, read as the reverse complement.
ATTGCCACTCATCATATTTTAACGGGCAGTTGACAGAGAACAGAATGCAAAAAACTGCATACAAATAAAATGTCAAATGACAGAGTTATCGGCAATTATATGTTTTGATGCTAAACGCCACCTAGCGGCAAAACTTAGTACTAAAATGAAAAACAAACTTAGTGGTGCACAACTTCAGATACATGTGAGTATGCATGGAAATTTTCATATTTGTAGCACTTCTAATCATGTCGCAACAGCGGCCACAAAAAAAGTGCAAAGAATAATAATAATGGAAAAAAAAAAAAGGGAAAAAGAAACACAAGAAGAACAGTAGGTTTTCGCGGCTGCGTTGCAGTCCACGAAAACCTAAAAATATTTTAAAGAAGGTATATGAACAAATGTTTGAGATTGTGAAGAGATCTTTCCATTGCTGTTTAGTTTTTGAAGATCGGACTTCATTTGATAAAATTACTACAGTCGAAAGTTTGATCCTTTTATCAAACAATTGTAAATCCATATGTTGTTTTTTTTCATTTAAATAATACAAATAAACTCATAGTAAATAACGATGAAAATATGCAAAGGTCAAGGTCATAATACCGATTATTTTTATCGGCACAAAATAGCTTCAAATCTAGAAATATTTTATAGAAAGTATATGAACAAAAGTTCTAGTTCGTGAAGAGATCGTTCTAATGATGTTTAGTTTTTGAAGATCGGACTTAATTTGATCAATTAACAAAATATTCGAATAAAGTTAATATCAATCAATTATGTCTGCAGTTGAAACCAGTACTCTTACTAGTCAAGTTAAAAGCGAAAACCAAGATGCCGCTTTGCGGTTCTAGTTTTTATTATTTTTCCAATTCCACCCATTTTTGTGTCCAGCCTAGCGGCCAGATGAGAAAAGCTACAGCTATGAAATTTTGGGCATGGAGTCATCTTTATCTGAACATGTGCCTAAATGGTCAAACTTTTCACATTTATTTCTGATTTAGCCACGAGGGGGCGCAATGCATGTAATCACTCTTTTGCTAATAACTCAAAAATTTGAAGCCTGATTTAGATGCGTTTTTTTACATAATGTTCCTTGTTGACAGCCCAATCAAATATGATGGATATCTTATCATCGAGTACGGAAAAAAAACTGTTCTAGGAGAGGTTGAATGTTCGAACCTTGGAAAAAAAGTGGAATAATGAGGGTAGGTCTACGAAAAACCTACCCACTTTTGTTAGAGATCAGATAGAAGATTTCTGTTTGTTGCATACGATTTGCAAGACATATACGCACAAAATATATGGGGTGGCGAATTATGGAAATGCGTGGTTTGTCCTCTAGAAACGGTCAAACTTCACTAAATTTTAGGAAAAATTAAAATTTCAAAAACATGTTTTTGTCCCTCCTGACTTTATTTTCTGTTCATTCTTCATGAAATTTTCACACGATATGTATTGTTATGTTTGAAAGGGCCTCACAATTCAAAAAATAAAAAAGAATTGAAAAGGTCAAGGTCATTTTTTTCGATTTTTGTGTTTTATTCGGCAAAAGTGCCCCCCAAATTTTAAAATATTTCATGAGGTATATGAAAAAAGGTTTTTTTGTTTTTGAGGGGGGTCTTTCCAGTAAAAGTTTATTTTTTTAATTTTTGGACTTGTTTTTTTTTTTTTTTTGGAAAACCCAAAAAATTTATCCTTTTTTGGAATAAGGGGAATCAGTTTTTTTGCTTAAGTTGTGATATATAAGAAAAAATTTTTAAAATAGTGTGACTTATATACTTTTTTAAACTATTTGTGTTTTTGAATTTTGTTTCTTTTTGCCCTAGAGGGCTTTTGTTTAAAAAACACTCTTTTGTTTTAATCAAAACTTTTAAATCTGTTAAAAATTGGTTTTCCCCGCTTTTTTTCCCCTTTTGACAGCACCACAGAATGTGATGGATTTAAAGGGAAACGGGGTTTTGGGAAAAAATTTCGTAAAAGAGTTTAATTTTAAAAAATTTTCCAAAAAAAAAAAAAAAATGGGAAAAAGGAGTAGGTCTTAAAAAACCCCTTTTGTTTTTGTTTATTTGAAAATTGGGGGGTGAGTTAAAATAAAAATGTTCAAGTTTTTTTTGGTTTTTTAAAAGGGGGAAAACCCCGGGGGTACCGCTTGCGGTTCTAGTTCTTATTATTCTTTTTTTCTTTTCTTAATTTGTGTTAATTTTGGGGGTTTGGTTTTTTTCCCCTTGATCAGAACAATGGAAAAATTTTTGCAATATTTAAAACCATGGGGTTTTTTGGATGCAATGAATTTATTTAATTTGACTTTTAAATAATTTCAGATTGACGTCGGTAAAAAAAATTCCCCCCGGGGGCCCACAGCCATTTTTTTGGGCCCCCTTTTTTATCAAAATTTCACAGAATGTGATTTACTGTAAGGGCCTTTTTGGGTCCTTTTTTCCCCAAAATTGAAAAGGAAAGGTCTTTGGCGAATGCGATTCGAAAAATACGTAATTTTTCAAATGCGATAAAATCGCTTCCGAAGAGCTGAAAGCGAATTTGGTCTAAAAATTTTATCTCCAAACTTCTATAAAACTAAAAAGATAACGCCATATACGTACATGACTCATAATGCAAAAAAAATTTTGTATTAAAACTTAAGGGGTTTTAATCCTGTGGCTTTTTTTTTGTATATTTGTTAAATTTTGTCTGAAGATGCGATTAGATTCAGGACCATGTTTTTTCTTTCCGGGGTAAATATTCAATTATGGTTTTTTTTTTGGCCTTAAAATAAAAAAAAGGAATTTACGGGACACTGCTATAATTTGTATGTTTTAAAAAGCCCTTTTAGATATTTTTAGTTTTTGATGTCGGGGTTGAAGGGGTTTAAAAGGGGAAAAAAAAAATTTGGTAACCCCTTTGTTTAACGTTTAATCAAAAACCCTTTGTTTTTTAAAATATGATGATAATATTTTTGTAGCAATTTTTGGCATTCTTTTGAGCCAAATTTTAATGTTTGGCCCAAAATTGATGGAAAAGGGAAAAAAAAAAGAAATTTGTTATGTATTGGTGAATTTTCATTTTTCAGGGGTTTAAGAGTTGTATCTCAAAAAATTAGAAATTCCTAAACAAAAGCGGTGAAAATTTAAAATTATTAGCGATTATTGGGGGACCTTAATTTTTAAAATTGACAAAGTAAAGGAAGTTCTCAAAAAAAGTTTTTAAACATGTTGAATTTCACGTTTCCGTGTTGTAAAATTTTTTCGGTAAACCCCAAATCATTAAAAAAAGCAAAAACCAAAAGGGGTTTAATGTGAGAATTTTAAGACATTATTTTGGTACTTTTTTTTAAAATTGTTAAGTAAGGGTTTCACAAAAAGAAAAAAACCCCAAGTGAAGTTTTTTTTAAATATCCCACTTTCGCTTTCCCTTAATTTAAGCTTTTTGGAAAATTTTTAATTTACAACTATTATTATTAAAATGAAAAAAAAATTTTTTTTTCCCTATTTAATTACTAGCTAAAAAAGCGACCGTTCCCCGGGGCGAGGGTTAAGGCCGCCCCGGGGCGGAAAGTCGGGGTTCGATCCCCCACCCCACATCCCAAAATTGTAAAAAATGTTATAGCCCCTTGTTTGGGGCCAGTAAAAGGGTATTTGCAGGACGGAAGCGCGGGACGGGGGTCGGGTGTGGCATGCCCAAAAATTACGGGTGATCTGCAGGGGTATTTATACCCCCAGAAGTGGCTCGGACGGCTGAATTTTGTCGGTGGGACTTAAACCCCAAAAACAAAAGTTTCAATATGGCAGTTTTACACACCGATCACTAACCCCGAGGGTGCACACGGGCAGTTGACGTTTTTGTAAACGTTTTTAAAATTTTTAATAATCGTTTATAAAAAAATTTACAAAAATGAGGAGTTTCGGAAATATTTTTGAAAGGGACCCAAGGAAAGAAAAAGTGCAAAAATTTAAAAACTAAATAAAGTTTTTTATTGGTTTAACCCCCCCGACAGTTTTTTAATTTTTGGAACAAGTCACAAATGTAGTGTTTTCCACTGCACATACCGTTAGAAGTTGGAAAAACACCCACACATTACCGGAACCCCGGGGCCCATCCCAAAATACCCCTTTTTAAGCTGACGCCAACCGGGAGCATTTTCCCGTACCCATTTTTACGAATTTGGTAATACAAAATTGAAATTGAAAAACGTTTTTAAACAACTTCAATCAGGTTTCTTGTTTGTTTTTGGGTTTTTGGGGGTTCACCTTGAATTTCCCCCCTGACACCCCACTTTTTTTTAAAAGATTATTTTTTTTTTGTTTTTTCCTTAATGTCAAGTTTTTTCTGATTTTTCCAACAATTTAAAAAGAAAATAAATAAAACAAAAAAGCCTACATAAATTGTTGAATCGAAAAAAAAAATGAGCCGAGGTCAAAAATGCGCAAATTTATGTGTTAAACCAATTGGGAAAACGGCCCGGGGTTTAATATTTAACAACACCTGACGTAACACTTATAGGCCCCCATCTTCTAAATAGCAGCATAACGTATAATAGGGGGGGGCAAACTCAAGTTATCGTTTTAATTTAAAAAGGGGGTCATTTTTTTTAGTAAGCATTAAGTCCATTAAATCGGTGTGGCGCGGCAAAGCCAAATACATGCGTATGAATTTAGTGCACCGGTCGGCCATTTCACGCCAATTTTCTCAAAAATTCCCCCCTCATTAATGCAAACAAATAAGATTGTTGTGCAATAGGCCTCCAAATTGGGCATTTTATGACTTTTTTAAAACTGTTCTATAGAATTCAATCCTTTATTGCATGTCTTTCATCAAAATCTCACTTTTAATTCAGCATTAAATAGGGTCCCTTTTTTCTGTGTGGGCACATCCGGTAACAAAGGGCAGGTAATTATGGTCTAATTCTATTTTGGGAACACATAAAGCTCCGTTCTCGACACATCTTGACGCACATGCGCAGTAAAGGTGCTTGAAGCGGGTTTTTTAAATGATCAGTTGATTTAGCGGAATAATGTTTAGTGACAAGTTGATGCCGATTAAATGAAATAAAGGGAGACAAAATTTGAAAAAATGGAATGATTTCTTGGACAAAATATAATTTCAAACCTAAGAGAGAATTTAACAGTTTAAAACCGTCACTCGCTACGCTCATTCTGGCTTCTTAACTTTTTAAATTCTCTCTTAATAAACACTAACTATAATGAAAACGTCGTCTCCATCGTATGTACAAGCATTATTGAAATTTAACTCACGGGCTACACGCGTCGACGAATCTATTGCATGTAGCATTTAGGGTTTTTTTTTATTCCCGCGACTGTACACGAAATTAAAAAAAAAAAATAATTTGATATGCAGAATTAATAGTTTAATTTTAATTGCTTATATTTTGAAAAACTATAAAACAGACCCAAATATGCTACAATTGAATTGTAGGGATTTTCAGCGACTTTTATTTTGGTACCTAGAAATACTAACTTGGAATCTCTCGCCCCTCACCGCTGTGGGTTCGAATTCCGGTAGGGACTTGGGGATTTTTCTGGGGAAGCCTTCCAGCGGGGTTGCGGTGGTCGGTGGTTATATCCGCGTATCTCTGTGTACGGGGTCTTCCTCCACTGTAATTAGCTGGACGTCCTCTATATGATTGAAATACTATCACAGCGACGGTAACCCAAAAACAAACAACAACAACAACAAAATTTAAAATTGGTCAAGTTATTAGAAAGCGATATCAAAATAAAGATTTATTTATTTTCGACATATGGCTTACTTCACAAATTTCATGCATGAGAAGTCTATACGAAAAAAAAAGTAAAAGTAGGAAATATAAAATATATTCTTTCTAACGGTATTAATTTTACATTTCAAAATGTTGCAGAAGTCCTATCATTCGTATCAACGAATGAAAACTAGTTAGGACTTTCTGCCTAAAGCCAAAAAAAAAGTCCAGTTGGGTTTGTACTGTTTATTATTATTAGGGCTTTCTGCCTAAAGCAGAAAGTCCTGTTGGGTTTTTTACTGTTTATTAGGACTTTCTGCCTAAAGCAGAAAGTCCTATTGGGTTTGTTATGTTTATTATTATTGGACTTTTTGCCTAAAGCAGAAAGTCCTATTGGGTTTTAGGATTAAAAAGCTTCAGGATGAGATAGAAAGTTGAAACTTACACAGTTTGCAGTTCTGCAGAATTTCTACAAAAATCTTGAGTCTTGACGTCATATGACGTCTTGTGACGTCATAAGCATACTTCTTTTAATTTTATATTGGGCAATGATTTTTGACATGATGCCAGTTGTTCAGAATAACGAAAAATTTCAGAGTTATGACAGGGAAAATATGCCCTTTTTGAAAAAAGCATCTTTAGCACACTATGACGTCATGTGATGTCAGGCTAAATATAGTAAAAATGGTGTCACGCTCTACAGCCGCATTTATGGTCGGATTTTCTTCAAATTTTCACAGATGGTACTCTTGAAAGTTAGGTGTGCATATGTCAGCAATCGAAATTCCGAAAGACCGAAGTTCTGTGGCTGAATAAGATTCGAAATAGGACCGAAAATTTCATTTTTGGATTACAGAGCTTCAGGATGAGATAGAAAGTTGAAAAATTAAAAAAGTTTTTCAGTTCTGCAGAAAATTTTTACATAGTTTTGAGTTATGATCATATGACGTCATGTGACGTCACAGACTAATAATTAGTTCTTTCATTTGCACTAATTTCGGAATATAATGTCAATTGTTCAGCATGAACATGAAAATTTCCCAGAGGTGAGTCATTACATAAAAACTTCTATCTCCTGCTTTTTGCATTAACACAGCTTGCAGAAAGTCCTATCATTCGTTTTCACGAATGACATCAGTTCTTCTTCTTCTTCTTCTTCTTCTTATTATTCTTTTTTTCTTCCTAACTAAACGCTTTTTTTCTATGTTGCAATACTCCTAGACGATGAAATTTTTATGACTTATTAGCCACGTGGGGAAAATTTTTGATTTCTAGATTTTCATATGCCTATGACGTCATAATGACGTCACATTTGAAATATGCTACAAAAGTTTGTACGCGGTCTACAGCCATTTTTTGTGAACCGATTTTCATCAAATTTTCACAGATTGTGTATATTAAGTTCTAGTTGTGCATCCCGGGTCCGTTTTTCAAATTCGAAAAGTCCATGGTTCTATAGCGAATCCAAGATTCGAACCCAAAGGCGAAAATTTTTTAAATGCTTATAAAATCTGTCCTATTTAAGAAAGAAAGTTGATATTAGTCAGTATATAGGTCTCTAGAAGTTTTAAACATTTTTTGAAAATATATGTCATATACGTCACGTGACGTCTTTATATGATAAGTATTTCTAATATTAACAAGAAATTTTATATTTTGAAATTGTCGAAAGCAATGAAAATTTAAAGACACATGCTTCAATCGCTGAAATTTTGATTTCTATATTTTCATATGCCTATGACGTCAATGACGTCACACTGGAAAATGCAACAAAAGTTTGTACGCGGTCTACAGCCATTGTTTATGAACCGTTTTTCATCAAATTTTTCACAGAATGTGTATATTTAAGTTCTAGTTGTGCATCCCGGTGTCCTTTTTCAAAAATCGAAAAGTCCAAGGTTCTATAGCGATTCCCAAGATTCAACCAAGGTCGTAAATTTTCAAATTCTTATAAAATCGTCCTATTTAGATAGAAAAAATGATATTGGTCAGTATATAGGTCTCTGGGAGTCTAAACATTTTGTGAAAATAAATGCATATGACTTGCGTGACGTCATTATATGATAATAAATTTTTCTAATTCTAACAAGATTATTTTATTTTTAAAAATTTTCGAAGGGCAATGAAAAATTAATGACGCATCTTCAGATACGGTAATTTCGATTTCAAAGATTTTCAGAAGCCTATGACGTCATATGAGTCACTTTTTGAAATTGACTACGAAAGTTTGTACATGGCCAGAGCCATTATTAATGGGCGATTTTCATCAAATTTTCACGAATGTGTATTTTTAAGTTCAGTTGTGCATCTCGTTGTCCTTTTTCAAAATGCGAAAAGTCCATGGTTCTATAGCGATTCCAAGATTCGAACCAAGGTCGTAAATTTTTAAATTCTTATAAAATCGTCCCTATTTGAGATAGAAAATGATATTGGGTCAGTATATAGGTCCTGGGAGTCTTAAACATTTTGTGAAAATAAATGTCATATGACGTTGCGTGACGTCATTATAATAAGAATTTCAAATTTTCTAACAAGATTATTTCTTATCTTGAAATTTTCGAAGGGCAATGAAAAATTAATGACGCATGCTTCAGATACTGTAATTTCGATTTCAAAGACTTTCAGAAGCCTATACGTCATATGACGTCACATTTGAAATTGACTACGAAAGTTTGTACATGGTCCAGACCCTTTTATTAATGGGGCCGATTTTCATCAAATTTTCACAAATGTGTATATTAAGTTCTAGTTGAGCATCTCGTTGTCCGTTTTCAAAATGCGAAAAGTCCAGGGTTCTATAGCGATTCCAAGATTGAACCAAGGTCGAAATTTTTAAATGCTTATAAAATCGGTCCTATTTGAGATAGAAAAGTGATATTTGGTCAGTAATAGGCTCTAAGGTCTTAAAATTTGTGAAAATAAATGTCATATGACGTCACGTGACTCATTATATGATAAGTATTTCTAATATTAACAAGAGTATTTCTATATATTTAAATTGTCAAAGGGGCAATGAAAATTTAATGACAAAGATTCAGACACTAAAATTTTTCGATTTCAATAATTTTCAGAACCTATGACGTCATATGACGTCCATTTGAAATTGACTACGAAAGTTTGTACACGGTCCAGAACCATTATAATGGGCCGATTTTCATCAAATTTTCACAGAATGTGTATATTACGTTCTTTTTGTGTATACCGGTGTCCGATTTTCAAAATTCGAAAAGTCCAGCATCATGGCGGATCCAAGATTCGAACTAAGGACGTAAATTTTTTAAAATGCTTATAAAAACTGTCCTATTTGAATAGAAAGTTGAAATTTTGTCAGTTAGTAGGTCTCTGGGAGTTTTAACAATTATGTAAAAATAAACGTCATATGACGTCACGTGACGTCATTTTTTTTTATTATTATTCTTTTCTTTTTCTAACTAAACCCCTTATTTTAATATGTTCAATAGTCCTAGGACGATAAATTTTTTTTATTGGTTATTAGTCACGTAGAGGAAATTTTGATTTCTATACTGTCAGCACCTTATGACGCACATGACGTCACAGCTAAAAATATTGAAAAAAGGTGTTCGCGCTTTACAGCCGTCATTTATGGTCGGATTTTCTTCAAATTTTCACAGATGGTACACTTGAAACTAAGGTGTACATATCCTTCACTAACCGAAATTCCGAAAGCCCGAAGTTCTGTGACTTAAATAAGATTCGAACATAGGACCGAAAATTTCATTTTAGCATTAAAGAGCTTCAGGATGAAATAGAAAGTTGAAACTTACACAGTTTGCAGTTCTGCAGAATTTCTACAAATATTTTTAGTTGTGACGTCATATGACGTCATGTGACGTCATAAGCATGCATCTTAATTTTCATTTAAAGGCAATGATTTCGACATGATGCCAGTTGTTCAGAATAATGAAAATTTCAGACTTATGACAGTAAAGTATGAGCTTTTGAACAAAAGCATCTTCAGCACCATATGACGTCAGAGCTAAAAATAGTGAAAAATAGTGTTCGCGCTCTACAGCCGCCATTTATGGTCGGATTTTCTTCAAATTTTCACAGATTGTACATCTTGAAACTAAGGTGTGCATATCCTGTCAGCTAACCGAAAGACCGAAGTTCTGTGGCTGAAATAAGATTCGAACATAGGACCGAAAATTTCATTTTAGGATTAAAGAGCTTCAGAATGAGATAGAAAGTTGAAACTTACACAGTTTGCAGTTCTGCAGAATTTCTACAAATATTTTTAGTTGTGACGTCATATGACGTCATGTGACGTCATAAGCATACTTCTTAATTTTCATATTAGGACAATGATTTAGACATGATGCCAGTTGTTGAGAATAATGAAAATTTCAGAGTTATGACGGTAAAGTATGCGCTTTTGAACAAAAGCATCTTTAGCACCCTATGACGTCATGTGACGTCAGGGTTAAAAATAGTGAAAATTGGTGTTCGCACTCTACAGCCGCCATTTATGGTCGGATTTTCTTCAAATTTTCACAGATTGTACATCTTGAAACTAAGGTGTGCATATCCTGTCAGCTAACCGAAAGACCGAAGTTCTGTGGCTGAAATAAGATTCGAACATAGGACCGAAAATTTCATTTTAGGATTGAAGAGCTTCAGATGAGATAGAAAGTTGAAACTTACACAGTTTGCAGTTCTGCAGCATTTCTATAAATATTTTGAATCGTGACGTCATAGGACGTCATAAGCATACCACTTAATTTTAATTTGGGGCAATGATTTCGACATGATGCCAGTTGTTCAGAATAATGAAAATTTAAGAGTTATTGCAGTAAAGTATGCGCTTTTGAGCAACAGCATTTTCAGCACCCTATGACGTCACCTGACGTAAGAGCTAAAAATAGTGAAAAATGGTATTCGCGCTCTACAGCCGCCATTTGTGATCAGATTTTCTTCAAATATTTACAGATGGTACATCTTGAAACTAAGGCCTGAATATTTTGTCAGCTAACCTTAATTCCGAAAAACCGAAGTATTGTGGCTGAAGTAAGATTCGAACATAGAACCTTTGAACTAGAAATTAAATTTGCAGTCATGTCCTGACGTCATATAACATCATGTTACGTCACAGACTAATACTTAGTTCTTATCATTTGCACTAATTTCGGAATATAATGTCAATTGTTCAGCATGAACATGAAATACTACCAGAGGTGAATCATTACATGAAACTTCTTTCTCCTGCTTTTTGCATTAACACAGCTTGCAGAAAGTCCTATCATTCGTTTTCACGAATGACATCTAGTTATTAGGGCTTTCTGCCTCAAGCAGAAAGTCCTATTGGGTTTGTTCTGTTTTTTTATTATTCTTATTCTTTTTTTCTTCCTCTTGTATTTGTGTTTATTTTGATGTGTTGCCAATGGCCCAGAACAATGAAAATTTTATGGTAGATATTTCAAATCATGAGCTTTTGGATGCAATGAATTTCATATTCATATGACGTCATATAACGTCAGATTTGACGTCAGGTGAAAAAGTTTGTACGCGGTCTACAGCCATTATTTCTGGACCGATTTTCATCAAAATTTCACAGAATATGTATGTTACGCTCTAGTTGTGCATCCCGGTGTCCGTTTTTCAAAATTCGAAAAGTCCATGGTTCTATAGCGAATCCAAGATTCGAACCAAGGTCGTAAATTTTTAAATGCTTATAAAATCTGTCCTATTTAAGAAAGAAAGTTGATATTTAGTCAGTATATAGGTCTCTAGAAGTTTTAAACATTTTGTGAAAATAAATGTCATATGACGTCACGTGACGTCATTATATGATAATGTATTTCTAATATTAACAAGAATATTTCTATATGTTGAAATTGTCGAAGGGCAATGAAAATTTAAAGACACATGCTTCAAACGCTGAAATTTTGATTTCTATAATTTTCATATGCCTATGACGTCATATGACGTCACATTTGAAATATGCTACAAAAGTTTGTACGCGGTCTACAGCCATTGTTTGTAAACCGATTTTCATCAAATTTTCACAGATTGTGTATATTAAGTTCTAGTTGTGCATCTCGGTGTCCGTTTTTCAAAATTCGAAAAGTCCAAGGTTCTATATCGATTCCAAGATTCGAACCAAGGTCGTTAATGTTCAAATTCTTATAAAATCGGTCCTATTTGAGATAGAAAGATGATATTAGGTCAGTATATAGGTCTCTGGGAGTCTTAAACATTTTGTGAAAATAAATGTCATATGACGTCACGTGACGTCATTATATGATAATGAATTTCTAATTCTAACAAGATTATTTCTATATGTTGAAATTTTTGAAGGGCAATGAAAATTTTATGCCGCATGCTTCAGATGCGAAATTTCGATTTCAATGATTTTCAGAAGCCTATGACGTCATATGACGTCACATTTGAAATTGACTACGAAAGTTTGTACACGGTCCAGAGCCATTATTAATGGGCCGATTTTCATCAAACTTTCACAGAATGTGTATATTTAGTTCTAGTTGTGCATCTTGGTGTCCGTTTTTCAAAATCCGAAAAGTCCATGGTTCTTCAGCGAATTCAAGATTCGAACCGAGGTCGTAAATTTTTAAATGCTTATAAAATCGGTCCTATTTGAGAAAGAAAAGTGATATTTGGTCAGTGGCTCTAAGAGTCTTAAAGATTTTGTGAAAATAAACGTCATATGACGTTACGTGACGTCATTATATGATAATGTATTTCTAATATTAACAAGAGTATTTCTATATGTTGAAATTTCAAGGGCAATGAAAATTTAATGACAATGATTAGACGAAATTTTTAAGGTTTTCGTCATATGACGTCACATTTGAAATTGACTACAAAAGTTTGTACACGGTCCAGAGCCATTATTAATGGGCCGATTTTCATCAAATTTTCACAGAATGTGTATATTACGTTCTTATTGTGTATACCGGTGTCCGTTTTTCAAAATTCGAAAAGTCCAAGCATATATGGCGGATCCAAGATTCGAACCAATGACGTCAATATTTAAATGCTTATAAAAACTGTCCTATTTGAGATAGAAAGTTGAAATTTTGTCAGTAAGTAGGTCTCTAGGTGTCTTAACAATTATGTGAAAATAAACGTCACATGACGTCACGTGACGTCATTTGTTTATTATTATTATTCTTTTCTTCTTCCTAACTAAACGCTTATTTTAATATGTTGCAATAGTCCTAGGACGATGAAATGTTTATGGGTTATTAGGCACGTGAGGAAATTTTGATTTCACCCCTACTGCATATATGTAGCCATATCTCAATAAATATCGATTTTTGTAAATATATGTATGAATAAAAATTATAGCTGAATAATTGACGTTTCCAAAGATATTTAGTTTATTAAAATTGGTTAACGCAATACAAAGTTATAAGGAAAAAATCTAAATGAAATGAAGCTAATTTTGCTGATAATATGCTGTTTTCTTGAGGTTTAACAGTCAATATCTCAGAAACGACTGAAGATAAGTTCATACATTATGCGTATAAAATGTAGCATGTTTTTTAAGAGCTTTCTAACGGTACCAAGTTTATTGAAATTGGACTTCATATAAGAAAGTTACATGGAAAATAAGATATTTCATAATCATGCATCATAAAAATATGGAAAAGGTCACGCGCAGGGGTCACCAAGCTTAAATACTTGCGCAACGACTTAAAAAAAAAAAAAAAAAAAATATATCAAATTGCAATTGATGGGCTATATCTTGATTTTTTTTTTATTTTTTTTTTTTTTTTCCCGAATGTTGACTGTTTCCAAAATAAGCATTGAAGTTAATACATGTACAACGGCACAAGACAAAAATCCGTATTTGCAACACTATGTAGCTAGCGAGCAGTTTGCAAGCCTTGAAAAATTCACACGCAGCCCAACATTTTAGACCATCTAAAAACTGCATTGTTATGCTAACGATATTCATATTGCATCAGTTTGTAGGCTGGGATGTTACCTTTCAAAATATCACCATAGTTCGAAATTCCAGGAATTTATGGCAAAACTACGGAAGCCCAAACACGCCAAAATCGCTAAATACGTTTAACTACGTTACAGGTGTCGAAAGGATATAGCACTATACAAATATTCAATACTTCTTCCTACTGAGGCTAAAATTAAACAAGGTTACAACTGAGCTGGAGTGATGAAATTCTATGTGTGATGAAAGTTAGAAACTTACATTTGAACACTGTTTCATTTTTCTTCCATGTCATATGACATAGTATAAATTTTGTATGTAAACTACATGTGCAAGATATGGGCGGACTTTTATTAAAATTCACAGAATGTGTTCTATTTGTGCTATTTTATATAGAAATAGAGGAGATAGAAAGTTGCAATTTGGACAGATTATAGCAGATGTTGCAGAAAGTCCTATCATTCGTTTAAACGAATGACATCTAGTTATTATTAGGACTTTCTGCCTAAAGCAGAAAGTCCTATTGGGTTTGTTATGTTTATTATTATTAGGACTTTCTGCCTAAAGCAGAAAGTCCTATTGGGTTTGTACTGTTTATTAGGACTTTCTGCCTACAGGCAGAAAGTCCTATTGGGTTTGTACTGTTTTTTTATTAGGACTTTCTGCCCTTTCGGCAGAAAGTCCTATTGGGTTTGTACTGTTTATTCTTCTTCTTCTTATTAGGACTTTCTGCCTAAAGCAGAAAGTCCTATTGGGTTTGTACTGTTTATTATTATTATTTTTTCTTCTTCCTAATAAAGTTATTTTTATATTGCAATAGTCCTAGGAGATGAAATTTTTGGTTTTGTCACGTGAGGAAATTTTGATTTCAATGATTTTCAGCACCCTATGACGTCACATGACGTCACAGCTAAAAATAGTGAAAAATGATGTTCGCGCTCTACAGCCGTCATTTATGGTCGGATTTTCTTCAAATTTTCACAGATGGTACATCTTGAATCATAGGTGTGCATATCCTGTCAGCTAACCGAAATTCCGAAAGACCGAAGTTCTGTGGCTGAAATAAGATTCGAACATAGGACCGAAAATTTCATTTTAGGATAAAAGAGCTTCAGGATGAGATAGAAAGTTGAAACTTAAACAGTTTGCAGTTCTGCAGAATTTCTACAAATATTTTGAGGCGTGACGTCATATGACGTCATGTGACGTCATAAGCATACTTCTTAATTTTCATTTTAGGGCAATGATTTCGACATGATGCCAGTTGTTCAGAATAATGAAAATTTCAGAGTTATGAAAGGAAAGTATGCGCTTTTGAACAAAAGCATCTTCAGCACCCTATGACGTCACATGACGTCACAGCAAAAAATAGTGAAAAATGGTGTTTACGCTCTACAGCCGTCATTTATGGTCGGATTTTCTTCAAATTTTCACAGATGGTACATTTTGAAACTCAGGTGTGCATATCTTGTCAACTAACCGAAATTCCCAAAGACCGAAGTTCTGTGGCTGAAATAAGATTCGAACATAGGACCGATAATTTCATTTTAGGATTAAAGAGCTTCCTGATGAGATAGAAAGTTGAAACTTACACAGTTTACAGTTCTGCAGAATTTCTACATATATCTTGAGTCTTGACGTCATATGACGTCTTGTGACGTCATAAGCATACTTCTTAATTTTCATTTTTGGGCAATGATTTTGACATGATGCCAGTTGTTCAGAATAATGAAAATTTCAGAGTTATGAGAGTAAAATATGCCCTTTTGAACAAAAGCATCTTTAGCACACTATGACGTCATGTGACGTCAGAGCTAAATATAGTGAAAAATGGTGTTCACGCTCTACAGCCGTTATTTATGGTCGGTTTTTTCTTCAAATTTTCACAGATGGTACATCTTGAAAGTTAGGTGTGCATATCCTGTCAGCTAATCGAAATTCCGAAAGACCGAAGTTCTGTGGCTGAAATAAGATTCGAACATAGGACCGAAAATTTCATTTTAGGATTAGAGAGCTTCAGGATGAGATAGAAAGTTGAAACTTAAACAGTTTGCAGTTCTGCAGAATTTCTACAAATATTTTGAGTCGTGACGTCATATGACGTCACGTGACGTCATTTGTTTCTTACTATTATTCTTTTCTTCTTCCTAACTAAACGCTTATTTTAATATGTTGCAATAGTCCTAGGACGATGAAATTTTTATGGCTTATTAGGCACGTGAGGAAATTTTGATTTCACCCCTACTGCATATATGTAGCCATATCTCAATAAATATCGATTTTTGTAAATATATGTATGAATAAGAATTATAGCTGAATAATTGACGTTTCCAAAGATATTTAGTTTATTAAAATTGGTTTACGCAATACCAATTTATAAGCAAAAAAACTAAACGAAATGAAGCTAATTTTGCTGATAATATGCTGTTTTCTTGAGGTTTAACAGTCAATATCTCAGAAACGACTGAAGATAAGTTTATACATTATGCGTATAAAATGTAGCATGTTTTAAGAGCTTTCTAACGGTACCAAGTTTATTGAAATTGGACTTCATATAAGAAAGTTACATGGAAAATAAGATATTTCATAATCATGCATCATAAAAATATGGAAAAGGTCACGCGCAGGGGTCACCAGGCTTAAATACTTGCGCAACGACTTAAAAAAAAAAAAAAAAAAAAAAAAAAAAAAAAAAAAAAATCAAATTGCAATTAATGGGCTATATCTTGATTTTGTTCTTTTTTTTTTGTTGTTGTTGTTGTTTTTTGTCGAATGTTGACTGTTTCCAAAATAAGCATTGCAGTTAATACATGTACAACGGCACAAGACAAAAATCCGTATTTGCAACACTATGTAGCTAGCGAGCAGTTTGCAAGCCTTGAAAAATTCACACGTAGCCCCACATTTTAGACCATCTAAAAACTGCATTGTTATGCTAACGATATTCATATTGCATCAGTTTGTAGGCTGGGATGTTACCTTTCAAAATATCACCATAGTTCGAAATTCCAGGAATTTATGGCAAAACTACGGAAGCCCAAACACGCCAAAATCGCTAAATACGTTTAACTACGTTACAGGTGTCGAAAGGATATAGCACTATACAAATATTCAATACTTCTTCCTAATGAGGCTAAAATTAAACAAGGTTACAACTGAGCTGGAGTGATGAAATTCTATGTGTGATGAAAGTTAGAAACTTACATTTGAACACTGTTTCATTTTTCTTTCATGTCATATGACATAGTATAAATGTTGTATGTAAACTACATGTGCAAGATATGGGCGGACTTTTATTAAAATTCACAGAATGTGTTCTATTTGTGCTATTTTATATAGAAATAGAGGAGATAGAAAGTTGCAATTTGGACAGATTATCTATTATGTCATCTTCTATATATACTATATAAAGCAGATGTTGCAGAAAGTCCTATCATTCGTTTAAACGAATGACATCTAGTTATTATTATTATTCTTTTCTTCTTCCTAACTAAACGCTTATTTTAATATGTTGCAATAGACCTAGGACGATGAAATTTTTATGGCTTATTAGTCACGTGAGGAAATTTTGATTTCAATGATTTTCAGCACCCTATGACGTCACATGACGTCACAGCTAAAAATAGTGAAAAATGGTGTTCGCGCTCTACAGCCGTCATTTATGGTCGGATTTTCTTCAAATTTTCACAGATGGTACATCTTGAATCAAAGGTGTGCATATCCTGTCAGCTAACCGAAATTCCGAAAGACCGAAGTTTTGTGGCTGAAATAAGATTCGAACATAGGACCGAAAATTTCATTTTAGGATTAAAGAGCTCCAGGATGAGATAGAAAGTTGAAACTTACACAGTTTGCAGTTCTGCAGAATTTCTACAAATATTTTCAGTCAGAACGTCATATGACGTCATGTGACGTCATAAGCATACTTCTTAATTTTCATTTTAGGGCAATGATTTTGACATGATGCCAGTTGTTCAGAATAATGAAAATTTCAGAGTTATGAAAGTAAAGTATGCGCTTTTGAACAAAAGCATCTTGAGAATCCTATGAGGTCACATGACGTCACAGCTAAAAATAGTGAAAAATGGTGTTCGCGCTCTACAGCCGTCATTTATGGTCGGATTTTCTTCAAATTTTCACAGATGGTACATCTTGAATCAAAGGTGTGCATATCCTGTCAGCTAACCGAAATTCCGAAAGACCGAAGTTGTGTGGCTAAAATAAGATTCGAACATAGGACCGAAAATTTCATTTTAGGATTAAAGAGCTTCAGGATGAGATAGAAAGTTGAAACTTACACAGTTTGCAGTTCTGCAGAATTTCTACATATATTTTGAGTCGTGACGTCATATGACGTCATGTGACGCCATAAGCATACTTCTTAATTTTCATATTAGGGCAATGATTTCGAGATGATGCCAGTTGTTCAGAATAATCTAAATTTCAGAGTTATGAGAGTAAAGTATGCGCTTTTGAACAAAAACATCTTCAGCACCCTATGACGTCATGTGACGTCACAGCTAAAAATAGTGAAAAATGGTGTTCGCGCTCTACAGCCGTCATTTATGGTCGGATTTTCTTCAAATTTTCACAGATTGTACATCTTGAAACTAAGGTGTGCATATCCTGTCAGCTAACCGAAATTCCGAAAGACCGAAGTTCTGTGGCTGAAATAAGATTCGAACATAGGACCGAAAATTTCATTTTAGGATTAAAGAGCTTGAGAATGAGACAGAAAGTTGAAACTTACAAAGTTTGCAGTTCTTCATAATTTCTTAACATATTTAGAGTCGTGACGTCAAATGTCGTCATATGACGTCATAAGCATACTTCTTAATTTTCATTTTAGAGCAATGATTTCGACATGATGCCAGTTGTTCAGAATAATGAAAATTTCAGAGTTATGACAACAAAGTATACGCTTTTGAACAGAAGCATCTTCAGCACCCTATGACGTCATGTGACGTCTGAGCTAAAAATAGTGAAAAATGGTGTTAACGCTCTACAGCCGCCATTTATGGTCGGATTTTCTTCAAATTTTTACAGATGGTACATTTTGCAACTAAGGTGTGAATATTTTGTCAGCTAACCTTAATTCCTAAAAACCTAAGTATTGTGGCTGAAGTAAGATTCGAACATAGGACCTTTAAACTAGAAATCAAGTTTGCAGTCATGTCCTGACGTCATATGACATCATGTTACGTCACAGACTAATACTTAGTTCTTATCATTTGCACTGATTTCGGAATATAATGTCAATTGTTCAGCATGAACATGAAATACTACCAGAGGTGAGTCATTAGATGAAACTTCTATCTCCTGCTTTTTGCATTAACACAGCTTGCAGAAAGTCCTATCATTCGTTTTCACGAATGACATCTAGTTATTATTATTATTCTTTTTTTCTTCCAACAAACGCTTATTTTTCTATGTTGCAATACTCCTAGGACGATGAAATTTTTATGACTTATTAGTCACGTGAGGAAATTTTGATTTCTATGATTTTCATATGCCTATGACGTCATATGACGTCACATTTGAAATATGCTACAAAAGTTTGTACGCGGTCTACAGCCATTGTTTGTGAACCGATTTTCATCAAATTTTCACAGATTGTCTATATTAAGTTCTAGATGTGCATCCCGGTGTCCGTTTTTCAAAATTCGAAAAGTCCATGGTTCTATAGCGAATCCAAGATTCGAACCAAGGTCGTAAATTTTTAAATGCTTATAAAATCTGTCCTATTTAAGATAGAAAGTTGATCTTTAGTCAGTATATAGGTCTTTAGAAGTTTTAAATATTTTGTGAAAATAAATGTCATATGACGTCCCGTGACGTCATTATATGTTAATGTATTTCTAATATTAACAAGAATATTTCTATATGTTGAAATTGTGTAAGGGCAATGAAAATTTAATGACACATGCTTCCAACACTGAAATTTTGATTTCTGTGATTTTCATATGCCTATGACGTCATATGACGTCACATTTGAAATATGCAACAAAAGTTTGTACACTGTCCAGAGCCATTATTAATAGACCGATTTTCATGAAATTTTCACAGAATGTGTATATTAAGTTCTAGTTGTGCATCCCGGTGTCCGTTTTTCAAAATTCGAAAAGCCTAAGGTTATATAGCGATTCCAAGATTCGAACCAAGGTCGTAAATTTTTAAATGCTAATAAAATCGGTCCTATTTGAGATAGAATGTTGAAATTTTGTCAGTTAGTAGGTCTCTGGGTGTCTTAACAATTATGTGAAAATAAACGTCATATGACGTCACGTGACGTAATTTTTTCATTATTATTATTCTTTTCTTCTTCCTAACTAAACGCTTATTTTGATATGTTGCAATATTCCTAGGACGATGAAATTTTTATGGGTTATTAGGTACATTAGGAAATTTTGATGTCAGTGATTGTCAGCACCCTATGACGTCACATGACGTCACAGCTAAAAATAGTGAAAAAAGGTTTTAGCGCTCTACAGCCGTCATTTATGGTCGGATTTTCTTCAAATTTTCACAGATGGTACATCTTGAATCAAAGGTTTGCATATCCTTCCAGCTTACCGAAATTCCGAAAGACCGAAGTTCTGTGGCTGAAATAAGATTCGAACATAGGACCGAAAATTTCATTTTAGGATTAAAGAACTTCAGGATGAGATAGAAAGTTGAAACTTACACAGTTTGCAGTTCTGCAGAATTTCTACATATATTTTGATTCCTGACGTCATATGACGTCATGTGACCTTATAAGAATACTTCTTAATTTTTATTTTAGGGCAATGATTTCGACATGATGCCAGTTGTTCAGAATAATGAAAATTTCAGAGTTACGACAGTAAAGTATGCGCTTTTGAACAAAAGCATCTTCAGCACCCTATGTAGTCATATGACGTCAGAGCTAAAAATAGTGAAAAATGGTGTTCACGCTCTACAGCCGCCATTTATGGTCGGATTTTCTTCAAATTTTCACAGATGGTACATCTTGAAACTAAGGTGTGCATATCCTGTAAGCTAACAGAATTTCCGAAAGACCGAAGTTCTGTGGCTGAAATAAGATTCGAACATAGGACCGAAAATTTCATTTTAGCATTAAAGAGCTTCAGGATGAGATAGAAAGTTGAAACTTACACAGTTTGCAGTTCTGCAGAATTTCTCAATATATTTTTAGTCGTGACGTCAAATGTCGTCATGTGACGTCATAAGCACATTTCTTAATTTTCATTTTAGGGCAATGATTTCGACATGATGCCAGTTGTTCAGAATAATGAAAGTTTTAGAGTTATGACAGTAAAGTATGCGCTTTTGAACAAAAGCATCTTCAGCACCCTATGACGTCATGTGACGTCAGAGCCAAAAATATTGAACAATGGTGTTCGCGCTCTACAGCGGCCATTTATGGTCGGATTTTCTTCTAATTTTCACAGATGGTACACCTTGAAACTAAGGTGTACATATCCTGCCAGCTTACCGAAATTCCGAAAAACCGAAGTTCTGTGGCTGAAGTAATATTCGAACATAGGACCAAAAATTTAATTTTAGGATTGAAGAGCTTCAGGATGAGATAGAAAGTTGAAACTTACACAGTTTGCAGTTCTGCAGCATTTCTACAAATATTTTGAATCGTGACGTCAGAGGACGTCATAAGCATACCACTTATTTTTAATTTGGGGCAATGATTTCGACATGATGCTAGTTGTTCAGAATAATGAAAATTTCAGAGTTATTGCAGTAAAGTATACGCTTTTGAGCAACAGTATTTTCAGCACCCTATGACGTCACGTGACGTCAGAGCTAAAAATAGTGAAAAATGGTGTTCGCGCTCTACAGCCGCCATTTATGATCAGATTTTCTTCAAATTTTTACAGATGGTACATCTTGAAACTAAGGTGTGAATATTTTGTCAGTTAACCTTAATTCCGAAAAACCGAAGTATTGTGGCTGAAGTAATATTCGAACATAGGACCAAAAAATTTCATTTTAGGGTTAAAGAACTTCGGGATGAGATAGAAAGTTGAAACTTACACAGTTTGCAGTTCTGCATAATTTCTACATATATTTTGAGTCGTGACGTCATATGACGTCATAAGCATACTACTACTACTGCTACTTATTTTTTTTCTTCGTAACGAAACGTTTATTTTTCGCGGAATACAATGTCAATTGTTCAGCATGAACATGAAATACTACCAGAGGTGAGTCATTACATGAAACTTCTATCTCCTGCTTTTTGCATTAACACAGGTTGCAGAAAGTCCTATCATTCGTTTAGACGAATGACTTCTAGTTATTCTTCTTCTTCTTATTCTTTTTTTCTTCCTCTTATATTTGTGTTAATTTCGAGGTGTTGCCATTGACTCAGAACAATGAAAATTTTAAGGCATATATTTCAAACCATGAGCTTTCGGATGCAATTAATTTTATATTCATACGACGTCATATAACGTCAGATTTGACGTCAGGTGAAAAAGTTTGTACGCGGTCTACAGCCATTATTTCTGGACCGATTTTCATCAAAATTTCACAGAATGTGTATGTTAGGCTCTAGTTGTGCATCCCGGTGTTCGTTTTTCCAAATTCGAAAAGGCAAAGGTTTATGGCGAATCCAAGATTAAAAAAATTTAAAAAAATTCCAAAATTGGACTGAATATTAGTCTCTATGTCTTCTTTACTTTCTGAAAAGATGACGTCATAATGCTATTAAAACTTTCGTATTAAAACTTAACGGTTTTTAAGCCCCGTAGGCTTTATTTTTTGTATGATTTGCTTGAAATTTTGTCTGAAGATGCAGTAATAGATTCTATGGAGCCATGTTACTTCCGTTTCCGGAAAATCCCAAAGGTCAAGGTCATATATCAATTATCGGGTTTTTCTTCGGCCTTAAATATCTCAAAAACGGTAACTATTCTATCGAGACACTATGCGTATAATTTGTAGTGCTTTGAAAGACCTTTCAGATGATATTTAGTTTTTGATGATCGGGGTTGACTCGGTTGAGTTATGGAGGAAAAATGAAAATTTGGTAACCCCCAGTGTGTTTAACTGTTTATATCTCGAAAACCTTTGATTTTTGAAAATATGATGATGATGAATATTATTTGTAAAACAATGTTTGGCGTTCTTTTGATGCTTAAGTTTAATATTGACCTAAGATTCATGGAGTAATGGGGGAAAAACAAATTCGTACATATAGCTTTGGTGATTTTTTCATTTTTCAGGTGGTTTAAGAGCTTGTATCTCAAAAAATATTAAAAATATTCCTATAGATAAAGCGTGTGAAATGTAGAGAATCTTCAGACAATTATTTTGGTACCTTAAGTTTTGAAATTGAACAAAGTATAAGGAAGTTACATAAAAAAAATAAGAATTTAAACAATGTAGAAATTCAGCGAGTTTCGTGTTTGCAAAGTTCTAACGGCTAATATCTCAAATGCTCATTAGAAATAAGTCGCTTCACCTTAAGCGAGTGAGGATGTAGAGAATTTTTAATACAAATATTTAATTTGGTACTAAGTTTAAAATTGATTAAATATAAGGAAGTTATATCAAAAATACGAATATAAACCTAAGTGTAAGAGTTTTCAGAAAATATCCTACTTTCGCTTTCACCTTAATTGAAGCATTTCGAAAATGTAAGTTTACAGATATGCATAGTCATAGCAAATTGAAAAAAACACTTTTTACTTATAATCATATTGAAATTACTAGCTAAACAAATGATCGTTCCGTGCCGAGTGTTTAGAGCGTTCGCTCGGTAGCGGGAATTCGTGGTTCGATACCAAAGTCGTAAAAAATGGTACTGTTTGCTCCCTTGCTTGACGCTCAGCATATAAGGGTAGTTGCAGGACTGGTTGGCTCGGTATCAGGATAATGTGACTGGGTGTGGTATCATGCCACATGTCTACGGCGTTATACTGCAGTGTGGCAGCACTATAACTGCATTAAGTAGACATCGTCTCCAAATGACTGAAATACTGTCGGTGGGACGTTAAACCCAACAAACAAACAAACTAAACAAGTGTTGACAATGATTTAATGTTTTGTCAAGTCATTTTATTTACGTTACTTATACATATCAGTTGCAGCATTGCGTTACCCATAATCCTTTGAGCGTTTTGACACATGTCATTTAGACCGTTGTTGAAACATTGCAATTTCCCGACTTTATTGTTGCATCAATCGATAAATGTTGTATAAGCTATATTCCAAATTTATGATAAATGATAACCTATGTGAAAATATATGTTATAGTACAATGTAATTTAAATGCCAGCTTGAGATACCATGAGCGTGTATAAGTGTAGACGTTTGAAACAAAATGATCAACACATGTCATCCGTTCAAGACTAATTTGTCCGTTAGCTAAACGCGCAAAATGAAGTAACTTTGTGTAATACACTCGTCTCGATCGTGGCCGTGGCCGAGCGGTTACAGTCGTGGACTACAAATATCTCAGCCCCTCACCGCTGTGGGTTCGAATCCCGATAGGGACTTCGGATTTTTCATGTGAGGAAGCCTTCCAGCTGGCTTGCGGTAGGTCGGTGGTTCTACCTGGGTACCTCTGTGTACTCGGGGTCTTCCTCCACCTGTAATTAGCTGGACGTCGCTATATATGATTGAAATACTATCACAGCGACGGTAAACCCCAATACAACAACAACAACAACAACAACGGAATATTAGAATATCTTAGCTATGTATATGCGTGTAAACGTTTCAATTATCAACGACTGCGACCTGAAACTTGGCCGAACAGTTTAGTGATGTACCAACATAAACACAACCTCACAGGCTCTCTGCATTTTCTGCAAGCATGCTGCCTGCGTACTTTGTGTTTTATTGTTGTGAAATAACAGTTTCATGCTTCTTGCCCTTCCAGTGTTTTTTTCACTGTCGGGGGGAAAGGAGTCCGGACCCAAAGGGGGTGGGAGTGAGCTTAAAAGGGGGGATTTTTCTGCTATGTATTATGTAAACCTCTTATTTAATGATGTTTTATTGCATAAAATATAAAAAGACCAATGATACAACATGTTTGAACAGTTTTATTAAGAATATAACAGTTAAAAAATGTAGCAGTGAGTCCATGCACACAGTGGTAGGTAAACTGTCATAGTAAGGGGGGGGGGGGGGAGTGAAAGAAAATAGAAAATAGGGGATGGGGGATGCCGCCTATATTCTCCGAATAATTTTAACAAAAAACAAAACAAAAACAAAACAAACAAACAAATACTGCATTCAATTGTTCTAATACACACCGTTTATTCTCTCCTATGTAAGAAGTAGGATAGGCTGTCAGTTTGTTGCGAAATATTCAACAACTTATTACACATTCGATTAGGATTAAAATCTTTGGCTGCAAATTGCCGTGAGATATGGCTGCGGCAATTGAAAGTGATATTAAAGTCAATATTTAAAACAGATAAATTAATATTCATTTTCTTAAAAGAAATGCGACATAGGCCTTGTAAAATCCGAAATCCGTCAAACATATAAACATAAATCTAACTGCTGCATAAATACTCCTAGACTTTGAAATTACACAAGTAAATCCGTTGTAAATTTAATGAATTAACAGTGACGTATCTGTTCTACGCAACAATCACAATAATTCGAAATACGCTTATAAAATAAATTTACTTTCTTCAGTACGATGTTTAAGAATAATAAAATGATTATATCAAATGCCTATTATTTTATAAACATTATATTGTATGTAAGTTACGTCCCTAGTGGCCCTGTTTTTGACAAAGAAGTGATAGAGTTAGTAATCATTTGTTACTTTAAATCCATGGACGCATGCATTCATTTATGTATTTACTTTCGCTTTGTCAAGCATGTTTATGTGTAAACTGATAAAGTTAGCACAAAGTTAAAAATAATAGACTCATTAAGTAATACAATATCTTTTTCATGTTTGATTCTCTCTCTCTCTCTCTCTCTCTCTCTCTCTCTCTCTCTTTAAAGGAAGATGCAATAGTGGCGATTCAAATTATGAGAATTTTTGTAATAAACAATACCCTAGAGGAAATTTATCTTATATATTTTATATCAACAAAATAGTAAAAAAAAAAGGTAAGTAACACATATATACTTTTAACAGATTTGTATCTGACTACGAAACAATACAAATAACATGCAAAGTACGAAATTAAAAACACAAATTAGGGCTAAGGACCCATGAAATTATTCATTTCCCGTAAACAATAAGATAAACCATAGCTTGCAAATAGCCTGCTTGTGGTAAATGCAGAGAGTCTGCCGGTGCTTCAAAAAGTGATGTGCAGAGAGATCTCCCGTGCAACGACAAAACCGAAAGTAGGGGGATTTCAAGAAATTTACATTAAAAAATGCCAATTTACCGATATCTTCTTGAAGAATATACTTAAAAGAATACATTCGATGGTCATATTGTAGACATAATCAAAGCAATAACCTGCTGAAGCCTGTAGAAAGTGCCGAAGTTGTGTTTATGTTGGTACATCACTAAACTGTTCGGCCGAGTTTCAGGTCGCAGTCGCTGATAATTGAAAAGTTTACACGCATATACATAGCTAAGATATTCTAATATTCCGTGCAATACTTAATATTGAGCAACTCACCTTTGAAAAGTGACCATTGGTCTGTTTCTTTCCCTTCCGTCCAGCGTTTGCTAGTGTTTATGGCAGAGAATGACCGGTGCGAACGCAGAGAGCCTGCCGATATAGCGATTTCCGCAGAGAGCCTGCCGATATGGTTATGCACCGTGATTTAATACTGTACACGAAAATAAAAAAAAAGAATTTTGATATGCAGAATTAAGAGGTTTAAGTTTAATTGCTTATATTTTGAATACCTATAAAACTAGACCCAAATATGCTACAATGGAATTGTCGGGATTTTCAGGCCATTTATTTTGGTAACTAGAATACTAAAATTGGTCAAGTTAAAAGAAAATGATATCAAAATAAAGATTTATTTATTTTTGCCATATGGCTTATTTCAAAATGTTCATGTATGAGAAGTCCATACGAAAAAAAAGTAAAAGGTAGGGATTTTAATATATATTCTTTCTAACGGTATTAATATTTATATTTTTCAATGTTAGCAGAAAGTCCTATCATTCGTATCAACGAATGAAATCTAGTTAGGACTTTCTGCCCTTTCGGCAGAAAGTCATATTGGGTTTGTACTGTTTTTTTATTATTCTTATTATTCTTTTTTTCTTCCTCTTATATTTGTGTTAATTTTGAGGTGTTGCCATTGACTCAGAGCAATGAAAATTTTATGGCATATATTTCAAACCATGAGCTTTCGGATGCAACGAATTTCATATTCATATGACGTCATATAATGTCAGATTCGACGTCAGGTGAAAAAGTTTGTACGCGGTCTACAGCCATTATTTCTGGACCGATTTTCATCAAAATTTCACAGAATGTGTATGTTAGGCTCTAGTTGTGCCTTTCGGTGTCCGTGTTTCCAAATTCGAAAAGGCAAATGTTTTATGGCGAATCCAAGATTCGAACTAATGACGTCAAATTTCAAATGCGTATAAAATCGCTTCCAGAAGAACTAGAAAGCTGATATTTTGACTGAATATTAGTCTCTAGATCTTCTTTACATTCTGAAAAGATGTACGCCATATGACGTCACATGACGTCATAATGCTAATAAAACTTTCGTATAAAAACTTAACGGTTTTTAAGCCCTGTAGGCTTTATTTTTTGTATGATTTGCTTGAAATTTTGTCTGAAGATGCAGTATTAGATTTTATGGAGGCATGTCACTTCCGTTTCCGGCAAATCCCAAAGGTCAAGGTCATATATAAATTATCGGGTTTTTCTTCGGCCTTAAATATCTCAAAAACGGTAATTATTCTATCGAGACACTATGCGTATAATTTATAGTGCTTAGAAAGACCTTTCAGATGATATTTAGTTTTTGATGATCGGGGTTGAATCGGTTGAGTTATGGCGAAAAAATGAACATTTGGTAACCCCCAGTGTGTTTAACAGTTTATACCTCGAATATCTTTGATTTTTGAAAATATGATGATGAATATTATTTGTAGAGCAATGTTTGACCGTTCTTTTCATGCTTAAATGATTGGCCAAAGATTCATGGAGTTATGGGGAAAAAACGAATTTCGTGCATATAGCTTTGGTGATTTTTTCATTCTTCTTGAGGTTTAAAAGCTTATATCTCAAAAAGTATTAAAAATATTCCTAAACATAAAGCGTGTGAAATGTAGAGAATTTTTAGACGATTATTTTGGTAGCTTAAGTTTTGAAATTGATCAAAGTATAAGGAAGTTACATCAAAAATAAGAATTTAAACATGTAGAATTTCAGCGATTTTGCCGTCATGTCAGAGATTCACGGCTTATATCTCAAAACTCATATGGAATAAGTCAACACATTAAGCGAGTGAGATGTAGAGAATTTTAAGACAATTATTTTGGTACCTAAAGTTTTGAAATCGATCAAAGTATAAGGAAGTTGCATCAAAAATAAGAATTTAAACATGTAGAATTTCAGCGATTTTGCCGTCATGTCAGAGATTCACGGCTTATATCTCAAAACTCATATGGAATAAGTCAACACATTAAGCAAGTGAGATGTAGAGAAATTTAAGACGATTATTTTGGCACCTAGAGTTTTGAAATTGATCAAAAAATAAGGAAGTTACATAAAAAATACGAATTCATAGCCAATTGTAAGAATTTTCATAAAATATCCTACTTTCGCTTTCACCTTAATTGAAGCATTTTCGGAAAATGTAAGTTTACAGATATGTAGTAGTCATATAAATTGAAAGAAAAAAACTTTTTACTTATATCATATTGATATTTCTAGCTAAACAAGTGTACCGTTCCGGGTGGCCGAGTGGTTAGAGCGTCCGCCTCGGGAGCGGGAGGTCGTGGGTTCGAAGTACAGAAATACAATATTTCCAACAAATACCCATGTTAAACAATAAATTATGTATTTATTTAATTCTCACAAGTTATGATTTTTTCCAGAGGTCGTTAGAATCGATGCATTCCGCCCTCATTCCACTGTTGCATTTTGTTTTGACTGACGGCTACCATAATCGCTGGTTCCCCAATGTCATATTGTAATCATCACAAAAGCCGATAACCAATTCAATATGGTAGCAGCCAGTCATAACAAAATGCAACAGTGGAATGAGGGCGGAATGCATCGATACTAGCGACTTCTAGAAAAAAGCATTACTTGTGAGAATTAAATAAATACATAATTTATTGTTTAATATGGGTATTTGTTGGAAATATTGTATTTCTGTTAAGTTGCCGTTGAAAAAAGCATTGGCTGTGATATGCATTGCTTCGGTCACATCGTGTCCGAGTACAGTTTCCATTGAGTTTCGTGACTTGTATTGTCTTTGTAGTTTATCTTAGATAGAAAATTGACTCGGCAACAAAAGGGCCTATTGTTTCTGCGTTGAACAAGCCCGGCATATTTGAAATCGGCTGAAAATTGTGTCAGATACGAAGCTCAGAATACGACCATGTCAGTTTTCCTATAGATTTTGAACGGAGAGTTACATACCTTTTCTTATTTTATGATATCAATTTATTTTCTTGAATTGTGAAATTTTGTTATAAAATGTGTTTTGAATTGTTACTTTGTATCATTGGGGGTCCCACGCCGGTAGCCTGTGCGTGATACTGCACTGTGGCAGCACTATAACAGCATTAAGTAGACATCGTCTCCAAATGACTAAAAATACTGTCGGTGGGACGTTCAACCCAAGAAAAAAAACTAAACAAATGTTGACAATGATTTAATGTTTTGTCAAATCATTTTATTTACGTTACATATACATATCAGTTGCAGAAATGCGTTACCCACAATCCTTTGAGCGTTTTGACATATGTCATTTAGACCGTTGTTGAAACATTGCAATTTCCCGACTTTATTGTTGCATCAATCGATAAATGTTGTACAAGCTATATTCCAAATTTATGATAAATGATAACCTATGTGAAAATATATGTTATAGTACAATGTAATTTAATTGCCAGCTTGAGATACCATGAGCGTGTATAAGTGTAGACGTTTGAAACAAAATAATCAACACATGTCATCCGTTCAAGACGCTGCAAGCGAATTTGTCCGTTATCTAAAGGCGCAAAATGGAGTAACTTTGTGTAATACAGTCGTCTCGATCGTATGTACAAGCGTTATTGGAATTTAACTCACGAGGCTACACGCGTCGACGATTCTATTGCATGGTAGCATTTACTTTTTTATTCCCGCGACTGTACATGAAAATAAAAAAGAATTTTGATATGCAGAATTAATAGGTTTAAGTTTAATTGCTTATATTTTGAATACCTATAAAACTAGACTCAAATATGCTACAATGGATATGTCGGGATTTTCAGGCCATTTATTTTGGTAACTAGAATACTAAACTTGGTAAAGTTATAGGAAAGCGATATCACAAAGCTCATGCATGAGAAGTCCATACGTAAAAAAAATAAAAGGTAGGGAATTGAATATATAAAGTATCAAGCTATTAAAAAAAAAGGACTTTCTGCCTAAAGCAGAAAGTCCTATTGGGTTTGTTATGTTTATTAGGACTTTCTGCCTAAAGCAGAAAGTCCTATTGGGTTTGTACTGTTTATTCTTCTTCTTATTATTATTATTATTCTTTTTTTCTTCCTAACTAAACGCTTATTTTTCTATGTTGCAATACTCCTAGGACGATGAAATTTTTAAATTTTTCTTCATATGCCTATGACGTCATATGACGTCACATTTGAAATATGCTACAAAAGTTTGTACGCGGTCTACAGCCATTGTTTGGGAACCGATTTTCATCAAATTTTCACAGATTGTGTATATTAAGTTCTAGTTGTGCATCCCGGTGTCCGTTTTTCAAAATTCGAAAAGTCCATGGTTCTATAGCGAATCCAAGATTCGAACCAAGGTCGGAAATTTTTAAATGCTTATAAAATCTGTCCTATTTAAGAAAGAAAGTTGATATTTAGTCAGTATATAGGTCTCTAGAAGTTTTAAAAATTTTGTGAAAATATTTCTCATATGACGTCACGTGACGTCATTATATGATAATGTATTTCTAATATTAACAAGAATATTTCTATATGTTGAAATTGTCGAAAGGCAATGAAAATTTAAAGACACATGCTTCAAACGCTGAAATTTTGATTTCTATGATTTTCATATGCCTATGACGTCATATGACGTCACACTGGAAATATGCAACAAAAGTTTGTACGCGGCCTACAGCCATTGTTTATGAACCGATTTTCATCAAATTTTTGACAGAATGTGTATATTAAGTTTTAGTTGTGCATCTCGGTGTCCGTTTTTCAAAATTCGAAAAGTCCATGGTTCTATAGCGAATTCAAGATTCGAACCAAGGTCGTAAATTTTTAAATGCTTATAAAATCGGATTTATTTGAGATAGAAAAGTGATATTTGGTCAGTATATAGGTCTCTGGGAGTCTTAAACATTTTGTGAAAATAAACGTCACATGACGTCACTTGACACCATTATATGATAATGTATTTCTAATATTAATAAGAATATTTCTATATGTTGAAACTGTCGAAGGCCTATTAAAATTTAATGACAAATGATTCAGACGCTGAAATTTCGATTTCAATGATTTTCAGAAGCCTATGACGTCATATGACGTCACATTTGAAATTGCCTATGAAAGTTTATACACGGTCCAGTGCCATTATTAATGGGCCGATTTTTATCAAATTTTCACAGAATATGTATATTACGTTCTTATTGTGTATACAGGTTTCCGTTTTGCAAAATTCGAAAAGTCCAAGCATCTATGGCGGATCCAAGATTCGAACCAAGGACGTCAATTTTTAAATACTTATAAAAACTGTCCTATTTGAGATACAAAGTTGAAATTTTGTCAGTCAGTAGGTCTCTGGGTGTGTAACAATTATGCGAAAATAAACGTCATATGACGTCACGTGACGTCATTTTTTTATTATTATTATTCTTTTCTTCTTCCTAACTAAACGCTTATTTTAATATGTTGCAATAGTCCTAGGACGATGAAACTTTTATGGGTTATTAGTCACGTGAGGAAATTTTGTTTTCAATGATTGTCAGCAGCCTTTGACGTCACATGACGTCACAGCTTAAAATAGTGAAAAATGGTGTTTGCGCTCTACAGCCGTCATTTATAGTTGGATTTTCTTCAAATTTTCACAGATGGTACATCTTGAAACTAAGGTGTGCATATCCTGTCAGCTAACCGAAATTCTGAAAGACCGAAGTTCTGTGGCTGAAATAAGATTCGAACATAGGACCGAAAATTTCATTTTAGGATTAAAGAGCTTCAGGATGAGATAGAAAGTTGAAACTTACACAGTTTGCAGTTCTGCAGAATTTCTACATATATTTTGATTCCTGACGTCATGTGACGTCATAAGCATACTTCTTAATTTTCATTTTAGGGCAATGATTTCGACATGATGCCAGTTGTTCAGAATAATGAAAATTCAGATTTATGACAGTAAAGTATGCGC
Organism: Solen grandis; assembly: GCA_021229015.1. NCBI lineage: Eukaryota > Metazoa > Mollusca > Bivalvia > Adapedonta > Solenidae > Solen > Solen grandis. Next base: position 39,425,945 of record CM037781.1, on the reverse strand, counting down.
TTTTGAACAAAAGCATCTTCAGCACCCTATGTCGTCATATGACATCAGAGCTAAAAATAGTGAAAAATGGTGTTCACGCTCTAGAGCCGCCATTTATGGTCGGATTTTCTTCAAATTTTGACAGATGGTACATCTTGAAATTAAGGTGTGCATGTCCTGTCAGCTAACCGAATTTCCGAAAGACCGAGGTTCTGTGGCTGAAATAAGATTCGAACATAGGACCGAAAATTTTATTTTAGCATTAAAGAGCTTCAGGATGAGATAGAAAGTTGAAACTTACACAGTTTGCAGTTCTGCGGAATTTCGCAATATATTTTGAGTCGTGACGTCAAATGTCGTCATGTGACGTCATAAGCATACTTCTTAATTTTCATTTTAGGGCAATGATTTCGACATGATGCCAGTTGTTCAGAATAATGAAAATTTTAGAGTTATTGCAGTAAAGTATGCGCTTTTGAACAAAAGCATCTTCAGCACCCTATGACGTCATGTGACGTCAGAGCTAAAAATATTGAAAAATGGTGTTCGCGCTCTACAGCGGCCATTTATGGTCGGATTTTCTTCTAATTTTCACAGATGGTACACCTTGAAACTAAGGTGTACATATCCTGCCAGCTTACCGAAATTCCGAAAAACCGAAGTTCTGTGGCTGAAGTAATATTCGAACATAGGACTAAAAATTTCCTTTTAGGATTGAAGAGCTTCAGGATGAGATAGAAAGTTGAAACTTACACAGTTTGCAGTTCTGCATAATTTCTAAATATGTTTTGAGTCGTGACGTCATAGGACGTCATAAGCATACTACTACTACTGCTACTTTTTTTTTTTCTTCGTAACTAAACGCTTATTTTTTCGCGGAATATAATGTCAATTGTTCAGCATGAACATGAAATACTACCAGAGGTGAGTCATTACATTAAACTTCTATCTCCTGCTTTTTGCATTAACACAGGTTGCAGAAAGTCCTATCATTCGTTTTGACGAATGACATCTAGTTATTATTATTATTATTCTTTTCTTCTTCCTAACTAAACGCTTATTTTTATATGTTGCAATACTCCTAGGACGATGAAATTTTTATGGCTTATTAGTAACGTGAGGAAATTTTGATTTCAATGATTTTCAGCACCCTATGACGTCACATGACGTCACAGCTAAAAATAGTGAAAAATGGTGTTCGCGCTCTACAGCCGTCATTTATGGTCGGATTTTCTTCAAATTTTCACAGATGGTACATCTTGAATCAAAGGTGTGCATATCCTGTCAGCTAACCGAAATTCCGAAAGACCGAAGTTCTGTGGCTGAAATAAGATTCGAACATAGGACCGAAAATTTCATTTTAGGATAAAAGAGCTTCAGGATGAGATAGAAAGTTGAAACTTACACAGTTTGCAGTTCTGCAGAATTTCTACAAATATTTTGAGTCATGACGTCATATGACGTCATGTGACGTCATAAGCATACTTCTTAATTTTCATTTTAGGACAATGATTTCGACATGATGCCAGTTGTTCAGAATAATGAAAATTTCAGAGTTATGAAAGCAAAGTATTGGCTTTTGAACAAAAGCATCTTCAGCACACTATGACGTCACATGACGTCACAGCAAAAAATAGTGAAAAATGGTGTTCGCGCTCTACAGCCGTCATTTATGGTCAGATTTTCTTCAAATTTTCACAGATGGTACCTTTTGAAACTCAGGTGTGCATATCCTGTCAGCTAACCAAACTTCCAAAAGACTGAAGTTCTGTGGCTGAAAAAAGGTTCGAACATAGGACCGAAAATTTCATTTTAGGATTAAAGAGCTTGAGGATGAGATAGAAGGTTGAACCTTACACAGTTTGCAGTTCTGCAGAATTTCTACATATATCTTGAGTTTTGACGTCATATGACGTCTTGTGACGTCATAAGCATACTTCTTAATTTTCATTTTAGGTCAATGATTTTGACATGATGCCAGTTGTTCAGAATAACGAAAAT
>CM037781.1:39373865-39423865 GCA_021229015.1 Solen grandis | reverse complement strand
ATACACTCGTTCCAGAACAAGATCAAGGTCATACGAGAGAAACAGGTGAGTTACTGATGTATTTTTTTTTTTTCTCATTTTCTTTTTCTTTTTTTAAAAATGACCTTAGAAATGAATATGATTTTTATTTTTAAGTTTGCATACGTTTATTCAGTGATTTTTTTTTACCTCTGCATCCTGTTTCTTAGATGCAGTGTTTTCGGTGTGGATGCAATGTTTTATTTTCAATGAATCCTCTGGATGCATAAAATATATGGAAAATGCTATTAAAAGTAGGATGCATACTTTCCTTATTGGGACTCATATTTGTTTAGCCTAGCAAGTCCCAGGACTGGTGCAGCAAAAATTGTAAAAAAAAAAAATCACATACCTATCCCTAAACATCAAAGAAATAATGTATTTGATTCATAAAGTTTATGCAAAACATGAATTGTGTTTCATTTTCTCTCTGATGGCATATTCAGCAACTGAACACTTGGTTCCCAATCACATTAAATTGTGGGTGATACAGATTTTCACCAGGAAATCTGCAAATTAAGTAGAGTTACTTAACTTTTTAACACATTTAGTGGTGACTGGTCTGATATAGATGCTAACCAAAAACTTACATAATTATGCCATATTATGTCTTGTGTGTATATATATTATACAGGTTTGTAATATTATCAGAGTCAAAGATTATGTTAACCCTTACCCTGCTGGAACCGTAAGTGCTAACTTTTGCAACCAGTAAAGAGCCAGGCCTGGCTCTTTACTGTTGGCTGACCAACTACAAGTTTTCATCTTGTTATCCCTAAAATTGATAATGGACAGTTCCAAAAAAGATGCCAGCTATGTCCATTTGAGAAATACAGCAGGTTTAGGGTTAATTTTCAGAAAAAGATTCATTTGTACTTACATTATTATTGAACATAATTATCTGCCCACAAGAAAGGAATGGTAGATATGAGTATATTGTATGTTTTCAGGTCTTACACACGATCCAGAACCCCGTCTCCAGGCCGAGCAGTGGAGGAGAGGGAGGGACCAAGTCGCAGTCCCAGTAGAGAGAAAGAATAGCCACCACCCAACCCTCCTGTCTGTCCTGCCAGCTATGTTGTGGGAACTAGGGTGCAATGGACTGTGTGTTAACAAAAAGACTGTGATGATACAACTGTGAAGTTGTGCATACAGTATATCAAGTGTACAGATTGAGATTTGAGACTTCATTCTTGCATTAATTACTAAACAAACAGGGTTTTACATGCAAATGCATCTTTATTGTATTAAATGGTGAAAAAGGTTACCTTTTTTTTTTAATGCAGTCAAGGTATCTCTTGTAGTACAGACACTATAGGTTACTTTTTTTTTTACATTTTAAGCTGTATGAAATTGCTGGAGTAACAGCCAAATATATAACCAAAGATGTACAATATTGTGTAAAAAGTGCAGATATTTCTCACCGAGCTTGGAATTATTCTATTAATGTTTTAAAATAGACTCTCCAGTCTTTTTATCATCACACACATATGTATTTCTTCTTGTTCCTATCTGTATTATACTTTGTACTTTTTGCTGCAGTGTGACCGGGAAAGTCTTTAGCATTTTAATCCATTGTTGTTGTTTTTTGGTCACATGACATACTTATTCAAGTGGTCATTTCAGCACTGCTCTTTTGTATTGTGATTCTTCAGTCTTTTTTTCCATGACTTGTTTGTTGAAAACCTTAATTTTTTAAAAAGTCCATAAAGATTGAATTAGAATTAAATGATCTAATATGCCTATTTTAATCGTGGTGTAAGTTCTTCAAAGCAATGTCTTCACTAAAGTTTTTGAGTAGTAAAGAGTAATCATTAATCATTTTAAGTCGGGTAGAAAAATCTGAAAGCTAAAAAAAAATTTTACTTCCTCTCCATCACCAGATGACAAATCTTCACATGACAAAGAAAGGGGTTCTGTGAACCTACCAGAAACCATGTTTGTTTCACCATCATTATATCCCTGCTATATAGTTTTGGTGGGTTACATAGGAATCACGATTGTCATGTCGGATCGTCTCTTTCACTTGTAGTACACAAACACAAGATGGGATGCAGGGTTATGAATCCTCTCTAGTGGTAGTTCAAGTTTATTTTGTGTTAGTGTCATATTTTGATGAAATGCTTCCAAAATCATATCAGATCTTAATATTAAATATGAAAAATCTCATTCCATGCATTTTAACATTGTGCATTTTTGAAACATAAATAACATGATAGATCTATCTGTATGTGATTATCCTGTTGTCATCCAAACATTTATGTTCCATCTTCAAAAGATCTTGATTTCATTTTTAATATATACAGAGTATACAAGTAAATAATAATGATTACATTTTGGCAGACTATATCTTCATCTAATCTTAATATTGTATTCATTCAATTTTCTTTATGAACAGGCTTCTATGTAATCCAGATTATTATTCAGTAACTAATGTCGGAAATGGATGATATATGAGGATCATTTGTTTGTTTTTTTTTAAGGAAAGAGAGGTCGGTTTGATAACCTAACATCCAATATTGCTTACAATCCATTGCACATTATACAAAAGTTAATCCTGATTGTATTGAACTCTATAGCCCAAGAACATGCTGTTCGTCAGCCTAACACATTTCATTGTACATGTACATTGTTTTCACTTCATTTTAACATCAATAAATCAATGAATTTCTACTGAAGTATTTAAGTTTTTATTGTTCTTACCATGGACTATATTGAACTGAGCCTATGAATGCAAACATGGAATAGATTAGTAGGTTGCAGGTTATTTTCCAACACCTTTATTGGAGTGTGTTGCCTACCCTTTGACTGTGGTTCTATCCCCGGCCATGACAAAATCAAGTAATTAAAAAATGGTACTTGTGCTTAATGTTTGATACACGGGGGTAGTACTAAGACTGGATTCCTAGTGCCAGGAAGATTTGACCAGGTTTGAAGTTTCATTTCTGTATGTGGTAGGAATATGTCGTTAAAAGATTGTAATACTGCTATCAAAGAGACCTTTGAAAAGGCAAGAGGTATAGTAGGAGTGTGAAGCCAAAAACTGACTGAATAATTCTCGCCTTGTTTTTAGCTTGACTGAAGAATGTGAGAGTTATTGTAGTCACCCTTGCATTGGCGTTGGCATTGCAGCTTTTGGTTAAAGTTTTGCATGCAAGTTACTATCAACCTTATAGCTCAATAACCATTCATGATATTGACTTGAAAGTTTATGAATATGTTCAGGGGCATCAGACAACCAAGGTAGATAACTCTTGACAAAATTAAATATAAATTATGGCCCCTTTTTCACATAGAAAATTTGGTTAAAGTCCTTCATGCTAATATCTCGGTATCCAGGCATGCAATAGAAAATTTGGTTAAAGTTTTGTATGCAAGCTGCTATACAGCTTGTATCTCAGTAACCATTCATGGTATTGACTTGAAAGGTTATGAATATGTTTAGGGGCATCAGACAATAAAGGTAGATAACTCTTGATGGAATATATTACAAATTATGGCCCTTTTTAGCTCGACTATTCGAAGAATATGAGAGCTATTGTAGTCACCCTGGCATTGGCGTTGCAGCTTTTGGTTAAAGTTTTGCGTGCAAGTTACTATCAACCTTATATCTCAATAACCATTTATGGTATTGACTTGAAAGTTTATAAATATGTTCAGGGGCATCAGACAACCAAGGTAGATAACTCTTGACTGAATTTAATATGAATTATGGCCCCTTTAACTAATTGAAATTGATTTGAAACATCTTTAAATTGTTTAGGGGTATCATACTATAAAGGAAGATAACACTTGATGGAATATATTAGATATTATGACCCCCTCTTAACTTAGAATTTTGGTTAAATTTTTGCATTCAAGCTACTATCCAGCTTATATCTCAGAAATTGCTTGTGGAATTGACTAGAAAGTTAAGGTGTGTCTTCAAGGGCATCAGAAAACAGGAGGATAACTTTTGGACTGATGCAAATTATGGCCCTTTTCTAACTTGGATTTTTTGGTTTAAGTTTTGCATGCACAGTGTTACTGTGCTTATGTCTCAGTAACTAGGCATGGGATTGAATTTAGACATCATAAATATATTAAGGGGTATCAGACTATCAAGGTATATCATTTTTATGCTCACCGAAGGTGACGCATATAGTCGCCGCTTCGTCCGTCCGTCCTTCCGTCCGTCCGTCCGTCCGTCCGTTCGTCCGTCTCACTTTCCTTGTCTGGACTATTTCTCAGGAACTAACAGCTTGAATTCAACTAAACTTTATGGGAAGCTTTATTACCAAGAGGAGATGCGCATATCCTCAGCATGACCCGGTTCCTAAATTTTTCAAAGAGTTATGGCCCATTGACTTTTCGGCCTATAGTACATATTGCATGATTCTTGTCCGGGCTATTTGTCAGGAACTAATGGCTTGAATTCAACGAAACTTTATGGGAAGCTTTATTACCAAGAGGAGATGCGCATATCGTCAGCATGACCCGTTTCCTAAATTTTTCAAGGAGTTAAGGCCCCTTGACTTTTTGGCCTATAGTACATATTGCATGATTCTTGTCCGGGCTATTTCTCAGGAACTAATGGCTTGAATTCAACAAAACTTTATGGAAAGCTTTATCACCAAGAGTAGATACGCATATCATCGGCGTGACCTGGTTCCTCAATTTTTCACAGAGTTAAGGCCCCTTGACTTTTTGGCCTATAGTCATTTGCATGATTCTTGTCCGGCTATTTCTCAGGAACTATGGCTTGAATTCAAAAACTTTATGGGAAGCTTTATACCAAGAGTAGATACGCATATCGTTGACGTGACCTGGTTCCTCAATTTTTAAGAGAGTTATGGCCCCTACTACCATGTTGTTGACTGATATTCATGTCATTTGCCTAATTTAACAGGAGATATCATTTAAACAAAACCCCACAAAATTCAATATGCTTTTAATGTCAATCATAATCATGTCAGCTAATTGTTGTTTAGGCCATTATACACTATTTCAAATATCCAGTCATATGTCAAGAGTGTTGGTTAACCTCTTTGATATGAGCACACATTGAAATGTATGACTTAATTTTCAGTAGTATATAAACTTAAAAAAAATCAATGAAAGATCTGATGAGTAACACGTATTATCATATTAAATAGTAAACTGTTACTAAGTCTCCAAATTAGAGTTGGTAAAAAATCTCATCTGATGAGGAGAATAGATATGATTAAGGAATGGGGATTTCAACAGCTTTGAGCTGAAAGGTCCTAAGTAAAAATTTTGGGGGTGGGGCCTGACCCCTGTGTGATCTTGGGGGACACCAAAGTATTTACCATTTTATCTTCTGTCTCATCAAAAGGAACAAGAATATATAATATGGTTTACTGTTTAGAGTTAAGAGCTTTTTTTTTACCTTTTTTTATGCTCACTGAAGGTGACGCATATAGTCGCCGCTTTGTCCGTCCGTTCGTTCGTTCGTCCGTCACACTTTCCTTGTCCGGACTATTTCTCAGGAACTAACAGCTTGATTTCAACAAAACTTTTTATGTGAAGCTTTATTACCAAAAGGAGATGCGCATTACCTGGATTCTATACATGATAAGCATGTGCTGATCCCATTCCGGTCCTTAACATATCCTCCCACCCATTGACCAAGGCCTTATTTGTAACAATGACGTTCTTCGGGGAGCATCTGTCAGTTCTACTGACTTTCTTGTTTACTATTACTATGAAGGGCAAGAATTGAAATAGATTTCATTTGATTTACCAACAAGCATTTTGAATAGTCGAGTGTTCTATCCTCTGACAGCTGAAAAGTGAAAATGTTTCTGGAAACTGAGAATCAGTGGTCATATTTTAATCAAAAGAATTGGCCTTTATAACTTTCTCCACAAAAAAGTAAAGGAGTCAAATGTATATTAATTAAATTTGAGGGTTTTCACATGGTGGTAAAGGTCACAGTTCTGTACATGGAGGAAGATCCAGAGCTGTATAGATCTCGTATTCTAATATTCATGTCTTTCTGTCCCAGATTTACCGGTATTCTCACAGACCACACTGCATATTTTTTGCTATGACATTGTAAAGTATACACTTGTAACAGATATAAAATCTTTATCTCAAGATTGCTCAAGAAGTGTAAAAGCTTAAAAGCGGCAAGAAGACTAGGGATGCCACGACTGGCAGATCATCAGATCAGCTCATCTGTCCACAAAGTGACCACATTTAGTTGGTTTACACTTCTTGAGCAATCTTGATTACATAAAGGGACAATGTTTCTGGCCGTAATCACTTGGCAAAGTTTATCACCGATAGACCATTAGGTCAGGGGAAACCAGATTCACCATTTATGGTATGTTCACTGTTGGGTTTAACATCCCATGGGCAGTATTTCAGTCAGTTGGAGACACACTGCAGTATCACACCATGTCACATTATCCTGACATTGGGCCAACCAGTCCTGGAACTACCCTTTATATATGCTGTGAGCCTAGCAAGGTGCATTTATTACCATTTTAAATAACATTGCAGAATCAATCATTTTCATGGGAGACAATTTGTGTTATGACTCAATCAATGAACATAAATCCCCAATTGAATTGGTAGACCTCCTGTTTTCTAGATCATTCATTTATGAATACCAGTAAAGATGACCCCATTACATTAGAATCCACGCATTTTAATGAAAAAACAAGAGCTTTCAGAGGACATTTTACAAAACTTCTCAAATTGATATTTTTTTCAACTCAAAAATCTAAAATTCAACATGTATGATCACCTTTCATAAAATATTTCTATATTTCAAGTCAATTCCACAAGAAATTTCTGAGATGTAAGCTGGATAGTAGCTTGAATGCAAAAATTTAACCAAAATTCTGATTTTTAAGGGCGTCATAATTTTTAATATATTCCATCAAGTGTTATCTTCCTTTATAGTACGATACCCCTAAACATATTAAAGATGTTTCAAATCAATCCCATGCCTGGACTCTGATATAAGCATGAAAGTACCTTGCATGCAAAACTTTAACCAAAATTTCTAAGTTAAAAAAGAGGCCATAACTTGCAATATATTCCATCAAAAGTTATGTACCTTGATGGTATGATACTCCTTAACATATTAAAGATGTTAAAAATCAATTGCATGCCTGGATACTGAGATATATGCATGAAAGGACCTTGCATGCAAAACTTAACCAAAATTTCTAAGTTAAAAAGGGGCCATAATTTGTTATATATTCCATCAAGAGTTATCTACCTTGGTTGTCTGATGCCCCTGAATATATTCATAAACTTTCAAGTCAATAGCATGAATGGTTATTGAGATATAAGGTTGATAGTAACTTGCATGCAAAACTTTAACCAAAAGTTGCAACGCCGACGCCGACACAAGGGCGACTACAATAGCTCTCATATTCTTCGAATAGTCAAGCTAAAAAGGGGCCAAGATGGCCCTGAACTATTGAACTGAGAAATATAACCTTTTATTAATTAGTCTTACTGAATACACAATGCATGTAGAAGGACAATTGTAATTCCTCACAAATTTTCATGGTCATAAATAAAATAAAGTGAAACCCTAGGGGTGGGACAAATGTTGACCCAAGGACCATGATTTGAGAACTTTGTTCAGGTCCACTAGGCCATGTTACATACCAAATATCTAAACCCCAGATCTTGTGGTTTCTGACCAGACCTTTAAAGGTTCTCCTATATAAGTTAATGTAAAATCAAGTGACCCCTGGGACAGGGCCAATTTGACCCAAGGGCTATGCTTTACAGAAATTTGGTGATATTACCAATATCTAACTTTTAACAAAATTTCCAATTTTGACCCCAGGGCATGATTTAAACAAACTTGGTAGTGGTTCACTAGGCCATGTTGCACACCAAATATCTTATTCCAGGCTTGTGGTTTTTGACAAGAATATTTTTTAAGTTTTTCCTAGTCTACGTAAAATAAAGTGACCCCTGGGGCAGGGCCAATTTTGACCCCAGGATTATGATTTAAAAAAAACTTGGTTGTGGTCCACTAGAAAATGCCACTCACTAAATATCTAAGCTCTTGGCCTTGAGGTTTCTTGGAAGAAGATTTTTAAAGATTTAATTTTTTAAATCTTAAGTTACTGTGACCCAGATATGCAATGGATCAGAACCATTTGAACAAGTTTGGTAAAGGTTCATGCAAGGAACATCACAGACAAGTGGTTTCAGAGGAGATGCCATTTGAAACAATTGTGGATGAGGGATAGACAGCGATTGATCCTAAAGCTCACAAGCACTGTGATTTTAGGCAAGCTAAAATCATGATTTAACAGAATGTCACAGTTGGGCATCTAACCCACGACCTCTCGCTCCCGCTGATACATGGCATAAACTGATGGGCACCATGGTCCAGGATGGGTGTCATAGTCAAGTGGTAACCTATAGATAAGAAGGTGGGACTGAATGCTGGTTTTTCATGCCCCCCCCCTTCCCGAGGCACTTAGTACTGGTCCATTCCAGGAACTGTCAAGTGGGATCTGATTAATTTGTAGTTTCCAAATCAACATGAAATAAGTAAGTTGGTTTATGGAATATCAGAATCAACAGAACAAGTTTTCACATAGTAAATAATTTATTTTCTGTTTCATATAGTAAATTATACTATGAGTTACATGATTTACCAAAGAAGGATGTACCAAACAATACAATGATTTCAAACTCCCAGAAAATAAACAACATGTGATTAACTTGAGAGTTTAGGCTGATAGTCCGGTAAACATTCAAATCTGAAATTTACCTTATTCTAATGCAATCATCCATTTTTCAATTTGACAAGATCTTTAAATGTAATCTGGAAATTTATATGAAAATTTACAAAATCTTGACTTTCAAACCCTAAAAAAGTTTAGTATACAGACCATAGAATTCCATATATACATAACAAGAAAAGAAAACAACTTTCAAGATCATGACATGTTGTTCTGAGAAGTTATGAATGATGAATGACAAATTAATATCTATAAAATGAACAAATGAAAACATGTACGTATCTACAATGGATTTTTATTTTTTAATTCAGTGCTCATCTACAAGAAAAATAGGCATTCAGACTGATCTATGAAAGAGAAAGTCATGAGATATAAATAGAAAATAGAGATTTTCTGGTGCAAGAGATTCTAAAGAGTTAAGGCTGCAGTTATGTATGCGTAGGCGGGGCTATCTACAAATGCCACACCCTCTTGATGTCCCTGATCTCCGCCCACACTTTCTGGCACTGCCTTCTTTTATTGTGGAGATGGGACTATCTAAATCTCTAGTTCCTCTTAATATTTCTAACTCTTTCATTTAAAGGTTTGGCGTGTTTGATCAATGAAAGCTAGATTTTACAAACACAGCTGTAGACCTAATAACCTATCTACTAAGCTTTTTGCAACAGGAAGGGCAATCTATCACTTCATGGTGATGTAAACTATGACCTGCTCTATGGCTAATGCCTCGTTTATTTAAGACATTTTGTATTTTTTACTTAGTGAATTTCTTTTGAAAAAAGTTCTACAAAAAGTATTAAAAGTGATATAACCAGTACCAGCACTATTCTGACAAAAAAAAAATCCCAATTTCATATTAGAAGTATAAGCTTCAAATAGTCACCATATGACAAATCCAGTTTTTTTTTGTAATAGAACAACAGTATCCAAGAAGTCACTTATAAAGAAAAAAACAAAAACTAATACTCTAAACAACAGCACAACATTCAATATAAGAAGAATAAAAACAACAAGACAACATAAGAGTTTCGCCAAACAACCCCTCCATTGCTATGGTCACAGAACCCCATCCCATTTCCCAGCTTATAGCTGCAAACATCCATTCATTTTAACCATTTACTTCAAGAGAGATAAAAATGACTTACTATCAGTATAAATCCAGATCAACAGTAATCCTTTTAATACTGTCAGAAGTTATTTTATAACATGTTAACTAGATCAGAGGTTGAAAGCTTTTCTTGATTGGGTAGGCTGAACCTGATTCGGATAAACTTTCTCCTCTCTAAAACTGATCTGTTTAAAACCTGATCAGTAGAACTCCAATGGAATAATCTTTATAAACCAAGTCCCAAGTTCTTGAATATACTTAACCCTTTTGCTGCCAGGTCTCCAATCATATATACAAACAGGCTATGTGCTGGTGAATTTCTTAGAAATTACAGGCTTACAGGCTATTACTGTATATGAATAATGTGGCTGCTTCCCTTTCACTGCCTACAGGACGGGTGAACCTGTCCTACACACGAGACACATAGGAAACCCCCCAAAATGGATGAACCATCTTGTTGGCAAATACGCTGTCTCATGTGATGGACAAGTTCTTGTGTCCTGTAGGCACTGAAAGGGTTAAATACAATCTCAAACTTGAGTATCTTGTTCAAATCCATAGAGAATCTAATGGCAATATCTTTAGTTTGAGTATGAGGATTATGCTAAAATATTGAATTGATTTTGGAGAACACAAGACCATATAATGAATCTACACTGTAAGATTGTCAGAAAAACTCATGATGTAAACAGTTAAAATGAAAACCCATTCTGAACTATTGGCTTCCATAGGAGCCTGGTCTTTCTGGCATTTTGAACATTTTTTTTCTCATAAAAGATTCCAGAAAGTTAGAAAGACAGACAGACATAGAGGGCAGACAGGAAATTTTGTGCACACAATCATCACTGTTTACTTGCGTTTTCTGAATCTAAGCTGCCATTTCTTTTCCTCGACAATTTAGTGAAAAGATGAGATACATTTACTTTAGGTGGTTTTTAAAGATTTGAATGATTGAATGAAAATTAAATGTTTTGATAAAGCAGCATTGACCCCCAAAGCAATGTAAAAATAAATGCTGCTAGATTATTATGTCTCCACAAAATTGCCTCAAGTAAGACAGCAAGACTAATCGTCACTTTAAGTCAGGAAAAGATCAACCAGATTCTAGCATTAATACACACAAGATGTTTAAGATTTCAGAAACGTAAAACAAATCAATGTACAGTTAATGCAATGGGACCTCACTGCACAGAAAGATGACAATATCCTACAGGTTAGAAACAGATTTTACTGTGCCCAAAACTTGCAGAAATTCTTAAAAGATTCATTCAGTTTATTTTCAGAACATTCATTTTTGAAAAAATATATCTAACCAGTGTTTTAAATACTCATAATTTTATCTAGTATACATTTCTAAAAAAAATGTCAAACTATAAACAAAGGAAGAAAAGATGTTAGGTTTCTTCTCATGCACAACCATTCTCCCATGAACATATGAAAACATAGATCGCACATTCTTCTGTCCGATTTGTCTTCAAACCTACTTCACCCCATGAACACAGTCTCAAAATCAAAATGCAATCATTGCAATATGTCCAAATTACACATAATGCAATTCCAGGCGAATCTAGGGGACTTACTAGTAATGCAATATCTTGCAACCCACTCTTTCTCTCTTCTTTGTCATCTCAAACAGTAACCTTTCTCGTGCTATTGTAAACCAAATTGTCATATCGATGTTGTCAATGCTAGGTTATGAAATTCCATCACAGATCTTAAATTAAAACCTTTTCTGGCACAGGTGTCCCAATTTTGCTCATGCAAAATTGTGAATGACATTAAACACAAAAAAATTAAGGCTTAATTTATGCCTAAATAAAATAAACAAAACAATTATGTGAAAATATAAATTCATTTAAAATATATCCCTGTTATATGTAATATTTCTGCCATGAAATTAAAATAAGGGTAATGCCAGGAAATCCAGCCTGATTGTTCTCTCTGTCAATAATAAGCACATACATAATATTATATTTTTAAACTTTTTATGCTGACCTACTGACCTTTACCCTCATACAAACCAAGTTAATGTCTTCTATTTTATCTAACTTTGCACTCATCAACATGTAATTTTTTTTATCTGATAACCAACATCTCCTACCCATTATACAGTGTCTCTATCTGTACCCCCTTACAATATACATCTGCCTGTCACCTTTCAATCACATCTCTACATCCACCTGTGTAAGCCTTTGTCACTACTCCTGCTTTGTCTCCGCTTCTGACGTCGGCGTCTGCCCTGAGGTGGGGATCGAGGGTTTCTTATCCGCCCCCCACGGACTGTTATGTTGCTGCTGCTGCTGTTGTTGCTGCTGCTGCTGTTGGACTGCCGGTGAGTTGGGGAATTTTTCTTCCTCTGTGCCATTGTTCTCGTACTGTTGATTCTCAAGACGAGTTATCAGTCTCTCGTCTTCATCTCCAAATTCTCCACCCATCAGAGTTGGCTCCCCCACCACCATCACATCCTGAAATATTCCAGGCAACATTCCTTTAACCATATCACTTAAGTACAACATTAATGAAACAGATTAACTTTGATAAAATTTTAGAAATCCTATTATTTCTGAAATATTCAATTCCAAAACTTAACAGCTGGTAGTTAAGGTAGTTAACCCAATGAAGGGAACAAAATTCATTTATCAAAATCAGGGAATAAAAAAGTAGAAATACTCTCTATAAGATATAACTGAATTTTGACACTGGTAAAAGAAAAAATCAATTGATTTTCTTTGTGAATACCTCCCTATATTTCTATAAAACAAACTGGTGGAGTATAAGGACAATAAATGTTGTAGTGGTATCATGCTATGTTAATGATATCAGTGTTGGCATTGAAATGCTGTCAATGAGATGCTGAAACCAAGAAAACTAAAAGGTCATCTACCCCTGGTACAGTAGCACTGATCCCTTGCGGACCTGGAGAACGTTTTTGTTTCCCAGAGGGCGGTACATTGTTGTTCACGTTGGCAGCACTTCCTGTTGACGATTTCCTCTTCCTACGTTTCCCAGGCTGGCGCGCTGGGTCTGTAACATACACATAAAATGTTAATCCTCATTTTAAACAGATGTCATAGTATTAGTCCTTAGCTTACTACAGCTATATTTTCATAGTAAGTTTATCAATTGCTCTAATATCATATTAAGTTCAGCAGTCTTTTTGTTATACCATTTCTCTGCCTCTCTGGAACCTAAATAAGTTGTCCTTATAAATATGGAAAAAGAAAAATATTTTGCTATATAATCTTTCTATATATCATATGCAAAACATACAAGAAATAAAAACAGTTTTCCCATTAATGAATAATGCTAAACTTCATTCCATCAAAGTTATATGGTGGATAAGTTATAAGACTTATAACGTTTCCTACTGTCTGCTTCTCATCTGAACCAGTAAGGTAATTAAAAATGCCATTGTAAAGGTTTAATATAACTTGATACTATATCTGTTTTGTTTTGTCGCTTTTTAATGATCCTATTTACACTAGCCTACTGCATCACAGTTGCATGGCTAAAACAAACACAAATCTATTAGAATAGCAAGGCCACAGAAAAAGATACTGTCCTATGACAAAATCATATCTTAAAGAAGCTCTTTCACAAATGGTCACTGACTAAGAATTGTTTAAACTGTGTGTGTTACCTCCATCAGCACCCATCTACAGACACACGGTAACCCAGTGCAACATTCCGGAATTTGTAAAAAAACCACAAAAAAAAACATGCGTGGTATAAATGGTTTAAAACCTTTTTTTAGAATTCCTTTTGATATGTGCCGTCATATGACTGATCTCATTCACTCTTCTGCATGTGCTCAATACACAGGCTGAAAATTTTATTAACTCATACAAATTTGTTAATGGGTTAATGGCACAAGTGGTAGAGCAAACACCATCTTTGGAGATACTGTATTCCATATTCCCCCCCTTCCAAAAGTTTTCCTGCGCAATGTATCACACTTTTGGAATTTATTTCTCAGAAAACAATGTCTTTGCAAATATCAATGAGAGAAAGTAGAAAAACATTTTTTTTTATTTCTACAGATCAACTGTGAATGAGCTTCTTTAAGACATTTACGTCATTATAACAAGTTAAGTTGTAACTGTGCACAAGCAACCAAATCTTTTACCATATGAGTCCCACCCCACCATAAAAACACCTCTGCTACCAGTATGGTACCATCCCAGCCCAAAAACTCCTAAGCTAATCACGTTTTGTGATGATTTTTAACATACCATAAAAAATGAGTGAGTTCTAAAAAACATGATCACAAGTTATCTCTAGTTAGATCTAGTGCTTCCGCACATGGCAGCAGGCACCATATAATGATGTATGTGACCAATATAAACCAGATCAGCTACAATTAACTCATTGACTGATCATCTAAATACCAGGTGTTGTTGAAGGAAACTTGAACTTAGCTTTTCATCACTGTGCAAAATGGCATATCTGAGTAATTCAGAGTTGGAATGGTCTCAAAATAAACAGAAGACTCATATAGTAAAGGATTATAATATATGGATGTTGTGATAACTTAATCATTTAACAGTATGATATTAAAATCAAATTACCCATTAACAGTTTCATAACTAGAGTTATGGAAATAACTAAACGTAACATATTACAGAATATACTGGTAATTATGAATTAGTTGAATAAGAATGATTTGTTAGAATAACATGAAGGCATATCAAATAGATATTGTCAAATTCCTGCAGAGTCTCTAGAACTGACTATTACAAAACTACTGGCTTCTTATTAACCTATGTACACTTCAATTCCATACCTAGATTGTTACTAGCAGACTCAGTGTTCACCTCACCACCTGAAAGCTGCAAAGCTTACACACAAAAGCCTTTCCTGTCTTTATCACAAGCTGCAGCTTGGATGACACTTCAAAATGGGCAAACATTCATTTGACATGCCTTTCAATATTAACTAATTTCAACCAGTCTGTGTGATAAAAATGCCATTTTCATGTGTTTCTAAATCAGTCTCTGGTGACATTTTATATAATAAACAGTCTCTGTTTTGTTGTGACCTGTATTTTGTATATAAGTTGTTCAGTTAGAACACTTTACATTTTAAAAAATTGCAAGTGGTAGAATGTATTTAAATAAAACAAAATGCAAATATAAATGAATAATCAGATGTAAGAAGAAATAAAGCTGAATGTCAATGATTTCTAAGGGTTCAAAAACAACTTCTACTTTAAAGCAAAATTAGATGTTTAGTGGTTTTATCCCAAGTTCTGAACCAAACCTGTCATGAAAAAGAATCACAGGGTGAAATGAAAAGAAAACCTATTTAAACTTATTCAAATTGTGAAAAACTTTCACCTGGTTTGGTTTTATAGCCTGACCTTGTGTAAAAAAAAAATATCTGAAAGTAAAAGTATAGAAAAAAACAGGTCACAGTAAGCACTCTACTCACACAGACTGACTGGATTAACTATTCAATAAACTGATATTAAACTGTTAATTGAACACTAGGCTACCCGAGGAAGGGGGACTACTCCATTTCCCTGAAATATAATCCAGTCGAAGAGAATGGTGTATACAGTCACAGGACTTAAAATGCTTTAATTGGTTTAATACAGCATACAAATTCATGCAACTTTACAATAATTATGAAATTTAAAGTTGTTTTGACATAATTTACTACATGTTATTTTTTATGAATTCAGCTGATTTTCTTTTGGTTTGTTTTTGTTTCAAAGTTTAAATTTGGGACAAACTTACTTAAATATAGAAAATACTACAAATTTCAATTTTATTACCTACATTGTTTAAAATCCTAGATTGTATTCAAGAATGATAACTGAATTATACCCTGTTTTCTGTGAAATACTCTGACTAGTTAAACAAATAGATCAAATAATTCTAGTTAACCCTTTCCCTCATATAGACTCATTTTGACACACTCAATAGGTACCACATAAAGCCTGATCTGCAGAAAACCACAGTTAAACCTTATCAAATTTAATTGTAAAGTCCTCATCACCAGACCACTGAGGAGCAGCGAACAGCATAAAACCTGATCAGCCTGCGAGTTACTCGCAGGCTGATCTGGTTTTATGCTGTTCGCATAGGTCTTTTCATGGTACCTCTATGAGGGAAAAGGGTTAAAACATTTAAAGGCTCTTTACTTTGAAGTCAAGGGTAAACAGCAAAATTAATATTTCCAAAATAAAAGAATGTGTTTAAGCTTAGACTTTTATTCTTATTCTACATTCTTTCTAACAATCCTCAAAAATCCACAAAATCCATTGAAATCAGTCTCTAGTAAGAACTGATTTCTTCAGATATAATGAGTTTCTTTACTGAAACACTTGAGGGGAAAATGTTTTATTGATTTTAAAGATCACAAGAAATTAAGTTTCCACATTATAATATGAGGACAAGAAAATTGGTTAACAAATATAAGAAAGTTGTTAAGTGTGCCATATATATCTTTTCTTTACTGAGAGGAGTGCCCCATATATCTTGTTCTAGAAAGTCTCATGTAAATATTTAAAGCTGCAACTGATTGAGACGCAAAACTGATGTATCTATGATATTTTCTTCAGAAATGATTACCGGTATACACATTTTGAAATATCAATACAAAATTAATGAAATTAAAAGATAGCCTACTGATGATTTTCTCCACAAAAAGGGAATTAAATACAAGAAAAATTTACTTTAACAAATGCATATCAAAACTGTCCAAAAGACACAGAGCATAAAAATGTGCATGTCACATACCAGATGACTGAAACAACAGAAACCTCTCATTAACTTATGGTTTACCGGGAAGATATTGATAAACATCAATGTATCCTCAATATTGGTAATCTAATGCATCAACGGTCTGTAAGCACTGATAGCTCTACGCATACAACTCTCAAATACACATGGTACAATGTTGTTTCCAGTTACAATGCTTGATAATGTATTTCATTGCCCAAATCTGACCAAGGTTGTAAATAAATATGATTTTATATTGACAAAATCATCCTCTGTTCTCTACCTTTCCAACCTGCTCCTGAGAGTATATTTAATTCTTAGAATTTTATCATTATCTCTCAATGAGTCAGTATATATCTTATTGACATGTTTTCAATTTATATTAAAAGCAATATGCTATTGTTAATACAAGTAAATATTTAAACTGTTAAAACTACCAAACTACACTTGCTACAAAAGTGTTAAATGACTGTATACAAATATTAGTTTCTATCTACAATTTTCTTAAAATCTAAATCAAAATAAATCTTTGTCAAGTCTACACATATGCATCTGTATTAGTTTGACTAATTTTACTTTATAGTATTTTCAGTAGCATATATGTTAAAAAAAAGTTATTAAGAGATAAAATGTTAGATGGCTGAACTATTTTCATAGTTGGTTAGAGCGTAGTGATACACCTAGAGGACCTACTTTTTGTCTTGTGTCCAGGGATATCTTGGTGGGGCATATGTGTCATGTCACCCATTCCATCTAACAACAAAATGGAAATCATGCAGAGACAAGCTATTCCCTTCATTTCATGAAAAGGCAACATCTGTATCAAATATGCAATCATTATATACCCGATCATTCTGCAAGTAAATCACAAGCTCTGAGATTTTCATAAATAAAGTTTAAATAAATTTCATGATGATGGGACTGAAAACATTTTCCTTGTGAAAATGGGTGTCCAGACAGCATAGAGCTTAACACACTGATTTTTCATGGAAGCAATCAGGGATTGATCCTAGGACAGTTTGATGTATTCAACAAGATATTTGGTCCATGAGGATTTGGAACAGGTATACACTGATTTCCTCCCAACTCATCCATCAGTATCAACAAGATCTGCAGGAGTGATTTTCACTTCCTACCTTAGAATGAAGAAAACCCCATAACATCAAGAGAATACCTAATAGTCACATGTGTGATTACCAGTAAGTAATTTTTTACATAAAACATCAGGCTGACCTTATATCAATCCCACAATGCTTCAGTTATGAACCAATATAGCAAATTACATGTATCTGGATACATTAAATCAACATTTGCAGGATGATCAGGTTTTTCATTGCTTTCTTCTCACCAATTAAGAGACTTTGTGACCTAAAGTTAACGATGTAAAACCTGATAAGACTGAAAACTTCTGTCAGGCTGGTTCAGGTTTTGCACTGTGATGAGGTCAAAATGTGCCTCCATGAAATGAAGAGTCAACACAGGCATTAACATTACAATCACGAATAGGCCCATTTTTTTTTTTAATCATTCATGTGCTAATGTGTTTTACCAAATTTACTAGCATATGTTTTATCAAATATTTTAACAGTATAAAAAGTGGAGGAAAGAGAAAGTAATTACATACCACTAAGGCTGTAACATGAACAACTGTCATTACAGAACTA
The DNA here is from genome assembly GCA_021229015.1 of Solen grandis. Taxonomy (NCBI): domain Eukaryota; kingdom Metazoa; phylum Mollusca; class Bivalvia; order Adapedonta; family Solenidae; genus Solen; species Solen grandis. Next base: position 39,405,621 of record CM037781.1, on the reverse strand, counting down.
TTATTGAGTGCCTCGGAGAAGTATAAAGCAGTCTCTACTATACACAAATACTTATTCATGTGAAAATCAAGACGGGGGAAAAACATAGGGATCCAACATGAAGTTTCCTTCAGATGTGCTTCATTACAAAAGGATCAAGCTGGGTCTGCACATAAGATTCATATATGAAATAGGAAAAGATATTTCTAAGACTAAGCTGAGGCAAATCAGAAAGGTTCTATCAAATAATGATAAAGATGTTGATAAAAGTAAAGAAAATAATGATAACAATACAGTGCAGACAGAGTCCAAATCTCTGCGTTTTGATCCTAAAATACAATGTGACAATAATGAAAAAATCACAAACTGGGTTCTGATGGTTTTAATTCCATTCTATTTGCAAACGCATTAAAATTTAGCATGCTTTAATTGATCTGCACCATAACAATAAACAATAGTGAGAATTTCTTTATCAAAATAAATAGCTGGAGAAATAGAATACGTTGCATAATTATACTAGAAACATCGCTGAATAAGGGACCAGTAGATTCATACCCTAAACAGTGAGCTGCTCAAGTCTCCAATAATGATGCTGTGATTCATCTGACAAATGGCTGCTCTGTATAATACTAAATGTGGGAGAGTGAGAGGAGCACTAGTGCTTATGTACACTGAGCAACAAATTCCAGTCTATGTACATCTTACATACATCTCCACCTGCCTATACAAGCCCATATCCCCTAATCAGGCATGAATGCAAACATGCACCTCGCATGCTGACAAACCAACCTACCACTGAGCATGCACCAACTTTATGTGGGGGAAAGCACTCCCTGCTTTGACAAACAATGGCAGTATTTGACACATAACCACTCCTATATATGTATAGTCACATGATTCAACATAATCACACCATGCAACTTCAATAGGCATTTTTTTTCTCATAAATGTCTACATATATACAGCAGGTTCTGAGCATGTATTGCCAGCATTTTTTTTACATTTTTACAATCCTTCAAAACTTAGGATAGGAAATGTATACATTAATATATAGGACAACCATTCCGACATTTCTATGGGACTGGACAAGAGGACATATAAGTGACTTTCATAAATACACCATACATTTAATCATACACAATTTTGGAGAAAAGAATTGCTGCTCATAGAGGGATTCACTGAGAAATATGGAGAAGTCTCACAATGTTCAACATGTGATACACTCAGATTACAAAGGTATCCTTCAAGAAACTGAAGCAAGACATTTGTTGGACAACAGCATGGTTGAGGTGTGAAATTTGCATATTTCAACAGGGTAAGTAGGTACAGATTGACAATATCAATAACTTGATACAAAGGTCAAGCAATATAGTAGACTGGTTTCAAACAGAAATCAAGGATATATTCATATGAGAGTGGAAAACACAACAACCAGTCTGAATCTATAGAATGTACATAAATGAGAAAAACTTTGTTTTAAGACAGTTGGAGTGACCTGGATACTGGGGGAGTTACCTTTTCCTGGTGGGGAGACCATTCTCTGCCACTTCTGGAACAGCGTGGTCTTGAGACAGTCCCGGGGGTTCAAACCATACGCCTTGTGTCGTGACATCAGCTCCTGCATGGGCTCCAGTATCACACACAGCTAGACAGACAGACAGACAATCATAGGTACTGCTCATTTAAACATGCTTTCAGTAATTTAGTCTTCATTTACTTAAATTATTTGTTTTCTCTTCAACATTTATTTAAAAAAACAACCTTGAAAATAATGCAGATCTCTTTGAATAGTTCCTTACTCCTTCTAGTACAATGGACATACAACAGTTATAAAAAAAATATTCTTCAAAATTCACATTTCAAATGCAAAACCTTACATCATGTGCATTCATACAGCAATGTCATTGCAAACCGCAAAGTCTTTTGAATGCCAGTTATAGTCATACTGTAAAACATCTATCTCTGGATAAGTAGACCTGGCTCCAAGTCCAATTAAATTTTCAATGTGAAAAATGCACCTGCAATGATATTTTCAAGATACATGAAGTTGATTGTAAACTTATGAAATTGGAAACAGTTTCTATTTGTCATGTAACAATTTAACCCTTTCCCTCATAGAGGAAACCATGAAAAGACCTATGCAAACAACATAAAACCAGATCAGCCTGCGAGTAACTCGCAGGCTGATCAGGTTTTATGCTGTTCGCTGCTCCTCAGTGGTCTGGAAATAAGGACTTTATAATTAAATTTGCTAAGGTTTAACTGTGGTTTTCTGCAGATCAGGCTTTATGTGGTACCTACTGAGCACGTCAAAATGAGTCTATATGAGGGAAAGGGTTAAACCCAAACATGGAGATAAGACTACACCAACAGGACTGTCAGTGGCACAGCTGGTAGAAATCATTGAAAGAGGAGTCCCATGTTCACATCCCAGTATGCTGCAGGTACTCTGGTAAATAACTCCTATCTTTTGAACAGAGTCTTTTCCCCTACATCACTGAGAGCCTCTGACAGCATCTTCCCCTGTGCACATTTCCCAAACATACTGCACATTCGCCAAAAATGTACAGCTAATTTGAGAAACCAATATGAATCCCAAAATGCGACTATGAACACTTTTAATACCAAAACATATAAGCTTATGACCACCTTTCTCAAACTTGAGCAAGACCTAATGAAATCCTTACACCCAGTATCCTCCATCTTAACAGAAATATTGAAAACCAACCTCCACTGATAACCTCACTTTCTTGTACATACCCGTAGGAAGTTGAGAGTATAATTTGTCAGACCCTGTCGTGTAATGTTCTTGGACAACTGCTCCACCATGGCTGGCTCCTGAAATATGTCCATATTTTTATTATTTTATTCAAGCAAAAATTTTTCTTTTTCTATGCTAACAGTTATTTCAGAGCTAACAAAGAAATGACCTAAGGCAAAAATACTAATAGCTCCAAGATACACTTACAATCTGAAATATGATGGGGATAGTTTAGTTTAAACTAATTTTTTTTTACGTTGATTGAGAAACAAGTTCTTACAACTTATACTAATCCCTCTCGACGATTTCTGGGTTGGACCAGTACTTTGCGCCTGTGAAGGTCATGAAGAATTCTTGCCTTCAACAGGGTTCGAACCCACAACCTTCGGATCCGTAATTGGATATGATACCACTGGACCATGGTGCCCTTATGATGGGGATACATTCTTCCGTTTTTGTTTTGTGAAATATATATATGTGAATAACAATGATGACATAAATAATCTCCTTTCTGACTGTCAGTATTAACTAAGAAATTAAAAAGTTTTATGTATTTTATTAGAGAAAGTATTTATTAGAGTGAAGTATTTAAGTATTACTAAGCAATTCATCCCTAAGTATTTAAGTATTACTTATCATTACATCCATAAATATTACTTAGAAATACATCCCTAAATATTTAAGCATTACTTAGCGGTACCTCCTCAAGTATTACTTAGCAGTACATCCCTAAGTAAAGTATTTAATTATGACTCAGCAATACATCTCTCTAAGTATTAATTTAGCAATAAATCCCCAAGTATTACTTAGTCATGCTCCCAAGTATTTAAGTATGACTTAGCACTAAGTATCGTTAGTAAAATTGGCTCCAGATCAGGTTTCTACTGGTACCTTTGAGATAAAATGTATCACTATAAAATATAGTGAGTATGAGAAATGATTAAGAGGGATTTGGCACAACCAATTAGAACTGTCACTAAAGATGAAAAGTATCTCTGAATCCCATCTTGTCCTCATGTAATGTGAGTGTTGGACAGAACGTGGACATGATGGGAAGCAACTAGAATGATTTCTATAAAGCAAAACTTATATAAAGAATGGGTATACTAATCTGAGTCCTTATACATCTATAAAATGCATTTTTAGTCTAATTTGACTTATCAGTACTTAATCAAACAATAACAACTATTGAAAACTAATGCTTTACTACAAGGCACAGGGGTAAGACAAAGTCCTTCATGTTAACTAAGGTAAATGTAACTAGTCTAAAAAGTATCAATGCTTGTATTCAACAATTGGAGAAAACATCAAAACAGACAACCTCTACTTTGGGACAATCTCTATAGACTCATCACTTATAATCAGATCACCTCATTACTAACACCAGTTGACAGCGGACCCAATAGCCTCATCATTAAGTTCTACTGTTAAAATGATACAAACATTACACAGGAACTATTTTGTAAATCTAGTTTATGCCATATCTGACACATATTCAGATAAGTCTTTATCTAGGACCATATAACTGAGAATGATTAATACTTCCAAATCCCACTTTGGTTCTCATGTAATGTGAGCGTAGGACAGGACAGAACATGATGTGACAATCTGATTCCTATATAGCCCCTCCTGCCACACACTTCTGTGAAATTACTATACAGAAGTCTCTTATCTGAATTTGTCACCATTAAAAAGAAAGAAATACTACATATCTTTTCCTTGGAAATGGAAGACAATCTTCTGATAGGCATCACAAAATATATGCAATATAATCAATACAGATAAATAGTACATCCATCACACTGCCATGATAACGTCTGATACGTTTGCTTCTATAAAAGGTATGTACACAGCAGAGAATCTGATGTTTCCCCTCTTTAATGCAAGTATATATTCTGTACCTAAACTTACAGTTGTAAAATATAAATTCAAACATGCATATTTGAATGTTCTATACTTAACCACCTAAATGCAATCATTACTAAACTAGATCACCCTGGGAATCACTTGCATGATGATCAGGTATTATAATGTTCACAAGTACCTGTAACAATACTGTACAACCTGTGCCAAACAAGATTACAGGCAACTGGTATCTGCCTTAACCCTTTCCCTCATAGAGGAAACAATGAAAAGACCTATGCGAACAGCATAAAACCAGATCAGCCTGCGAGTAACTATGCTGTTCGCTGCTCCTCAGTGGTCCGGAAATGAGGATTTTACAATTAAATTTGGTAAGGTTTAACTGTGGTTTTCTGCAGATCAGGCTTTATGTGGTACCTACTGAGTACGTCAAAATGAGTCTGTATGAGGGAAAGGGATAAGTGAGATCAGCAAAAATGGCATGGCCCAAAACACAAAAGATGACTATAACAATATAACAACATCAAAAAGTGACACAATTCTAATGAGTACTGGGACAGACAAATGCACTAAGAGACACACAGGCAGATGAAGCAGCCACTTTTCAATGTCATTTGTGGTGAAGTTTCATTGAATTCCAACCTGTGGTTACTGGGAAATTGTCCACACATGAATATTGATGGAAAAAAAAACACATGGGCCATAAATCAATTAATCAAAACATGCTGATGATGTGCACATCTTCTCTTGAAAGAAAAGCTTCCGATAATGCTTCTTTGAATTCCTGCCAGATTTGTTTGGAGGAATCTGGACAGAAAAAAAGCATTTGAGAAAAATCAACAAACTAAAACATGTTGATAACGAGTACAGTTTCTCTTACAGATTAATTCCTTATTAATTGTCATTTAATACTAGCCAGGGGTTGCTCTAGATAAAAATCTAGATGTAAAAAAAACAACAACAAAGATTTATAACTCTGGAAATCTCCTAATCAAATTATGCTGATAGTATGTACATTTCCTCTTGGTAGGGAAGCTTTTCATGATGTTTCACTGAATTTCATCCAGTGATTACTGAGAAATAGTTACATAAAATTCTAGGTAAAACTATAACTATCTTTGACGGTCATAAAATACCCCATAGAACACTTTATCAAATGAAAATAAACATAATTATCTCCCCTTAGAAATGTTTGCCAAAAATTATCTTGCTTCAAGCACATACCATAAAGAGCATTACGAAAACTGCTTTCAGTTTCATCTAGATTTTCAGCAGTCTCTAATGGATTAAGAGGGTGTATTGTTAAGGGTTGGGTTACTACAAGAAGATATATGATGAAAAGAATAAAAAATAATAATGCACACCTCATTGGCCCCAATCTGCATAGCAATGACACTGCGCGGGATCAACTCCCGATGCTGTCGAACAGCAAAGTGCCATGAGCGTATTCGCATCAAATCATCAAATGTGAACTCCAATACCAGTCGACCCTCTGTCACACCTGGAAACAAGTTTAGATCAAAAGTCATATCAAATATATACCTGGTTAATCACTGATTACCCATAGCTGATAATAAATATTCATGAAAATGTTTACTTGACCAGATTTCCCTGGAATATCTGGATTTCTGCTATGCAGGACTTTGTTTTGAGTCAGGACGTGCACCAATGGAGAAGCTTAAGTTACATCAGTAAAGTTGAGTCAAGAATGCAACATTTAACATACTGTAATTTTGCACATGCTATGATTTTTGTCCGTACAAATCTGAATATTGTAATTGCAAATATACCAACTAATGTCCCTTGGCCCCATATTCAATTAAATGATAATCACATCCTTCAACCCTCCATTTCACATTGTAATTCACTGATAGACATCTCATCACTTCCCCACAGAAATGTTGACTGCGTGAACTTTGAAATACTCTGGTGAAGGAAGCGAGTTTCAGGCTGGTTATTATTCCCCACAGATGTTTGTTTAAATTTCTACTAAAATCCAGAACAGTCATTCACTGAAAAAAAAAAGGTTTTTAAAAGCTCTTACAGGCGGCACCAAAAGCTAGTAGTATAAGCACGCTAATGAGGCCCAGTGACTCCTGACCTACTGACCTTTGTAAACATGGGTTTGCCATGGTGAGTTACCATGGTAGCTATGTCACAGTCCAGAGTGATGGAGGTCGTGTGGAATGATTCCTTGGGATGCTTAAGGATGTAGTACAGGTCTGTCACCCCACCCTCAAATATACTGCGGAAATAGCGGGGAATCAGGGTGCGACCAATGGCTGGAAAACAAGCGTGAGATGACAAATTAATATATAAAGTGTAGAACTACACAATCCATTATAAAGTGAAGGCAAATATAATAGACACCAACAAAATAATTTGTCAACTGTCATTATGTAACAATGCAGTTCAATCAAATATAATAGACCCAAATTTTATCATCTATCAATTGTCATAAAAGTTAAAATACTGTTCGATAAAATGTGATATGTATGTATGGTCTCTAAATGCAATATTCAAGAAATCTAAATGCATTATCCACTAGAGTTTATAATGAAAGGGAATTAATACCCCAACAAGAACACTTTGTCCTTCATACCACAAACTCTGATTACATTATCTTACAGGAAAACTTATTCATTTAAGATGGCATTATAAAACATGCTGAATTAATTGACCAGAAATTTGGAAAATCTTTTATATTATCTTTTGCTCCTCAAAAAAATTGTTTGGGAAGGAAAGGACCTCTGATAGAAAGCAGAGGAATTTCAAACAACACATTTTATTTTAGTCATTAGAATGTTGTTCTAATTGGTGTATTTTTATATCTTATTTGCACAATAAAATAAACTTAACCCTTTCCCTCATAGAGGAAACCATGAAAAGACCTATGCGAACAACATAAAACCAGATCAGCCTGCGAGTAACTCGCAGGCTGATCAGGTTTTATGCTGTTCGCTGCTCCTCAGTGGTCTGGAAATGATGACTTTATAATTAAATTTGGTAAGGTTTAACTGTGGTTTTCAGCAGATCAGGCTTTATGTGGTACCTATTGAGTGTGTCAAAATGAGTCTATATGAGGGAAAGGGTTAACTAGAGCAAGCAGTAATGTTGATTAATACCCCCTCATTACACCTTGTAATAAGAGTGCAGTACCTGACATTACACGACCAGTGTGATCATTATATAGCCTCGACTCCTTATAAGCTGCAGTATAATAAATATAACCTTATTTCATACCATTATGTATTACATTTACTAAGTAATTTTTTTTTTATTTTTTTTTTTGTGAATACCATTAAGCTTTCAATTTTTCTTATTTAGATGTAATTACTGAGTTTTTTTTCACCTGCTGAAGTGTGAGGGAAAAGTGTGACGGACAGACGTTTGAGGGGGTATAATAAGCAAAATATGTAAGGATAGAGAGAGATAGTAATTGGAATCAGTCGAAAAATATTCGTTGATTAATCAGAGGTATGATTAAACTATTTTGGAGCAAATGCCAATTAAAACCTGCATTTTTTTATGTTTTTATTGTACAACATGAAAACAAAGTACTCTGTTGTTGTTGTTGTATTGGGGTTTACCGTCGCTGCGATAGTATTTCAATCATATAGCAACGTCCAACTGATTAGAGGTGGAGGAAGACCCCGAGTACACAGAGGTACCCGGGTAGAACCACCGACCTACCGCAAGCCAGCTGGAAGGCTTCCTCACATGAAAAATCCAAAGTCCCCTCTGGGATTCGAACCCACAGCGGAAAGTACTCTGTACCATAAAGATTATATAGAACGGAAATAAAGTATAAGAGGTTACAATCAGAGACCAAAGACGTGCAAAGTGCTACTTTAAAAGTATCCTTATTAAATTTATTTAATTACCCAATCAGATGCGCGTTGAAATATCAACGACATCCCCTCTTTTTTTTTCTCTTTTTTTATTTTTCGTCAATATTTCGTCAACGAATTATTTTCGTCGTCATCGTCACGTCAACCAGTAGCTCGTCATTGATTCGTTGACTTTTTGATTAATCAGTCCACCACTAGAGAGAGAGAGAAGCTAAGAAGAAAAGAAATACAAAAACAAGAGTGTTCTTTGGAACACATGTGTCACCTGCTGAAGGTGATGGAAAAAGTGTGACGGACAGACAAATGGACTGATGGACGAGGGAAAAGTGATCCCTATGTGTCACCTCTGCTTACAGCAGGTGACACAAAAAAGGACCAATGTATTTATCAGAAAGAAATCATTAACGTAGTTAAGGGAGTGTGGAGGCCTATACTTACTGTATCTTTTTGGTCCATCCTCCAGACAGAAAGAAAGAGTGAGAGTTGCTTCATCCTCGAAAAACTCCGTAGCGAAGGCATCCCACCAGAGATTGTCACTGTCCTGTAAGCAGAAAAAAATAAAAAACATATATAATCAAATCTCGATGATTTTAGCCAATGTCAGTTATAACAATTATTTGAAAGGAGCATTAGAAGAAAGTTTAGAGTTCCAATCATCATGCTGTTTGAACTACAGCTGTCACTGAAGGTGATCAATTAAACCGGACTCAGAGGATTGGAAGTTGTGAGTAGGAATTGATTCCCATACAGTTGCCCCTGTCAGAGTTGTTATAATTAAAACTTGAACCAATGTTCCACCTGGCCACCACAGCTACTCTTCTAAACCTTTTCTCATAAATATCATATGTTTCAGACATTTTTTTTCTGGATATTAAATTTGTATGATAAAGTAATTAAATGTCTTAACCTTTGAATTGAAGAAGAATCATTCTAACCACATGAAACTAAATATACCGGTAAAACAAGGTTTGAAAAATCAGAAAAAATGTCTCTAGTAAGAAAATATCAGATGTATTTCATGCAAGAACTACAATACTTTTGTTTTATCGACACACCAAGAGCTTATTAGCAAGTAGTCGCTTTCCTTCATTGGAATTAGCAAGTAGTTTGTCTGTAAGACAGTCATGTGACCATTTTGTCAATAATTGCCATTTTAACAAGCATCTCTGGCATCATCAGTCAGTGTCCCTGGCTTGCCTTGTCCCCACAATAAGCAGAAACAATCAACCGTCTGGATGACCATCCTCGGCACGAAAGTTACAAAATAAACTAATTACATTGGCCACTGACTCCTGAAGGAAAAAATGGATCTTTTAGACCCAACTAATCCTTAAAAAATCATTTTTAGTCCAATTAATTCTATATTTACCCATCTAATAACTTTTTTAACTCATTAATTCATTAAATTGTTGATGTTTTTCTCTTTCCCACTATTTCTCTCTGTCACTCTATCTTTATTCTAAACATCTGTTATTTTATCACATCATATCCTTCCTCAGCTAAAGCCAGTTCCCAGAAATCCCCCATTGCTAAGAGAAACATTTTCCCCCACAAAGACTTGTGAAAAATAGAGGAAGAAAAAAATCTATGAATCATGCCAACTGATGGCTGTGTAAATTGCTTTTGAAATTTCCAACATTTTTTCCTATTTTTTCTCTTGTTACTGACCACACTATTGTAACGGAGAGAGAGAGGGTACTTTTATATAAATATGTATTCTAAATGTAAAGATGATCATCAATCTTATTCTTTTAATATTTAACATTTAGCTTGTTTACAGTTAATTTTAACATCTCACCCACAGTTTAAGTTACAAAAGGCTGGGATAGTATTGCCTTCACTGTAGCATCATACCATAAACAAATTTCACGTAAACCTGAGATCGACCTATACCATTTTAACCTTTCATCTCATGAATATTCATGTTCAATTGATAAATATTAATTATCTCAAATGGTATATGAAACTATGGATTTTTCTTTATAATGCAGACTGTGTAGAATCTGAGCTTGATACTGTAAGACCAAACAGAGGAGACCTTCAGGTAAAGTCCCTGTAATGGTTCCGCTATATTTCGGTCCTCATGGCCTTTCACAGAGATAACCAAGGTTTCCTAATGTTTCATTAGGGTACCTTAGTTATCTTGGTAGAGGTTAAGTGGTCGAAGAGAGAGGCCCTTTCCAGGAGGTCTGCTCTGCTCTGCTGTCTTCCAAGGTGTCAAAACATGCCTATGAAGTATAGGGTTATGACAGACTGGGAGTTCAACCCTCTCCTTTTTAGGATGGTTTATTGCATCAGCAGATTCCATTTTGTCATATTACCTATTCTAAATAGACAATTAAAAGTCCTGGATTTCTCTCACATGAAAATTCTATTTTTTAAATCTAAGATGAGAAACCAAAAGATTGCCTATCAGAATAGTTCTACACTTACTCTGCATGTGGCCATGGTCCGTAAAAGATTCCCAAGATCTGAGGCTCTTACTATTAGTTTAGTTAGTCCAAAAATTCATTTTATCATAAATAAATAAAGTCTAAATCTTTCTATCTTAGATGAATTATGTCTTAAATTTACAACCTAAAAATAATTCCTTAAAATGACACCTGATAGGAATATTATTCTCTGTGAACTTTTGATCTTTTTATCCATTTGTCAACATATGAAATTAATAGTGAAAACTATACTGGTCTGTAAGGCTTGATAATACACCAAATTTCCTTTCCCTCTTAACAGGATAGCCCCCATCAGATATCATCCACCGGTACATGGACCTGCTCTTAAGCTGATCTGACATTTTCTTTAAAACATGAAATTATCTTGTTAGACCAAGCTTACTTACAAAATAGGTTTCTTTGTCTATTGGATTAAACTTCCTGCAGACATTTTTCCAGTCATTTAGAGACTATTTCTACTTGAGACATATATTGTGCTGCCACACTTTAGTATCAAGGGAGCTATACCAGTACTTTTTTATTTCTTTGGTATGCTGTGGCTGGGGATTGAACCCACAAACTCCTGATTCCAGGGCAGACACACTAACCACACAGCCATCGGGACTGGTATTTACAAAAAAGCCCAGCTTGAATTTGACTTATGGTATTTATACATTTAACATGCATTATTTGCCAGGGGCATAGCTGAACCATTATGAATGTTACACCAAATATGAGCAGCAATGCTACCATCGGATGTGGGGATTTGGTCAGACCAAAGCAAGCTTTGAGGAATTAATGCCTTAATGTGGTATTTTGTACAACACTGTCATATTGTATGAATTTTATGCAACGGCGCATGAGCATATGCCTGGATAAGCCACTGTATGTATTTAGCCTTTCACTACATTTAACAAATTGAGGTAATTTTGGGCCATCATTTAATACATGTAGTTATCATTTTAGATTGGATTTTGAAAGGACTGGTTGCATTTTTGTCCATTTTATTACTCAACTCATCTGTACATTGTATCATTGAACTGCCCTTCAAGAAAATATCACCTATATCTGAACTCAGTTTATCATCCTCACCTGTAAGTCCCTGTATCAAACTGACCCCTACAATCTAATCTGACACCTGTGACCTGATTTACCTGCACAGGTAATAGGGATGCTATTTAACCTTTTCCATCATGAATAAACCTAACAACATTGCTTACTGGTCACTAGGGGTTGGCAAATCAATTTGGTTAACCCTTAACCTCATGAATATTCAAATTATGAATTAATGAATATCAATATTAAGGAGCCTTAAATGGTATATGAAACAATGGGTTACTGTGTAGATCTGAGTTACAGTAGTAGAGGAGACCTAGGAGACCTAAATCAGACAGCTCTTTCTGGGGGGGGGGGGGGGGGGTCTGTATAAGGTTTAGGTCTAATGTGTTATTATTCCTGGAATTATAAGGTCTGCAAATATGTGACTATTATGAAAACACACACACACACAACAAAACTTTTTTTGCTTTTGAACTCACCCCCTCCCACCATTTCAATACCATGTGAGACAATAACAAGCTCTAATAACCATGCTACATTGCTGATAGTAAAACTGTGTGATAAATGTCCATAACTGTTCTACAAAGTGCATACTGGTTTGAAAATTTGATGAATAAAATTGAGAAAATCATGTGCAATATAGCAACATTATCTAGATATACTGAAACCAGAGTTCTCCCATGGACATTTTATAAAAGACCTGCAGGACTGGTTAAACTGGCTAAGCAGGTGGAGAGTTTAAGCTGCAAAATGACTTTAACCCTTACCCTGCTGGAACTGTAAGTGCTAACCTTTGCCACCAGTAAATAACTAGGCCAGCCTGCACATCTGTGCAGGCTGGCCAGGCTCTTTACTGTTGGCTGACCAAGTACAAGTTTTCATCTTGTTATTCCTAAAATTGATAAAGGACAGTTCCAAAAAAGATGCCGACTGAGTCCATTTGAGAAATTCAGCAGGTTAAGGGTTAACAGAAATCAAACAGTATCTATCTTACCACTTTTGTTATTCTGTATCTGAAAGCATGTTATTGCCACATGAGGTCTAGCATGTTTTTAAAACTTTGTAACTGTTGATTTTGGGCATTGTTATATAAACAGGACTCATTATCAAATTCTATTAATATAAATCAAATCTCTTTAAATTTTTAAGAATATCATGCAGAAGGAGTCACTAAAAATACAAGAGATCGGGTTTCTACTTTGTCAGATATTTATGGAACCCCTGCTGTCTAACTAGAAGTTTTTCAATGTTAATAACACTTAATGAAATCTATATGCTGCTTAATTTCAAAACATTCAAATACTTTTAAGCTTTAAATAAAAAATGTCCAGATCTAGATTTGAGTAAAATAAGATTTGATAAAAATATGTATATCTAATGACTTTTAAATGCATGGTGACAGACATAAATAAAACTTGACTGTGAGATAAGAATTTTTACATATCTTTTTTTCTTTGATAGTACAACATGCATGTAAATCAACTAAAGGTCAACAATTGTTAACATCAGGATTGTCGTGTTTTTCTCTGAAGGACAAAGTCCAAGTCAAGTTCTTGTCAAACTGCTGTGTCCAACAATAAAATACAAGAGAGGGATGACCAGTAAACACGTCCACAGGTGTGTAAGTAGGGGAATATAATGTAGTGTGAAAACAACCCTCAAACCAGGTGATTATTTGTTTAACCCTTTCCCTCATAGAGGAAACCATGAAAAGACCTATGCGAACAGCATAAACCAGATCAGCCTGCGAGTAACTCGCAGGCTGATCAGGTTTTATGCTGTTTGCTGCTCCTCAGTGGTCTGGAAATGAGGACTTTATAATTAAATTTGGTAAGGTTTAACTGTGGTTTTCTGCAGATCAGGCTTTATGTGGTACCTATTGAGTGCGTCAAAATGAGTCTATATGTGGGAAAGGGTTAAGGTATTTTATTTATACTTGAATATTCATGAGGTAGTTTTATACTGGTGGCTGCATGCTAACACAGATTTCTTGAACATATATGAGATGAAATAAATATTTTACAAAATATGGGATGACAATAAGTAAGAATATTAAACTTAATCTGAGCAGTATAGAACATAATTGCAAGCTATTCTTCCTTTTCTTTGTAACTGTATCATGAGGATCATTTCAAAAAAAGGAGGTAAAAACTTCAATAATGATCTAACATCTTAAAATCTAATATGAAAAACCTCTTCATAATGACTAACTGTTCATCAGTAATGAAGCAATGATAAAATTTGATCATTTCTTCTCTCAGTCGAATGTTCCAATGACCCGCAAACAAAGGATTTTTTCCTTGCCCGCAGGAAGTTCACTACAGCTGTTTTTGCTGTGATTCAGTGCAACAAAACCCAGGAGACATCCGAGCACAGGAATGTTTCAGCTGATTGATTGGTGCTTCCTGTACAGAGCTTGATCCCTAAAAACTGCACTTTAATATTAGAGGTGTCCTTAATTATCTTCCAGCTTTAATTGTCAATATGTTGACTAGACTTAACTGAGGGTCCACTTTCCAGACATAGTAATGCATTGTTAAATAAGATTTTTTATGAGAAGTAATTATTCAATATCATTGTAAATTAGAAATATCACTAATGGTATTTTTTAAAAAAAAAAGAGGCCATAAAGATGTCAAAATTTACAGATTTTGCCCAAAGTTGTCTTTGGAATTCAGTTTATTGAGATAAACTGGCGTAACAAAATGTAGCAAAATCCATTGAGCCTATGATAAGTTATCAATTGGAAAAGGTATTTTTGACAAATTTTAAGTCAAAAAGGGGTCATAACTCTGTCAAAAATCTCCAGATTTTGCCCAACATAGAAGCTGACCTTTATCTAATGGAGATAAACATGTGTACCAAAACTCATCTAAATCTGTCTACCTGGTGTGTGTTCAATCAAGCGAATGTTCGCTCATGGTTATGAGTTGGTGGTACCCAGCTTACATTCATTACACAGCAATAAAACAGGAGTCAAAACACTCACGTTAGCTCTTGTTTTGTTGACTGAATGCATGCTGTTTATGGGTTGATAGGACAAAGCCAACAGACTGAACGATCAACAAGTTCACTCATATATAAATCTTTTTTTGTTAGCATATGATAAAAACTGTTGAATATCTTCATATGTGACAAAATTTTGTTTCTGGGTTTTTACTTTCAATCAACAATACTGGATAGAAACAAGAGACAGGTATACTGTTGACATACTGTGGACATGTTTTCTTATACCACACCTGGTTACATTACCCTGACACCAGGCCAACTGGTCCTACTGAACTAACTTACTTTAATGTGGAGGGTACACCATATTTCAACTTGGTGAGCCATGGCTGGAGACTGAACCCACTTAACCCTTTCCCTCATATATACTCATTTTGACGCCCTCAATAGGTATCACATAAAGCCTGATCTGCAGAAAACCACAGTTAAACCATACCAAATTTATTTACAAAATCCTCATTTCCAGACCACTGAGGAGCAGCGAACAGCATAAAACCTGATCAGCCTGCGAGTTACTCGCAGGCTGATCTGGTTTTATGCTGTTCGCATAGGTCTTTTCATGGTGTCCTCCATGAGGGAAAGGGTTAAACATCACTTTAAGGTTTTGTAACCTTTCTATATGTAGCATTATTTACTTAACAATCATAATGGACACAATGTGTCATTTAAACACATATTGAAATAATATATACTGCATTCTTATGCAGTATGCTTTAACCTTTCTTAACTCATGAATATTCATGTTCAAATTTATGACTTGATGGAAGTTAAATTGGTATGTGGAACAATGGATTTTTCTTTGCTGTGCAGACTGAGTAGGATATTAGCTACAATATTGTATGAGCACAAAGAAGACACTGATCAGAAAGCTCCTGGAAGGAGCTGTCTGATCTGGGTCTGCTCTGTTTGCCAGCAAATTTGTTGGGTTTTACGTCCTACCGACAGCATATCAGTCATTTGGAGACTATGTCTATTTGAGACAGATATGGTGCTGCCATACTGCAATATCACACCACAGACATGTGGCATGATACCACACCCAGTCACATTATCCTGACACCAAGCCAACCAGTCCTAGAACTACCCTTATATACTGAGTGCCAAGCAAGGGAGATATACGAGTACTAATTTTTACGACACAGCCAGGGATCAAACCAACGACCTCCCACTCACGAAGCAGACACACTAGCTACTCAGCCACTGGTGACGGTCTTGACAGCAAGTATGAGGTAAGGGTTGAATATGGTATACAAAATGTAACTGTGCATGTAGGCATGTTGTAACCCCTAGACATATATACTCAAGTATGGATAAAATGGACTCCACAACTCATTTTAACACTATATACACATTCCAAAGAGAGATTGAGAAAGGGGGAAAAAGGGGGGTGGGGAGAATCAAGAAATGAAGATATATCAGAAACATAGAAAGTGACAATGACAGTGACTGAGACAGTAAATAAAGACAGAAAAACAGGAAGAAATGAAAGGAGGGCAGAAAAATAGAAAGAAAAGAAAAAAGAAAGATAGTGTCATTGCTCACCTCTGTCCGCTGCTGCAGTCTCTTGTTCAGCTCATAGATTCTGTAATCTGGCTGTCCCATATATGGTGCGTGGCGCCTGTTGGTATACATAGAAAACGGTGATGAGTAAAATGGGTCAGTGTTCATAGGCCCCATACCTTGGGGCATCCCGGGCGGCATGCCTGCAGGCATCCCCGGGGGAGCAGGCGCCAGGCCCGCGTTCAACATCTTATACTCCATCTTATAATCCATTGAAAATAACAGTTAGTATAATGGCGCTTATATGCATGTTAATAATACTGTATGTCCAACACAAAGCCATAGGTCTTCCAGCATCTCTATGTATCAACAATATGCATGTATATACATGCACTTAAACTCAAGTATAGGGCCCTGGCATTGTCTATATCTGAACCTGGCCCCAGCTCAACTGGAAATGTCCTCCCAACTTAGCACCAGTGGACAGTTAGACCTAGATAATTATACCAGACCACACAAACTGGAAGGAGATATGACAAGTAGACAGGTTGAGAGAACTAAAAATGCATGCAATCCATGTGCTGCCCTAGTCTAGTCATGTGACCAGTCATGTGATCACAGTCTGATACTGGTGTAAACACAGTGTACATGTATACATGAAGCTAGGGTCACATTCCACCTACACAGGTTTGTCTGACTGAATTAACGACTCTCAACATTTCTCAATGGACCCAACTGGTCAAGCTGAAGTTATCACAACATACTGTAGAATATTGAATACGTAACTACACTCATGTTCACATGATTCACTTTCATATAAAAAAGATGTAATCAAATGTTGTTCCCGTGCCAGGCCAGGAATTTAAACTCACTACATGTGCCAAGTCATTAAATTGAAGCCCCAATCTGAATTGCCATAACTCATGTTTCCGTTGATCCAAATAAAAATCAATTAATATCCTTAATTAGAACATAACACTGACATGGAAAAATAAATCATTACAGGAATTCCCTATATCAGTGTTTCACATCTTGAAAGTCACATGATTTTATAGATAGATGTGTGTCAGTAATTTAATTTCTCCCTTGACTATGGCCACAGAACACTACAACCTATATTGATGGCCACTGTAAGTTTATTTTTTCTCACACAAAACATCCACACTGTCACGTTATACACAACACACTGTCATTCCACGGCAGTCCAAGACTCTGCCAAGTGTTTATTTCTCAATTCTTGATCCAATAACATTCGTCTCTCCATTCTTCCCTAGTACAGGATCAGCCCTAATTAGGCGTATTTTGACTCTCTGTCTGCATTACGGTGGAAGGCAGTAATGTTGGGCAAAGACTAGAGGCATTTTTTTTTCTCATGCATGCACTTAATTACAGCTCTGTACCACTGGTGCAGGGAGCGTGTGTGCCATATCACAGGGAGAGTAGAGAAAAAATACACAAAAAAGCGGTGTCCAGTGTAGTGAGGGTATATACACACTCAGTTCAAGTATTGGACAAGTGTACATGTGATCACATACACTGCTGCAGTCCTACGTGTACACATCTCATGTATATAGATTACTTCATTTACAATTGTGAAGCAAGATTGGAGGCCTGAAGAGAGAGAGAAAATTTGGATTGGGGAGAGCTAAGGCTAGTGCAGGTAGCAACAATCTGGTCTTCAGCAACTCAGTCTAACTTAACAGTACAGCTCTCTACACAGGCCAGGGCTAAAATTATTGACTACCTGTTTCGAATTAGAAAATTGGCAAGTGATAAGAAAACGGGAAAATGTAGGTAAATGGTGAGCCTGTTTTTGTGCAGTGTAAATTTTCCCCTGTGTATAGACCCATGTAAAACACTTAGAGACCTGTGTAGAAAATAGCCCAGACACAGCTTGTTATAGTCTGTTCCAGAGATTGACGCATCAATAATGAAGCCACTGCTAGTTCGACATACAACATGTTCTGACACCTTGCCGGTCTGATCAATACATCAAAAATGCCAATACACTAGCCGGCTTCAGTTTTCCTTGCCATGTGACCCATTACCGCCCTATATATATATATCTACAGTCATTACATCATCACCATAGCAACCAGGGGATGCTGGGCTTGTTGCTAGGCAACAGATTCCTATGAATCCAAAACATGATGTGTGTTGTTTTTTTCCTTCTTTTTCTAAGCATTTTGATTTTTTTTTAACTTTTTAATAGTTTTCCCAGTTATTTTAATGCAGATAAAATTAATATGAAGGACTTCCTTTTTAAATTTCTTTTAAACTTTAAACAGCATTTTGAAAGAAAGATTGTGTATTGAACTGAGTCATATTTTCAAGGATACCTATCACATAAGCATAACTTCCATTCATGCCGTTTAAAGCTCGCAACAAAATCTGTAAATGGAAAATTTACCAAATTATTTCTACCCTCCAGCTTTATCATACCCATATCCAATAACATCTGGATCTTGAGTTCATTTTTTTTCTTTTCAAGCCATGCTCTTCCAGACCTTTTTAATACAGGTTTTAAATCTCCCCCCCCCCCCCCCCAAAAAAAAATTCTCTGAAAAAAAAAAAGATACACACACATTCCACACAGTTACACCAGACAGGATTTGCGAGCTCCAAGTTGTAGAATGATGTATTTTTTTATAGCCAGATTGACAATTTATACGAGTCAAGATTACAAAATCAATACACCAATGTGATCATGTTCAACATCCCCAGGTTCAGAGCGGGTTCCATCTCCAGATCAAGGGAGCACCTGTCAGCATCAGTGTCACATTCACTGCTCTAACTTCTTTTTGAAAAACTTTCATGACCTTGGGGAAGGTGTAGGATTGGTTGAGAGCTTGATCCCTGACCACTACGTGCTATAATCCAGTCATAGACTTTATATAGCACTTAGCACCTATTATTAATCAGTAACTTTTGAAATCAAGTATTTCTGCTTTGCTTAATAAGCTGGCTTAAAACTAAGAACATTACTACAAGTAGGAATTATTTGTATTTTAATGTAAATTCTTATTCAGAAAGTATTTTTTACACCATTTCAAAACTAGATTTCCTGAATTAATTATATCCAAATCACACAATCAGTTGGTTTGTCTAGATGGGCAAGGTATTACTCCATGTATTTCATATAAACACATTTTGTGTAAACGGTTAATTTATATTATATTGAAAATCATGCCACTCATCAATTGATAAACTATTCTTGGTAGACTTCTTCTATAGTAATGGCTAACAATCATTTTCTAATTAATTGATGACCATGCGTGGGGATTAGTAAAAGGATAGAATGCTAGGCCTCCCAAGTTACTCAGTACACCGAGGAGAAACCTAACACCATAAAATCTTAAAAATCCATACATTTTTAAACGGTTTTGGCACAATTTGTGGAGTGTAAGTATCACTTGTAACAGTATTAACCGTTATCTTCTGTCAAATCATGTGCAAATTAAAAAATTCATGGATCAATTCCTGACAGCCTTAGAACCACGCCACGCTGAGTTCTCCTATCATGTAATATTTAACAGGGTATCAGAGCACTGGGACACGTGTCCCAAGAATTGCTTCACCAAGTGTTGATGGTATGTGTGTCAACATGGACATGTATTTCATCTATAGTTATCAAGGAAAGGAGGTTCTGATTATTATCCAAGTTCAGGTGAGACCTTTGGTCCTGACAATCAATATCAAACCAATTATTAACTGAAACATATCAGCTACACATAAATGTATAGAATACTTAACCCTTTCCCTCATATAGAGTCATTTCAACCCTTTCCCTCATATAGACTCATTTTGACGCACTCAATAGGTACCACATAAAGCCTGATCTGCAGAAAACCACAGTTAAACCTTACCAAATTTAATTACAAAATACTCCTTTCCAGACCACTGAGGAGCAGCGAACAGCATAAAACCTGATCAGCCTGCGAGTTACTCGCAGGCTGATCTGGTTTAATGTTGTTCGCATAGGTCTTTTCATGGTTTCCTCTATGAAGGAAAGGGTTAAAATAGCAAATCAGATTGATACAACAACAACAACATCCCCAAACCTCAAAGTCCAAGGACCATACCATAATTTTGTTACAAATGCAAGATGGACAGCAAAATGTAAACTTGACTTGTTTATTTTCATAGAAAAAACAGTAACAATAGACATGGGAAACTATATGGAGTATACATCAGTAACTAGTTAAAGCCTGATCTATATTTCCAACATCAAGTCAGAAAGGTACACAGTACAATGAAGGTGCCATATGGAACTTAATGCCAGGAGTTAATTTTGAACACTATATCAAAGACAACGGAAACTTTCACCACAAGTTGACCCTTTTATACCTCATAAATATTCATATAATTTACTGGGCTTTATTATTGTTATAGGCAACAATGGATTTTTCTTGGCAATGAAGACTGAGTAGAACCTGAGCTACAATAATGCATGAGCAAACAGTGGAGACCATGTGAAGATCCAGAAGGGGAGGGGGCACTCCTCCCCCTGTGCTTCATCTATTATGAGTAAAGGAGAAAAAGAAAAACCCTTTTGGGAAAAATGTTGGGACCCCCCCCCACCCCCCACCAGTAAAACCAATGGGCCCTCCTTGGAAAACCTTAAAAGGTAGAAGTGGAACTAGGGTTGAAGGTATGGAAGAAGTCAACCCCCACCCACCCCACATACGGCAAATTTCGTAGCTGGCTATGCATGGTAATTTTCATAGTTAGCCGACATATCTCTGTTGGAGACTCCCTGAGGTAAATGGCTGGATCCCTGCATGGAGACCCAGATCAGACAGTTCCTCCAAGGCATCAAATCATTAGGTGATGGTTTAATGCAGCCAAACAAGCATAACCCTTCGGTATATGCCCTACTGAGTCAATTTTAACCATGAGTAATTATAAAGGTATGGTGGCCCCAGGTCAAATATCTACACAGTCTCCTTCGTTAAGATTGTGTTCAAGCTGCCCAGTCTGTATTGTAAGAAACTGCAGCAAAACGAGCTACAAAAAAGTTGTGCTTTATAAGGTATGAAAAATGCATAGAGAATCAGTTAACTAAGTTATAAAGCTTTCCAGGGTGTCCATGCACTTGAATGCTGCACTGGTCTTTTTCTTAAACTTATTAATGGATACATCTTATGTCATTATCAAGGCTTAATCATTCAGTGTACCACAATATCTCTAAATACTAGCCTCAACACATCCCTATACTCATATGGAACAAAATATAAACCCCCTAATGCAAACTGACATGATGGCTTGGCCAACAGAGCAAACCCAGATCAGACAGCTTCTTTTAAATCTAAAAGGTTGTGGGTTCAAGCTCTAGACCATTACAACAAGAATCCTTCATTTGATTCCTAGGCCATTACCAAGGATTAGCAAAAGTGGTAAGAATTTGTTTCTTTTCTTCATAAAGAGAAACTAGAGATTTCTTTTCATAGAAAACTGATGTCTCCCTCCCCCCACCCCCATCCCCTCACATACACACATACACTGAGGCACACAGTGACATATGCTTTATTTGCTTTGAAAAAGTAGATCTACCATAATTTCAGCGACCAAAACATTAGCTCACTTTTTCAAACAGTGACTTGAAAAATAGGAATACATTATTATTTTTCACATGTAAGAGAATAATTAGGATAACATATATGAAATTTAATTTCAATAGTATGAGTCACACTGGAGTTATCTTAAGGACACAAAATTGTATAAAAGAGGAAAAATCCTAACAAGAAGCCTTGGAAATGGATTATGCTCTTGTGTACTGCAATTATCATCCATAACGGCCATCAAGCTATGAAGTTTCAAGGATATATGTCTCAAAGTGCATGAGTTATGCTCTGTACAAAACCTGATTGAATATGAATTTAAACAACAGGCAATAACTCCAAAAATATGATTTGCAGAATTAAGGTTCTTGTGCACTGCAATTCTCCTTTGTGAGGTCTATTCACCTATGAAGGGCAATAACTCCAAAAATATGATGCGTAGAGTTACAGTTCTTGTGACAGTTCTCCTCCATGAGACCTATTCACCTGTGAAGTTAATAGCTTTGACACTTTTTAAGTTATGCTCCGGACAAAAAAGTGTGACAGAAGCTGGACAGACAGACAACTCTGACAAAAACAATATGACACATAATAATTTTAACATTTTCACTGAACCACTCATAAATGCAAAATGCATGAACAGAAAAAAAAGAATTTTGCGTAAAAATGAAATTTACCTTAAAGGAATATCAAAATCCATTTTCACATGAAAATCCCAATGAAAGTTCTGATTTGAGAATTGTTAAAGTATGTTCATGACCATGAATTGTTTGTTTGTCCTATACTGCAGGGTCATTGCCAAGAATTATTTGCCGGTCATTCACAATCAAGGTCATGGCCATGAATTACTTGTTGGTCATTCACAATCAAGGTCATGGCCATGAATTACTTGTTGGTCATTCACAATCAAGGTCATGGCCATGAATTACTTGTTGGTCATTCACAATCAAGGTCATGGCCATGAATTACTTGTTGGTCATTCAGGCCAATTTTGTTGGTCTTCACAACAAGTCGGAAAAAAATTTTTGGCCATAAAAATTTTCTTTACTATTCATTTAACTTCTAAGGAGCATTTTTAGTTGTGCGTGATGTCAGTCACACCAACTATAGTACTACATTTTCAACTCCCGTTCTCCTACATTTAAAACCGAATAACCTCTCAAAAGTGTGAATATGATCAAACAATTGTATATATCTCTACAACATAAGTATACTAGAATTTAGCAAAATGCTGAAAAATCAATGCTGTGTCAAAAATAAATACTTAGAGGCTACAAAATTCGCTTGTGACATGAAAATATTATAGGACTTATTTTTCTATGCTAATGTAACTGCAATCAAATGATATAACTGTTTTTAATGTGATCACTTTACCAAGCGCGCCAATAGTTTGTTTCAATGCAAAGGTGGCTCGCAAATAAATTTGATAGTAAATGTGCAGCTTTTGGTCATTTTAGGCTGTTATGTGAAGTGAAGTCCAAAACAAATCATTGTAACATACTAATAATCACACAAACTAATAATCACATCAATCTATCGACCTCAGAGCCTGTATATCTACTATCCAAAATGAGTTTGGAGCCTCTGACCTATGCAGAAAATTTTCATAATTACTTCAGTCTATAAATAGTCTGTTGTAGATAAGGTACTGCATGAATACAAATCAAAGCTCTGATAGCGCTGAGAGAACAGGAATACCGCATTTCTTTTGCTTATCAAAATGAATTTAATTACTGGAGATCAACTTGCACTCTTCAAACACTCTTTCATTTGAGACACACACAACTTCAGTGTCTTCAGCGCTTTGATTATAACAATGAACTGGTAGTCTAACATTAGAAATTCCATGAAATGACACAGGAAATTTCTGTATATCTATTTTTTTTAGGACCTTGCCTGGTTAAATCTCACTCCCTTTAAAATAATATAATTTGTGATGACCCTAAAAAATAGCACCAAGACCATGCTAAAACCCTAATTACAGTCACATAATGTAAAAGAATGAAGTAAACAATGGCCTGAAATATATAGGTTTCCATTAAATCTTATGAGATGTTCCGTATATTTTTGCAGCATTGGCAACAACTGAAGTAAGTTTTGCAATAAGGTCATTACAACATCAGTCACCATACATAAATCATTACCATGAAGAGAACGTTTTCACAGGAGATCTGCCAATATCATGGCCATTATAAATATTTGACCTTTTCAAAACCAAGTCTTTTTTATAGTATTATCAGTGGTATTTTCATGAGAATTTAAGAGGCAGGATTCCAACATTATTCTTTGAAGGTGACTTTACAAATACAATTTAAAATTACACCCCCCTCCCCTCTCACCCCTAAGATTCAGAGACATCAAATCAATGAAACAAGCATACATCAATCTGGTAATGTGGCACGGTGCACAGCTTTAAGGCTCAACACAGCAAATGCACAGAAGTCTGGGCTGTAACCACATCACTTGTCTTCTCGTCATCTCCATTTTGCCAATCAATGACTGAAATGTTACCAGCCAGCTACGCTGCATATGGATGAAATCTCACCATACGTTTAACACACGAGACAGGCTAAATCATGTTCCACGAAGTCTGTTTCAGAAAAGTTTGATGATGAATGAGCCATGTCTGGGCACAATAGACACCATTTTGCAAGCAATTCTAAGCTTCAGTTTTTAACCTGATTTTAAATTTAAGACAGGCACTGGTGATGTAAAGCAATCCATATTAAATGACGTAATTGTTATCAATCATAAACTGAACTGAAAGCAGCATTCATACAAGAGATATTCAGCATACAAAATATTAATATTTGACATCAGAATTGGAATTCATTATAGCTGATCCCTGTCTCTCTCCAGCTTTATGTCTTTAATGTCTAGCTGATGCTCGATCAATCAATTAGAGATTATTTCTACTGGTAATTGAGGCTATTAAGACAATATTTAGAACACACCAGATTGTCATGCAGTTGACAAGAGGCATGATACCACAGCTTGATATCACATTATCCTGACAACCGGCTGTTTTTATCCCTTTGACTTGTATAGACTTATTTTTAACCCTTTCCCTCATATAGACTCATTTTGACGCACTCAATAGGTACCACATAAAGCCTGATCTGCAGAAAACACAGTTAAACCTTACCAAATTTAATTATAAAGTCCTCATTTCCAGACCACTGAGGAGCAGCGAACAGCATAAAACCTGATCAGCCTGCGAGTTACTCGCAGGCTGATCTGGTTTTATGCTGTTCGCATAGGTCTTTTCATGGTTTCCTCTATGAGGGAAAGGGTTAACATACTGGAAAACAGGGCAGACCCAGACCAGTCAGCTCTTTAGGATCTGTCTAATCTGGGTCATTCTGTATATTGTATCATCTTACTAAGTATTCACAGCAAAGAAAAAAAATCACCAAGTCATAAATTTGTACATGAACCTTTATGAGCTACAGAGTTAAATTCTGCTATTGGGGAAGTTATACTTGTCACTGCAAAATGAAATACATCTTTGCAATATCAATTATAGGTATTAAATATAACTTTTAATCAGCATAATTCTCAGACTCATCTTTATATCTGGTAAACTCAAAATTTATAGGTATGTCTATTGCAGTATCTACATAATATCAAACTCATCAGTATTTCTTTTTTCAACATTTTTTTAGCACATTATAATTTCAATTTTCTATCTATATCAATTTTTTTAATTTTTAAATAAAGGATTAAGGTAGGTTAATTTTTTTCATTGATTGAAAGTCTGACCATTTCATTCTGTAAGATGATTTTTAACCCTTTCCCTCATAGAGGACACCATAAAAAGACCTATGGCGAACAGCATAAAACCAGATCAGCCTGCGAGTAACTCGCAGGCTGATCAGGTTTTATGCTGTTCGCAGCTCCTCAGTGGTCTGGAAATGAGGACTTTATAATTAAATTTGGTAAGGTTTAACTGTGGTTTTCTGCAGATCAGGCTTTATGTGGTACCTATGAGTGTGTCAAAATGAGTCTATATGAAGGAAAGGGTTAATCTTGCTTATGGTATCCATTTATGCATGAAAAGATAAAAGCTATGATATAAATATTCATCATCAATTGTCATTTTCATCTACATTTATATATCATAATAACATTTAAACAAATCATACACATATTATGGGCACCGCATTAAATAGTGGATGGGGTGAACTCTTATCTAAGAACATGCCTAATTTGAAATAAAATGCTGGACCAAGTATTTCAAATAACTGGGAATTTGACTGTGCTTTCTTTACTTAAATCAACTGAGTGGTGAAAGGCAGGCTGGAGTGGTATACATCCCTCTATGTTGGGTGCACCTGGCCCACAGAGAGGAAGGATGAGCCGTAAGTAGACAATCAATACAGGTAGGTAAAAACGACACGTGGGACAGACAGGTGTGCTACACACACGGGCTTTCAGCAGCAACACAGCCATTTCAAGATCAATATGGATTTTATTTCCCTCAATTTTGAAGCAAGAAAAATAAGAGTATTTCTCCTGTAGCAATGAAAGTGAGGATCCACATGGTGTAAAAGAAGATAGTTGTTTATAATATAGCAAGATCAAGTGATCATAAAAATATATTTTCAAGAGCATCAAAATGTGAAAATATTTTATTTTCTATATGACCATGACTGTGTAAAATAAAATACCATCTTCATGATGAAAATAATAAGAAAAAAAAATTCAAGCTACATAATTCTTCATACTTTTCTTTCTTATCTTGTGTTTTTCAAAAAACCTTTGGAAAGCCAATGGTTGACCTGTTTTTCAAGACCGTAGGCACAAACTAATAGTTGAACCCAGGAACTTAACAATGTGGATAATACAAGTTGGACAAAACTTGCTTTCTGATCATCATAAAATAAATAAGATTTTTGGAAACTAATTACGCTCCTCCATGTAATGCAGAACCCTCCAATACCCCTTTACTACCCTCTCTCTTTCTCACACATTTATAGTCTAGATGTTTAATGAAAGGCTGCACCCTATGAAAGCAATATCAGCCTAAAAGCTTAAAACATTATGCCTGTCATGTCTCATGGCAAAGGTATTATGCACAATCAACAGTGTAAAACCTGATCAGCTTTCAAGTTATCTGCATGATGATTTGTTTTCATTCTAGTTTTTACATCATTTCCTATTACCTCATGAATATTCATGACAAATCTATGACTTGATGAGTATCAATACGGTATACTGGACCCTTAAATGGTGAATGAAACTGTATTTTAGTTTGCTGTGCAGACTCTGAAATCTGAGCTACAATACTGTATGAGCAAACAGAGCAGAACCTTACCAGACAGCCGTCTAATAAGAATCTGTACTGTTTGCAAATGTGTCAAAATGTGTCTGTATGAATGGATTAACCCATTCCCTCATAGAGGACACCATGAAAAGACCTATGCGAACAGCATAAAACCAGATCAGCCTGCGAGTAACTCGCAGGCTGATCCGGTTTTATGCTGTTCGCTGCTCCTCAGTGGTCTGGAAATGAGGATTTTGTAATTAAATTTGGTAAGGTTTAACTGTGGTTTTCTGCAGATCAGGCTTTATGTGGTACCTACTGAGTGCATCAAAATGAGTCTATATGAGGGAAAGGGTTAAACTCTTATTAGTAAAGATAGAAGCAATTTACATTAAACTTCCGATGATTATACAAACATCAATACATAAACCCTTAATATGAGAAAAAAACCCTGATCAGATTGCAAGTTACTGGTATGAAGACCTGGTTTCACTCAAAGTCTTGTAGTTAAGGTCACTTCCTTGTTAGCTGGGATAAACAAGACTTAAATACACATACACTATTTATACAAACATTCAATACACAAACCTAAATACACAAGAACCCTATTTCTCATCACCCCTACACATAGTTACAAAGTATACATAATTGCTATATGTAGACCAATACACATGCCTGTATATACAGAGTATTTATGGAGTTGTAACATGGCCAGAACATGTTTACATTACATCCTGCCCCAAGTCCCCCATCTCCCCAATACACAATCTAATACACATAATTAACCACCTCCACCCCCACTTTCTTACTTTGTCCTTAATTAAATTCAAACACAAGTGCATTGTTTGTAACAGTGATATTTAAACTGAACGCCATTGGGAGGATTCTGTTCATAAAAAAAAAAGTTAATCAAATTAAATTTAAAACAACATAGGAAATTACTGTAAATTCATTAATTTTTATTGACATTAAATTTCATTGATTGTGTACCTAAGGGGATTTCGTGGGTCAATTTATTTGTGGATCTATGTTCTAGAAAACGTGAGGTCGATATAAGAGACAAATTTTTATGGGGATTTATATTCATGGATGAAACCCTCAACGAAATCAACGAAAATAAGTGTCCACGACAATTAATGATTTCACAGTATGCCGATTTATCAAATTCTATACTGTCTGGTTATCATGTACAACCTTCCAATCTGCTTTTATAACAAGAAATTGATATTAAAGGTTAATTATTCATAAACACACGAGTGTTATTTTCAAGATATGAATTTCATCCCAAATGTCACATTTTCTTTATGTAACAAAAGAAACATAACATCAACAGGAAACCTGGTGAATAATTAGCTTTGAATAACATGAAATGACCAGACAATCTAGTCATTTTGGCAGAGATTAAGACCAATAATTCAAGAAAAAAAAAAGAATATGCATTTATGAATCATATTAAAAGATTCAGTAAAGATTAATAGCCCGGCAGGGTCATCCAGATTTTCATGTGATGAAGCCTTCCAGCTGGCTTGCGGTAGGTCGGTGGTTTTACCCGGATGCCTCTGTGCATTCGGGGTCTTCCTCCACCTGTAATTAGCTGGACATCGCTATATGACTGAAATACTGTCGAGGCGACGGTAAACTCAAATAGTCAAGTCAAATATTAATGGATAATCAAATACATATGATGTGCCTTCAAGTATAGCAAAAAAAATTTTTTGCACTTTTTTGATGGATTTCCATGTATTCGTTTTTATTTGGCACTGCTGTCTTACATCAC
Organism: Solen grandis; assembly: GCA_021229015.1. Taxonomy (NCBI): domain Eukaryota; kingdom Metazoa; phylum Mollusca; class Bivalvia; order Adapedonta; family Solenidae; genus Solen; species Solen grandis. The sequence continues at coordinate 39,376,566 of CM037781.1, read as the reverse complement.
TTTTGACCTACTTAAAGATGATGATGTAAGGCAATTCCAAATAAGTATTTTAACGATTTTCATTGGTAGATATTCTTGAATTTATGGAAAAAATTAAGCACCATAGTTTGTTGAGATGACAAAAAAAAACCAAAAATGTTTTATGGTTCAATTATTAAATGAGGATTTATGCGAACAGCATAAAACCAGATCAGCCTGCGAGTAACTCGCAGGCTGATCAGGTTTTATGCTGTTCGCTGCTCCTCAGTGGTCTGGAAATGAGGATTTTGTAATTAAATTTGGTAAGGTTTAACTGTGGTTTTCTGCAGATCAGACTTTATGTGGTACCTACTGAGTGCGTCAAAATGAGTCTATATGAGGGAAAGGGTTAAGTATTATGACTGAATAACAGTTTCTTTGTTAAACAAATTAATTTCATCAAAACATTTTTCTTTGATGCACATTGAGACTTGGTCCAGGCCAAACATTACAAGTACCTGCAGTTTATTATAATCTATTTCATTAAAAGACGATGCGCTTTATTACAATAATGTTTACTCCTGACTGTGTTGGCTATATTAGTTAATACCGAGTTTTTATCTATACTTATTTTGACACTTCCAAAGATGAAATGCTTCACAGACAATGATTCATACTTCATATAACCATTTTACATTCTCCAGTCAATGCCACATATCTTTTTTAAAAGACATTCCTTGTTTGGTTTAGTTTAACCTCCCACAAACAGTATTTTCAGGCATTTACTTGAGACAGATATAGCGCTGCCATGCTGCAGTATCACACCTTAGACATGTGGCATGATAGCACACCCAGTCTCATTATCCTGACATCGGGCCATCTAGTCCTGGAACAACCCTGTGTGTATATACAAACTCAAGAGTCCAAGAGAGAACTACCAAAATACCATTTTTAACAACTTTGGTATGTTGCCATCAGGAATCACATTCACAATCACCATGTCCTGGTCAAGAAGCAGATGCTATTATCACTCAGCCATCAGGGAGGAGGATTTTCATACTTTATGAGCACATGTCCTCGGGGTAACACGAAAACAAACATTTTAATAATAGTCCTATTTTTTAATTATAAAAAAATGTAGTTGTTCTCCTTATTATGAGATTTCTTTGTTAAACTTAATGGAAATGTACAAATTTTGCCATCATGTCAATATTTTCATTTAAGTCAGTTTGTACATTATAAAGAAAGGATTCATATACAGGTAAGACACATCAAATCATGCATGCTCTCCTAATGCTCACTGACCACAAACCAAGGGATGGTGAAATAGGATTCTGATTTACTTAACTGTCCACTAATGTCTAATGCTTTCTTCAACATTCCCATATCATAAGTTAATATACAATAAATTCTTTCAAAATTTCACTAGTCCATACAGGTTCTGGAACAACATTGACAATAAGGACAATGGATTACCCCACTCCACCACCCATCCCCACCCTGATTAGAGTAAACCCCCCCCCCCCCCTACTCCACCACCCATCCCCACCCTGATTAGAGTAACCCACTTCACCACTGCCAACAAACAATGGCCATTTTTATCTCTCCACCAGGGCCGCTGATAACCAGTCTGAGCTGTTGACCTAAATTCTCTGAAACAGACTATAAAAGCCATCTCCGAGGCCTGCCCGCCATTGATTTTCTCCTCAAGACTGTTCTACTCTAACTCAATTTGTTCCCTGGACAGTCAGCGAGAGAGCGGTATAAAGATTGGCAAGGGAGCCTGAAAGATTCCATGGTGGGTCAACAAGACAAAAGAGCTTGGTTTCACCTTCTGCCACTATCATATGCCATTTTACACCATTGACAAGCATGAAAATGCCAGATCAGATTGAAATAAAGATTTCAATCAGAAAACGTTTTAAAATGTTACCTGATAATCTCTAGATTTAATGAGTTACAATCAGTATAAAACTTGAGAAGTCTGCAAGTTAATCTGGTCTGACACTTGTAAGAAAAGTTATTTCCTTGATAGCTTAGCATGTTGATTGATTAAACAAGAGGAGGATGTCATGACCTTCAATGTATGTTGTGCAAGTAAAGATCAGGTTTTAGTCAGGTTAAAGTCTCTCAAAGCCCTTCACAATGACACAAAGTACTCAGTTTTGAGCTTGCGGCATCTAGTATATAATAAAACCCCTCATCCCTTCTGCTTTGATACCTAATAACTTGTTTTTGTTGTTGATGTTGAAACATTTACTGAATTTTAATATCATATTTGACATTATTTTGATTTCCAAATTGAAAATACTGCACTGCAGGTCTGCAAATCTAGCATAGTGCTGCTATGAATGTACAACAATGCTGAGTCAATCTAACATGATTTGCAACAATGCCAGATAAAAAAAAAAAAGTTTGGTGCTGCTGAGAAAATTTCAAGATTTCTAATTAAATATTGAAATTATTCATTTTCAATGCCATACTACAATGCATTTCTACACCTACAAAATCAATTTGATCAAAGAAATAATCAGTATGGGTTAAGTTTCACAACTAATATAATTCATTTCTAGGCTAAAGTATGCAGCACATAATTTAAAACCTAATCAGCCTGCATACTGATATGATACAATCCATTGTCTACACATAATTTAAACAGGGGTCATATAAAGGAACTAGACTAGGCTGATAAGTTATGGAAATTACATTCCATTCTTGCTTTGGAAGGGAGATAACTCTTAAA
>CM037781.1:39323765-39373765 GCA_021229015.1 Solen grandis | reverse complement strand
ATAGAACCAGTGTATCACAAATATATCAAGGTTTGTTACTTCCCTTGATTTAATTTTCATTTTTGGCTTGCAGCCTCGGCCGCAAGCCAGTATATATGTCATTTTGTGATTCCCTTATCATCCTTTTTATAACATTTCGGATATGTTGCATTAAGCACACTGCTGAATAATCCATTTGTGTACCCTTCATATGTGGGTTTCCCAGGGTTACCCAAAGATAACAGGAACAACCAATCAGAAATAGACTGCTTGTTCTGGTACTCTGCTTTGATTAAATACATAACCAGAAATTATTCTTTTTTTGGTTTTTATGTTGTTGTGATTTTCTCTTCTTGTGTATTTATTCAAACCATACACGTCAACATAGTTTAATAAACATATTAGTGAGACTCGTAGGGGAGGGCTTTAACTAATGTTGTGATAACTTGTAGCCCAACCCTTTGCATAAGTTCATTATCAGTTTGTATTCCTAGACTTGATTTTGTATTATTGTAATGAAGATGCAATAAAATATTATTAAACTAAACTAAATTAAGCATCATTTTGGACTTATAGTGCATTTGGCAGATTCCCTAGATCATCCATTTGTGGACACATCATATGCGTATCTCCCGAAGTTAAGGTGAATTGCCTGAAGGAACAACAACCAATCTGAAACACAGGTGCTCAAAGTTGCACGGGGAGATTCGCCCTATAGAACTTCCAGCCCCTGTGATCAGCAACTGACTCTTGAAAAAAATACAGGGAACCATTTACTATTTAACAATTATCATAATTATTGGCCTCCACAGTTCAGTTTGTAATTTAGCAGATGCAGCTTGAAAGCTAAATTCAACTTTATTGGTTAATCAATTCGAATGGTTATTATACTGGGGCCAAGACTTGAACAAAAACATTCAATGGTTAAGCAACAAATGCTATGGATAGGCTAATCATAAAATGGGCAAGCCTTCCTTTTATAAGGTAATTTTGTTAGCTCACTGGAGCACAATGTGCTCATGGCGGGTTATTTGGGTTGTTCTGTGTATGGCATCTGGCGTCAGTGTCTGTGTAACTGTTGTCAACTATTTCCTTTTAAAAAATATCTCCTCCTAAACCACTGAAAGGATTTTGATCAAACTTCACAGGATTGAAGTACTGATCCTTATAAGGCCCTTTATCAAAATTGTTCAAATTGTTTTCACTGGTTGAAAGAGTAGGTCACAAGAATAGATCTTAAAAATGTAAACTTTGAAAATCTTCTGCAAAACTGCAGGGCCTACAGCTCAGATATTTGGTGTGTAGCATTGTCTAGTGAACCTCTACCAAGATTGTTCAAATCATGACCCTGGGGTAAAAAATTGGCCCCATCCCTGGGGTCACTTGATTTTGCATAGACTTACATAGTTAAAACTAGAAGAATCTAGTCAGAGACCACAAGGCCTGGAGTTGAGATATTTGGTGAGTAACATGGCCTAATGAACATCTACCAAATTTGTTCAAATCATTGCCCTGGGGTCAACATTGGCACCACCCCAGGGGTCACTTGATTTTACATACACTTATATTGGAAAAACTAGACAAGAGGGCCATGATGGCCATGAATCACTCACCTGAGAAATATTGCCTTCATTGCCTTTTATAACATACAATCAGATCCCGGTTATTCAGACGTTGGGACCAACATTTCACTTTGAATACAGCATCTGTTTGAATAATCCATTATGGTCAAACGTACTCCTTATACACATCCTTTAATGTTTGTATTTAATGTTCCCCATATTACTGCATCAATTGCTGTGATTTTATTCCAGGTGAAACAAATATAAAATGAAACTCATTATTTTTCATTTACATTCATTAACACATGTAGCAGAAGAAAAACTTCACAGACGTAGAAGTCATTCTCGCAGTGAGATTACTGCGATAAAATCAGGCCATATTTATACAAACGTACCCATCCCCCTGTAAATTAACTTTATCTGTATAAACACTAGGTGACTACTAACTCATCTTAGTTTCTTTAATCAGCTCATTCTTTCATTAATTTGACTGCCAATCAGTTGTAATCATTTAATTGGGTCCTTTCACTGAACTGACAAAATCGCATTAGGGGTCACATCAGATTGACCTTTAAGTAATTTATATGCATAAACAAGTGCTCAATTTTAAACCAAAAGCGCATTTCTAACTGACTTTGGTAAATATTTCTCACAGGTGAGAAAAATGTGAAGCTTGACTCGGGACTCAAACCCAGGGCCTTTTGCTTACAGGGCGATTGCTCTACTGACTGAGCTATCCAGCCGGTTAGACATCTTTCTACCCTATTGTGAGACTGATGCGGTTACTTCCCCCTGATATACCCAACGATTCTGTAGCCGCCGACTTGATTGGCTTATACAAAGGTCAATCTGAGATGACCCTGGTCAAATCCAGTTAGCATACTGAATCTGATTTTAATGAGAATGAATGAGGCCCCAACTTTATTTCTGATTAAGTGTTATGATTAAATAGGTTGTATTTTATATTAGGAAAGAATTGGGACTGAAGGTGGGTAGGTTTAGGATAATGCAGGTTTGGATAACCAAGTTCCAAATGTAGTCATATTGATTCGAACACAAAATCCATGCTGAAGTTCAGCAAGGTAATCCTAATTCCAGACAAAAACTGTACCTGATCCAAATTTTGATGGTCATAGCTTCAAAATCAAGTGACCCTTAGGTTGGGACCAATTTTGACCCCAGAGTCATGATTTGAAAACTTGGTTCAGGTCCACAAGGCTATGTTACATATCAAATATCTAAACCCAAAAATCCAGTGAGTGCCTAAATAAAACCAAGTGACCCCTGGGGCCTGCAAATTTTGATCCGGGGCCATGATTTGAAAAAACTTTGTAAAGGTCCACTAGGCCATGCTACACATCAAGTTTCTTAACTTCAGGCCTTGTGGTTTCTGACAAGAAGATTTTTATTTTAAATTTCCTATATACCGGTATCTAAAATCAAGTGACCCCTGGGGAAGGGCCAATTTTGACCCTGGGTTCATGATCTGAACAAATCTGGTAGAGGTCTTCTAGAAAATGCAACATATCAAATATATAATCTCTATGCCTTATAGTTTCTGAGACGATTTTTAAAGATTTAATTTTTATATCTTTCTATATCTATTTTTATCTCCTGTAAACCAGATATGCAATGGACCAGAACTATAGGGATAACTTCAGTAAAACTTCATGAAAGGAACATCACAAGTAAGTTCCAGAGGTTTAAAAAAACAAACAATTGAAACAACTGTGGACACAGATGGGTGATGTCGGAAGACCAAAGACAGCAAGGTCAAACCAGTTAGTTACTATAAATGTAACTATACCCGGTAATAATATTATACAACATACATATATTTCACATTTACTCAACTAATCATAGATGTGAACCAGTTTTCAGTGCAATCTAATGAATTATTGATTTATCCAAATTTACAAACAATATTCCAGTAGGCTTTATTTCTATCCAGCTAAATTCTAGGTTAGGATAAGAAGCCATGTTCTGTCAAATATCCTTCCAATCCTTATATCTGGAAAGGTTTTTAACAAAAACAACTTTCATTTAAGCCTTTATATTAATAAAGAATAAAGAGAAAACTACCCTCCAGGGACAAAATCACAAAGATCTTTAGTTCTCTTACCAACCATCAAAATTTGATTGCAAATTAAATTTCAAAATTCTTCCATTTAGATATTGAATATCAAATTAAATTTCTGTTACCCACATCTTAATGACATAAGTAGTTGGAAGCTTTATTAAGAGTAGCAAGAAAATCAAACTTACTTGTCAACTAGATAGAAATTCCATTTGACACATACCCTTTGTTCTATAACACTACCAGTCTAGTGTTCCATACTCCCCTTGTATCCATGGAAACTAAAGCTAATCAAGTCCAGGAGTTACTTGCTGGCCATAATGTGCCTGACTCTATAAACATAGCCACCCGATAACTAGTCACACACCCCTCCCACAGATACGAGTCAATATTAAGCAATAGGCACATTAGGTAGTTATGATATCCAATAAAGACATTGTTACTCTGGTGTCAATCAAAACATAATCAAAACATAACATTGCCTTCATTTAAATACTATCTGCAAAAATTATGATTTTCTACGTTTTTTCCTGTTCTTTTACTTTTATTCAGCTTCTCTCTTCTTTTTTTTTTTGATAGTCTCTTACATAAATGTCTTTTTTTATTTAATACCTTTCTTCTTCAGATTTAGTATTAGTTTTCCAGTTTCAAACATGATGTGAAATGATAAAAGGTTACTAAAGGCGAGTTTGACTGACAGGCATATCATTCAATATGGCCCTGGTTATACAGCATTTTCTAACTAGGCAATAGAATATTGCAATAGGATTTTCAAATATCAATATTTTGAAGTGTGTAGCATCAAACAAAGAAGAAAATATAATTTGTGATCCTCAGAAGACACCCATCATTCTTAACCCTTTCCCTCATATAGACTCATTTTGACCCTTTCCCTCATATAGACTCATTTTGACCTTTTTCCTCATATAGACTCGTTTTGACCCCTTCCCTCATATAGACTCATTTTAACCCTTTCCCTCATAAAGACTCATTTTGACCCTTTCCCTCATATAGACTCATTTTGACCTTTTCCCTCATATAGACTCGTTTTGACCCCTTCCCTCATATAGACTCATTTTGACGCACTCAATAGGTACCACATAAAGCCTGATCTGCAGAAAACCACAGTTAAACCTTACCAAATTTAATTACAAAATCTTCATTTCCAGACCACTGAGGAGCAGCAAACAGCATAAAACCTGATCAGCCTGCGAGTTACTCGCAGGCTGATCTGGTTTTTTGCTGTTCGCATAGGTCTTTTCATGGTTTCCTCTATGAGGGAAAGGGTTAATAAAACTTTATTTCAAGAACTTATTTCTCTATTCACTATCTTTTCTTTCTTCTTTTTTTTGGACGAAACGTTTTTGCTTCTTTGAAATATATAGAAATGCTCCAAATAATTTCTTTTCAAGATTTATAGTTTAAAAATATAAAGCAACATATTATGTCAAGTCTAGATTTAACCATATCAATTTCCTTTCTAGTAGCCAAACTCTATTCTAACAATACACACAGTATTTTTATTAAATGTCCATCTTGGACAATAAACCCGTCTGGAGACCAGGGCACCTTGCCTAGACAAATGTTAAACTCAAGATAGTAACTATGGCAACCAGAGCCATGACGATGATGTCACCAGTCCGATAAACAGATTCAACAAAGCTGCAATGTTTACCTAACTCTTGACACATCCGTTAATGATTGCACTTGGTGGACAATATTTGCATCAAGCCGGCCCCTGGATCACAAATCAACCACTCAATATGATACAACAGGCTGTACAACCTTCTTTCCCCCATGATCACCATCTTGAAATATCAATGCAACCAGAGAACCTGATCAGCATGCACATCACTCTTGTCTCCATGTTTACAAAATAATCTAAGCAACTCCCTATCCCAGCCAATATACTACCATCAAAGTAGCAGTAAGACCAAACCATCACCAAGTTTCACTGACCAGTCTCCAGTCTGGACCCAAATTATTGATAATCCCAGCATGCAATAAAAGTAAATTAAGACTAACTTCAATTTATGTAAAAATAACTCCAATCTTACAGAACACCTCTATTATATATACAATTAAATGATATCTCTTGACTAACAGTTCTTCTGGAAATTATATCTCGAACAAGACCACCACATGTGGATGTCAATTCTTGTCTGTTGTTTGTTTTTTTGTAAAGGGGGAGATAAATAAGGTGAAAAAGGATGTTATGAGTTATTGGCCCTTGATGGGAATGTAGCCCTTGTGATAGTGAACCAGTATTTTTTTTATGATGATCCCGATGCCATAGATGCTCACGACACCAGAGTGATGACAATACCTCGACTTTTTTTTTCTTTGATAAACAGACAAGCTAAAAAGTCAAAACTATGAAATGGTCTTACATGGAAAAACGCTTTTTTGGTAAACACAACTTTGACAAATTCGTTAATTATAGAATACGGTGCCTCCAAAGCAGGTGCTTGCCGTACCACTTGATACATTCCTAAACATGGCCTTTTTATCCGTTTAGGGTAGCAATTTCATAAGTCTAGCCTATGAAGTAACAGCATGGGCGAAGAATGAATGTGATCAGCCAAATAACAGAAATTGAAAAAAGAAAATCAAAATATAGATTTTGACGTGTGATGGTATTGCCTGAGATGGGGAAACCACCAAATTCCTTTACAATCATGAATGCTTGTATTGAGTAGACAGGAACTGATAGACTTGACAATTTGAGTTTACCGTTGCTTTGACAGTATTTCAGTCATATAGCGACGTCCAGCTATTTACAGGTGGAGGAGGACCCCTAATGCACAGAGGCATCCGGGTAGAACCATTGACCTACTACAAGCCAGCTGGAAGGTTCCATCACATCAAAATCCAAATGACCCTGCCAGGATTCAAACCCACGCAGTGAGGGGCTGAGCGAGTGTTAAAGTCAGCAACTTTACCCTCTCGGCCACGAAGGCCCCGGGAACTGATAGACCAATATTTAGTTAACAAGAAGCTCTTGGACGTGGATTATGCTTTCAAAACTATGCTTTCTCACAGGATTTGCACAATGTATCCCGGAAGACCGCTTATTGTGGTATTTATGCTGACGATATTATATCGCAATTTTAAACCATCCGGCTTTAATTTTTAACCTATTAACACTAGGGGTGGGGGATATATCACAGAAGACCAGTTTTTATTAACAATATGATATCGCGATATGATTTCACTATGATTTTCCTATAGGTTTAAAAAATAAATATTAATTTTTAACCTTTTGCATGCAATTCTCCACCATGAGGTCTATCCACCTATGACGTTTCAAGGTTATATGTCTCAGAAGACAAAAATAATGTATGAAATTGAACAAAGAGCAATAACTCCAAAAATATGATGTGAAGAGCTACAGTTCTTGTGCAATGCACTTCTCCATGAGATTTATCCTCCTGTGAAGTTTCATGTTATTAGCTTTAATTCTTTTTGAGTTATGCTCCAGACAAAAATGTGATGGACAGACTGATGGACTGACAAACAGACACTGGACTGACAAAGTGGCATCTATATGCTCACCCTTTGGGGAGCATAAAAGTCAATGACCATCTGTGAATGAGCTGCTTTAAATGGTATATGACATCTTTCTTTCCCATGTAGACAGTGAGAAGCTGAGCTAAGATTTACAAAATAGAGAAGACTCTGATCAAACTACTGGATGTTTGCTAATGCATCAAACTGTGTCTATAGGAGGTAAAAAGTAAATCAAAATTAATATTCAATCTTCATTATGCGATTTTAATCAAAAAGATAAATCAAAATGTATGTGGTGTAATTACCTTGCAAATCAAAATCAAAACTTAACACCTCAGATCCTAACACATTTTATTTCTACATAAGTGTACCTTTTTTGTCAACAAAAACACTATGCAACACTAGTTGTATATTCATCCTTACCAAGAAATTACCCAGCTGCAACATCTACTGAACCAAACAAAACTACCATTGCTACCTTAAATTAAAACATTTAACATTCAAATTAAAGCTGAATAGACAAATACCAACATGTACATTATTTAAGATTACAAAAACATATGCAAGTTCAACACAGAGGATTTAGATTCTGGGTTAATAGGTAAAATTCTTCTTCTTTTTTTTTTGTAATTGATTTTTTTTCTCCAACGCTTCTGAATGAAAAAATGCATAATTCTGACTATAACTGGGAAGAAAGATTTGCCAACCATTCCAAGTACCCTGTATACATAAAGACATACATGTAGTATAAACTATTACAATCCTTTTACTACTAAGCTAGAGGGACAAGATGGTCCTGTGTCACTCACCTGAGTAAGATTGATGTTAAAAGCATCATGATGTCATTATATTACCAGTATTTGTGATGAAGATTGAAACAAAAATGCTGTGTCTAAAGTGTCCACAAGGTTTTCCTTGATCTGCCATGGTAACCTAAATTACCTCTCTCAAATTTTCAATGTTATTTCCATGAAGATTGAGCCAAAAGTGCTCAGGTTTTATAAGATTTAACCCTTTCCCTCATATAGACTCATTTTGACGCACTCAATAGGTACCACATAAAGCCTGATCTGCAGAAAACCACAGTTAAACCTTACCAAATTTAATTACAAAATCCTCATTTCCAGACCACTGAGAGCAGCGAACAGCATAAAACCTAATCAGCCTGTGAGTTACTCGCAGGCTGATCTGGTTTTATGTTGTTTGCATAGGTCTTTTCATGGTTTCCTCTATGATGGAAAGGGTTAATCAATTATTAAAGATTAAAGATTTTAACTACTTCTTGACCCCATGTGACCATATTTTGAGGTTATGCACGATATCATCGAGACAAATATTCTTACAAAGTTTCATGAAGATTGGGCTAAATTTGGCCTCTAGTGTTCACAAACAATTGTTGATGAAGCATTATGACAGACAAAGACCAATCACAAAAGCTCATCCTGAGAACAAATGCTCAGGTAATCTAAAAATAGCTTAACTTTAACCCCTTCCATGAAATGATATGATACATAATATGCACTTGCAATTTGCTAAAGAATTTACATTTTTGAGCAAGTAGATAAAGAGAGAGGGGCATTTAATAAGAGGTTTACAATGCAATCTTAATTACAAAGCCTTAAGGGCAGAGAATGTTTATTGACAAACTATACCATAAACCCAATTCATAATGACTTTTATTATGTGTGTGCACTACATTTTATTTTGTTTGCAGAGTTGCTGAATTTGAGATGTAAGTCTATGTTTGAAAGTTCTAACACTAAGGGAAATAACAATAATATTTCCAAGATAGAAACTAGAAAAATTATCTCCCTTGAATCAAGCACATCACTATCTTACTTCTATATTTATACACAAATGCAAGGCTACCATTACTGCATCTCCTTCCTCTTTCTGGATAATAAAAAAGATGAAAATTTATCTCCTCTACATCGCTATCTGTCCAAATGCAGGATTTTATCTTTTAAAAAAATACACGGTACAAATATTCAAGACTGGTTAGACAGACAGATGGAAAGCTAAATTAGGGTCCTCCGCTGCATACTAAATACATACAATTTGGACAGGATATTATCAAACTACTGAAACAATGGGGTGCATACAGATATTGGTTACATAGTTCTTGATTTACTAGGAATTAGATTATGGATCTTAGCAGCAGACGATAATCCAGGGGTGATATCTTGAAAGATTTACCTCTAATTTGGTTAAAATTTAGTTGAAATCTGCTGAGAAAAAGCTCCCATGCAAAGCTGTGATCAGTCATGCGTAGGACTTGAATATATCACTTGATAAGTTTTTACACATTTTTGCCATACAATTTTTTTTCCTAGATTTTTTGACAGGAAATTGAATATCACTGCACTAGTATACCAGACATTCTGAAAAGTAAATGAAAGTAACAAGAAGTTATAAGACAACTAAGTTGATGACTCCAATGAGATGAACCAATCAGACCACTGGGGTGGGGCACTCTAGTAGCCTAGTAGTACACACTATACAGAGGAAGGAACAAATAAACCACCACACACACAACATCTGAGGGACCTTAAATGAAACAGTACTCTTGGCACACTTCTCCATATTTAAACATCATATTCTTTTTTATTCACTGCAGGAATGCCATTTCTCTTCATAAGCAAAGTCATTTGAGGATATATTTAACCAATATATACTTTATAAAAGACTCACTATTAACCATTATTGACATAAAACCTCCCACATTCTGCAGTTATTTTCTTTGTAATAATTCGTTTGCAGTATATTCCTTGCCATACTTCAAATTGAAGAAGCATGGGTATATACAAAACTAACATTTGACAAAGGAAAATGAGCTGTCCAAAAGCAAAATGTACATAATGTTTATTTTGATAATTGTAAGAAGTATCATTCTCCTAGAGAATAGTCAAATCACAGGTTATCAATCTTGGATAGTTTCAATACCTGCTACACAATACTTTCCTTTGAGATGGTCACCATGACCTACTTACTAAAGCTATATAATCATGCTTCTGTATGCTCAATAGCCATATTTTGTCATGTAATTTACCAAATCTATGGGGTTTTTTTATTTTAATTTAACCGCAAGCAAGTTTTTATCAGTTTTACCCTCAAATACATCACTTCTGAGACTGACATTGGACATGACGAGACAAGACAGTGGACTCACCCTGGCATCCCATGGTCCCTCTCCATGTGGGTGGGGAGGGGCTGGGAGGGCATTCTAGGACTTGGGAGGCGTATTCTGTCCAGTATGATTCTCCCCTCAGATAAAATTTTGATGTCTCTCTGGGTAGTGGTCAATCTGCGTCAGTTACCACTGAAATACAAGTTAGGGTCATTGATATCTTAAGTTATGTAAAGTAAGTATGTTTTCATAAGATTTTCTGAGCCTTTTCCTCATTACCCTTTACCTCATATTAACTTCAATGTAATTTGGCAAATAGAGCAGATCAGACAACTGCTTCCTGGAGCTGCCTGATCAGTGTCTCCTGTTTGCTCATACTGTATCATCACTCAGACCATACTGTCTGCACGGCACAGGGCAATTCATTGTTTCATGCACCATCAATATTCATTAAGTCATTAACTTGCACATGAATGTTCATGAGGTAAAGGATTAATCAAGTAAATGACAATCTTAATTAAAAGAAAAATTATTGCTAAAAGTTTTGTCAAAATCTATCTTGAAACAAACATCTTAATTGCTTTTAGAGAGGATTAAATTGTGACTGGTGTAAATATGGATAACAGGAATCTCACATTTTTATGAGATGACCCTCAAAAAATGTATCCATTGAGGACCAAAGGGCATACAATCATCTGTCATCAATTGACATTATGTCAACTCACTGTATCTGAGCACCAAAACAATTGTTGAAGGTTACTGAATAAAGGAAAATGTTGAAAAAGGTTCACGTGCATGCCAAAAGCATGTACATCGATTATCAATTAAAAGGAGGTCTGGCCTGAGATTAATTGACCTGATTTTGTGGCGGTCAAGTTTTGTTTCTGCAGGTTATTCACAACATGGCATACATTAAGTTTTAGACTGTCCATCATTTTATGATAAATACAACTGGTATTGCTCAGTGTGTAAACTAGTCTCAATGCAGCATGGCATTCAACATTAATGAATGGAAAACAAAAACAAAGAGGACTATGTCTGTCCTAATATGCTCACCTGACTGATGTCAAAGGCATCATGGTGTAATTTTTTTACCAGTTTTTTTTTTATGAAGGTCTAGTACAGAAAAAAAAAATTGTTTCGACCCAACATCACCAACTATTTAACTTGTCAGTGATTCAAACATTCTGATTAAGTTTCATGAAATATGGGCAAAAGATGTGGCTTCTAGAATGTTCTCAAGGTGTTTTCAGAGATTTGCCATTGTGACCTACTTTTTGATCCCAAATGTGAGAATATTCAAACTTGATGAATACAAACATATAGACAGAAAATGATATTTACAAAGTTTCATGAAGTTTGGGCCAAAAATGTGGCCTCTAGCATGTTCAATAAATTTTTTTTATTTTTTTAATATTTGCCCTCATGACCTTTTGTTTTTGGACCCAATATCAAACTAATTCAAGATACCATGAAGAGAAACATTCTGATCAAATTTCATGAAGATTTGGTAAAAAACTTTAGCGCATAGTGTGTTTACACTTGGTTTTTCAGATGGTTTCTAAGATTTGACCTAGTAACCTATTTTTTGACCTCATGTGACCCATTTCAAACTCATCCAAATTTTATTGTAGACAAACATTCTTATCAAGTTTCATAAAGATTGGGCCAAAAATGTGACCTCTAGTATGTTCACAAGTAATTGTCTACAATGCATGACTGACGACACACTGACAAAGACGACCACAAAAGCTTACCCTGTGCTCAAGTGAGTTTAAAAATGTTTTCCTGGAAATTAAAACAATCCAACATGAGTGCCAATCTGAATGGGCTTTATGTTATACGGACATTTCTGTAAGTGAACAAATTTAAGTAGTAATTGGTTCGATCAGACAAAATGGAAAATGAGACATGTCGGGGTAACTGTGAGAACTAAGAATATATCAGTGTTTATGCTTGACTACAATTAATATCAACTGATGTGATTATTATTTACATTTTTTTAAAAAAAGGATACAGAATGGATGTAGTCTTGGTACATCCAATGATCATGATTTAATTGCGTTTTCTTTTTTAATTAATTTACTTTAGTATATCATACTATATGTGTACTATAATAATTCAATTTAAGAAACCACCCTATCACAGTGACTTGGAAACCCATGCGTGACGCGCCATAGTCCCATTAAAATTGAAAATGTTGTTTTCACATTCCTGTGCACCATTTGTCTCTTTGATATTGAAATGCATTATTTAAGTATGAATTGCATTTAAATATAATAACCTGTGTTGTCTTTTTTTGTATCAAAACTCATTAAGTACGAATCGCAATTTCAATTTGCTTTTTTTGGCCGAATAAACCGCATATTCACAGATTTTTATTACCATAATGCATCATCCAGGCAACTGATATGGCCACTTATTAAACTATATAGATTTATGCAATCCGATACTCAGTTTATATTGTGAAAAAGCTTTTTTGAGTTGCTACAATCAATTCTGTATTGACAGACGCCTTGAAGTTAAAAATCAACAAGAAAGACTAAACAAATAAAAATAAAATGTCTGAACGCCAAAGGTCAGTTATCCATCACATCGTTTTTAGGGCTACAAACCAATAATGAAAGAAACAGACAATGATAATGATAAAACAGACCACAAATCAATAACGAAAAAAACAGACAATGATAATGATAAAACAGACCACAAATCAATAATGAAAAAAACAAAAAAAACAGACAATGATAATGATTAAACAGACCACAAATCAATAATGAAAAAAAAACAGACAATGATAATGATAAAACAGACCACAAATCAATAATGAAAAAAAACAGACAATGATAATGATAAAACAGACCACAAACCAATAATGAAAAAACAGACAATGATAATGATAAACAGTGTTAAGAGCTGAATTGTCGTAATCTCCCTCTCAGGAAGTTCATCCCACTCAAGAGGTTTCTTAAACAAATTAAAACTTGATATTTAAGTTTTATTCATTAGTACATAATAATTGTTGTCTTGGAATTAATAATCAGCCCTGTTTGAAAGACATCCCAGGGAGATCGATAGATAGATACAAGTAGTAGCCCGATGACCAGGGGTAAAAGCTGTAAAGTCAGTGAAGGTGCCCAAAGGCATAAAACTTAGACTGTAAAATGCATTTACTTTTCACTTACTGTTTTTGACCAACTAAAATTTGTCACATCAATGATTTTAAAATGTCCCATTAGATTTGAAAATGTCTCATTGACTTTAGCAAAGGATGGGCCACAGTCCCATTAAAAAAAATCTTTCCAAGTCACTGCTATCAGTTTACCATATAAATTCAATTGATCTGATCTGTCTGAAATAATTAAAGAATTTTTATCGATTTTGTCATTTACCGAAATGTCCGATGCAGCTTTTGTTGTTTTTCAACATGTCTAATATGTCATCAGTCTTTAAAAAAAAAATCATTAAAATATAAAAAATTACAACATGTTCATATATTCATATACCCAACAACCTAAGATAACAAAGATTGGCAAGAAATAAAAAACAAGTGGCAGATTGTCCAGATCTCGCAAAGTCACGTTTGCAAATTTCTGCTATTTTCTTTGAGATATTTGAAAGTAATTCAAATCTTGCAATAGAACAATACATTACCATCAAAACGATAACTTATATATCAAAATTAGTAAAGATATTAAAAAGTTTTATGTAAAATACAGAAGCCCTTGCATCTGAATCTGAATCTGAAACAAATATGTTGCAGATCCCAATACTGGGTTTTACACAACGGAAGAAAAGCTCTGCACTATTGGCGGTGGCTCTTTAAGGCATTTTTGAATGCCTCAACAGAGCCAGCATGCACTATATTATCAGGGAGATGATTCCAGTGAATCGCAGTGTCCACAAAGAATGAATTTTCATATTGTTTAGAGTTTGATGATGGTATTTCCAGACCCTTTGAATTTTTGCAAATGCGTTTTTCTAATATATTTGATGTTTCGCAGCCATTAAATTTTTTTGTTTTTATTGTCCTTTTAGGTCTGGTGAATTTCACAAAATCTGATGTTGGCAGTGCTGGAACTAACCCCTCAACCACCTTGTACATTAATATTAATCTGAGGCTTAGGCGTCTGTCTTGTAAAGTTTCTAGTTCAAGTTCTTGTTTCATTTTTGATATTGTCCCTGGTGTTCTACTTGTATAGTCTCTTTTTATGAATCTTACTGCCCTGTTTTGGATTCTTTCTAGTTTGCCTATGTTGTCTTTCTGATAGGGGTTCCAGATGGTAGCCCCATATTCCATTATTGATCTTACTAGTGTAATGTAGGCTGTTTTTCTACAAGTCTGTGGTACATTTCTGAGATTCCTTCTTAAAAAGCCTAAAGTTGAATTTGCTTTTTTGCATACCTTGTTGATATGTATATTCCATTTTAAGTCATTTGAGATTTGTAGTCCAAGATAGGGATTATTTTGTACTTCCTGCATTATGTGGTTATTCAGTTGATAAAATCTATTGTTTTTTTTGTTGATTGACATGATATAGCATTTTTTTTGCATAAACAAAAATATGTAGATGCTGTTATTTTTCTGCTACACTGGTTGAATTTAAATCAAAATGTTAGTGAATTTACAAAATTGATTAAACTGAAAATATTTTCGTGCAATAAAAAAATGTTTCTTTCATAAGAATGTTTAGTGTTTTTTTCTCTGTGTCTTTTCCATATATTTTAGACAGTTTGCAAAATTCAGTGACCTGCCATGTGACAAAATTATATTTTCTCTGTCTGTTAACAGGAAATTCCTATCTTTGTTTAATTGGTCTTTGATATAACTAGTTACATATCATGTGCAAATTACAAAAGAAAATTTGATCGCCATACTAACATCAGTTGGGCCATACCAGTGTAGTTACATTTCATTACTAGATTGCTTCATTCCACATAATCTTCGAGCTTTAATTGCAACCGACCATACCGTGGTGATTTATAACATAGATTGTGCAACAAAAATATTTAGTAGATGTAATCTTTGTCTTATAATAAATCAAAGATAGCAAGGTTATACATTCGTTGAATGCGAACTGCACTGTTTACCTTCACAGGGTTTCATTGTTGTGGAACTTTTTATTATCGTTCGATGTATCACTTTTTTTTCAGATTTGCTCATGCATGTTTATAATGGTCACGTTAAAAATTGAGAATGGACTTACACCATGTGATTCGGAAAGGTTATATCTCCCTCTAATCTCGCTATAAATGGATTTTCATTTAAAATTAAACAATTAGTGAGCCTGAAAATGTAAATTGATCGTGTTGCATGCTGGGATAGATTTACAGTGTAGACTGGTTCTAGTCGAAATACACATCAGTGTATTGATTTGAATACACAAATACGCAACCGTCCTAACGGTGATAATATAGGTTTATACTCAGACAGTTAGACGGGTTATGGTTCACACGAGGTTACTCAAACTCCGCCGCAGTAGTTAACTCCCCTTACAGTTGTCGATAAAGTAGCGTAGCGTGACGTAACCGGTGCGCGGAGTTTGGAGGTTACTACATAGACAAAGAAAAAAAAATAAAACCAGCGGAGATAATTTTCTTAAACTTTAAATGACTCAAGAGAATTACACTTTCTAGACACAAATTTAGGCCCCCATTCTTCTTTTTGAGTTATCTGCCCCTGAAAGAGATTTTTTTTCTTGTATTTTTTATTATGTCATTTTCAAGGGCAGATAGATTCAATTTAATAAGCTAGCAACATCCCATTAATGTTTGGTACTCTATTCCCTTTTTGGTTCACTTTGCAACAGATTTTTATACTTAGCTAGGTCGCAAACGCGAGTATATAGAAATATTCTCCTTGTCTACATAGTCAAATTAAAAAAAAAATGTTACTGTAACCAGGGTCTCTGTAATACTAATTACTAATATAAAACTGTATATATAGAGACCCTGCTGTAACATACGTCTTTAAGTGAACGGATGAATTACAAAATAAGCACACCCATTTACACAGTCATATAGTTTTATCAAGATACATGAAGATCTCCCCCTCTCCGCTTCAAATATAATTTAATAGTGATATATCAGGCATTTTTAAGACAATTTTGGGGCAGCCATTTTGTTTGGAACAGAAGTAACGTTAGTGCTATGCTCAATTACCAGGGGCATTTCCCCCTTTGAGCTTCAAAGCATAGAAAAAAGTTTTTGATTATTTTAGCAATTTTTTCTTGTTTTCATAAAATTATATAACATTTCGTTTTTATCTGTCTGTCTTCAATTTTCCAATCCGATTCTCCATCGAGTTCATATACGTACGAGTGATTATGTGTGTTAATAAATTCCTTATCTATTTCACATTTATCTAGGTTGGTCGGACTAATATGTCTAAGATTTCAGTCTGGAAGTTATAATGTTACCTTTCTGTTTTTTGTTTGTTTTTTTTTTGTGTTTGGGGGTGGCATATTGTTTTTGTGGTCTGTCTGTATGCTTGTTTGTTTGTCTGTCTGTTTGTCACAAAAATTTAACCTTGACCATAACATGTTGGCATAGGGGTGACATGCACTACTCTTTTTTAAGTTCGAGTGAACTCGAGGGAACGCTTTATTATCTTCAGGGAATGAATCAGATGGGATGGATGGATGGATGGGTGGATATCGGATATGAGTATGCATACATAATGTACAATGTATATTATACAAATATTACACAAAAGACAAGCATTTAGATATAAAAACACATAAAGAGATAAATACTATGACATGTATTCCAGCACCATGGATAACACAAAACAGAATAACCTCTTATTTCCATTGTGGTCCTTTATGTGGTTGCATGGCATAGAGAGGCAATATTAACTTCATTCAGATTTTAAAGTATGAATTTAACTAGCTTGATTTATATGTCAAGCAAGACCACACACACACACACACACACACACACACACACACATATATATATATATATATATATATATATATATATATATATATATATTTCATATCACTGTGTCACGTCACAGGTACTCTATATTTTATCACCGTTAATTTAATATCACAGTGTTACATTTTTTAGATTTTATATCACAATATTTAATCACAATGACATTAATAACACAGTATCATATAATTACATCACAGAATTCATATCACAATATTCTTAAAAAAAAGATTATATCACAATATTGCAATCAAGAGTTTTTTTGGATTTAACATTCCACCGACAACATTTCATCATTTGGAGACGATGTCTACCTGAGACAGATAGTGCTGCCAGACTGCAGTATTACGCAATATGCATGTGGCATGATACCACACTTAGCCACATTATCTTGACACCAGGCCAGCCGGTCCTGGAACTATCCTCATAGCAATTTATTAGTGATATAATATATGTTATTAAATAAGTGATTTGATATTGACCCTGTTATTTGTTCGACAGGGCCAATCGATCAAATCACGTATTAAAAACATGTATTATTAAAAAATATAATAATAAAATATAAGTATATAAAGAGTTTACAAATTTAATGCATAGACTACACAGCCGTTGATAACAATAGGCGGCCAAATGACCTATATCGCCTTGTATAATTCAAAAGAAAGAAAGAAAGATACTTGCAAGAAAGAAAGAAACTTGCAAGTAAATGGGTCAGATAATGATTAAACCTGGCCCGTGAATACTTCTGCTGAAGTCTGCAGGAATAAGATATGTGCAAGCCTTATTTGATAAGTAATTATTAGAATCGTTCAGAATCTCTCTCTCTCTCTCTCTCTCTCTCTCTATATATATATATATATATATATATATGACTTTTTTATTGAATTTACCTCAAGTTTTATTTAAAAAATGACACATATAACGCTGTTATTAAGAACATTCAGCTGTACTGAAATTTCAAAGAATTACAAGGTCGATCTCCACCAGAGAGGGAAATCCTACATAACCATTTCAGGCACAGAGTTCTTATCTCATGATGTTTGACTAAACATTTAAATTTATGTCTCATTTTTTAACACCACAATTTTGAAATTTAAAAAAAAAAATCTGCTCTGTGTATCAATTATATAAGGGAGTCTTAGATCTTCAGAATTTTTAAATTAGGAAAATCTTAGTTTGAGAGATTACCATGGTAACTATGGTCCGACTTAGTGTTGTCGAGGTGATTATCGCTATTTCTCATCGCATGTATCCCCGCTCATAAGTAATATTTATGACTCTGAATGGTTATTGAAGGGATTCTATATATCTGTTATAAAGAGTCCTTGTTTATTTTATCAGTATAACACGATATATTGTTCGTTTTATAAAATATATTTTGTGTACAAGAAGTACTAATAATGTCAGTAGTACTTACAAAGCAAAAATTTGAAACTTATTTTAATGATTTCATTTGATTAATTTTTATATTTATTTATTCATTATTTTTTTTTTTTACAAACAAAAGTGCAATATGGCCCTAGATTGCTCACCAGAGTACAAACGCTAATTGAAAACTACTCAAGTCACTTTATCTTACGTGGTTACCCCCAGCAGTAACCAGATTCGAGTTCAGATACAAAGAATTCTTGGGGGCCTCCGTGGCCGAGAGGGTAAAGTCGCTGACTTTAACATTCACTCGGCCCCTCACCGCGTGGGTTCGGATTTTCATGTGAGGAAGCCTTCCAGCTGGCTTGTGGTAGGTCGGTGGTTCTACCCGGATGCCTCCGTGCATTCGGGGTCTTCCTCTACCTGTTATTAGCTGGACGTCGCTATATGACTGAAATACTGTCGAAGCGATGGTAAACTCAAATAGTCAAGTCAAATCAAGACAAAGAATTCTCAAGTAAGTAAATCATTTGGGTACTTTATTTTTCAGAGGATCAACTCAAGCCACGAGTTCACCATTTGCGCCAAAAGAAATTAAATTCTTAGTACATGTATAGCTTCCATTACAGAATTTTGAAAATTTCTATTTAGTATAAAATTATAAGGAAACTAACAGACCCCCTCGTGGTCTGTTTTTTAAGGAATCAGCTTTATTTCAGCAATTATGGTAGACAGCCATAAGATGACCATTTGTGCGAAATTAAATTTAAGTCTGGCCAGTGGCTTCATAGAAGAAATTTGGAGTTTATTATATAGAGTATAAAAGGAACTAGTGGACCCCATAGGGGCCTTATTTTTTAGGGGACCAACTTTATTTTAGCAATAATGATAGGCAGTCATGAGATGATGATTTGCGCCTAGAGAAATAAATTTCTAATTAATGGTTTCATAGAAATAGAATTTTAAAATTATCCAATTTGAAACAGGTATATAACCAAACTAGCCGACTCCCTAAGGGCCTCATTTTTCAAGGGATCAACTTTATTTAGCAATAATGGTAGACAGTCATGGGGTGACCATACATGACAAAAGAAATTCAATTCCAACCATTGGTTTTATAGAAGATTTTTGAAATCTTCTATATGGAGTATATAAGGAAACAAGCCGACCCCATAGGGGCCTCAATTTTCATTTAGCAGTTATGATAGACAGCCATTAGGGGACCATTTGTGCTAAATGAAATTAAAATCTGGCCATTGGCCTCCTAAAAATGGAATTTCTAATTTTTTTATATAAAGGGAATTAGCTAACTTCCTATAAAAATTGAAATGGATATATACATAAGGTCCCTGGATTGGAAAATACCAAAGGAGTGGTGAAAAAAGGCATCCGCGTACGCGCGCACGCACATATTTATATTTAGCGGTTAGTATACGGTTCCATTTTTACTTCCCTTTACAAATTACTTCTAACCAAATATGAAAGATCCTGTTTAGACAGAGTGGTATGTAAAATGATTTATGGAATTTATGCAATCACAGGCAACTAAGTGCTTAATTGCTTTATTCAGGAATGTCTGCATGTTCAGTTTGTGCATATACTTAAAGCAACTGGTGTAATAAACATTAAATATCTGATCTTTTTTTTTCACTCCACAGAATCTCGACGCCAAGATCTTTCCTGACACAATTTACAGGAAATACAGTAAAAGTATATGAATGTGTGTGTTTGTGTGTGTGTGTATTGGTAATGAGCAATGGCAGTATTTCAGTCATTTACAGGATATTGTGCTGCCACTATGTGATATCACACATGACGATAAACCACACCCGGTTACATTGTCTTTAAATATAGCCAACATGTCCTGGAACTATCCTTAAAAGCTGAGCGCCATGTAAGAGAGCAATACCGTACCATTTTTTTTAAAAACAAAATTGTTATTTCGCCACTAAGGATCAAATTCACAACCTCCAGATTCCGAGGTGGATGTCCAAATCACTCAGTCACTGGACCGGTCAAGCACCTGTGGTAACAATGTGTGTTGTATTCATTGCCTGGCAAACTACACCTTCAAGTGTAGCAACAGCTGTTAAGAACCAATATGATCTACTGTAAAACCATTAGATTTTGTTGATAATGTACCTTAGGGTATTTCATAGGTACGTGTATTCATGGATTTTTTCTAGAAAATGTGAGGTTTATATCAATTACAAGTTTTTGTGGAGATTAATATTCGTGGATAAAACCCTCCACGAAATCGATGAAAATGCATGATTTAACAGTGGTTTGAAGTATTTAATTAACAAAAACTAATACCACTTCCAGAACATCATGTTTATTTTCATACATAATTTCTAACAACAACGTAAATATTTTAAACAAAATTTACCATAATAACAACAATATTGTATGCCATTTAAAGATTTCAGGACATAAGGGCACCAAGAACAGAGATAAGTAACTTTCACTCATTAAAATGTAACAGAGGAAATTACCAAAATCATCAATTTTATACCCAGTAAAACTTTTTAACATGTTCAGTATATACACAAACATTATATTTTATAAAAGCTTAATTTTTATTCTGCATTTTAAAAGCCTTACATCAATGATTAATCAATGAATGTTACTTGATTCAAAAAATAAAAATGCATAGTGGCATTTACAGCATGTTATGCAAAACTTCATTTTATTTTATTTGCTTTCCAGATACATGTAGTTGAATGTCTAAGTTTTTGGAAAACACACACACACACACACACACACACACACACACACTCTGTACATGTATATACATTATATGTGTAAACTTTAAAAGTGTATATTATGATAACTTGACTTATTAAGTTTTACTTGCTAAAGAATGATAATCATGAGTACCTGTTTCAGCATTAAAATGAATTATCTTATACATGTATGTCTCCCAATACAAACAATTCATAAAGAATTTGAAAAATATGTCTCACTGATAAATGTACACTGAAAAGGAATGGTCCTATCGTGGCCAATTACCAGTGGCGGATTCAAGTTGGGGCACACCCGGCACACACACCCTCTAAAATTCCCGACCATACATAAATGTAGACACACACCCCCAAAAAACTTACAAGAATGCATTATTTTACAGTTTAAAATTAAAAGAATTCGCAGGGGAGTTTCCCTGGATCCCAAGTTTAACTGGAACTACACCATTATCATGGCTCGGACATAATGGCAAGCCACTTACATTGTCACTGCCTACATTTTTTTTAATATAGCCCCCCCCACCCCCACCTGAACTCCCGGATCCGGCTCTGATTACTGCATGAATATTCATATACAATTTTATGACTTGGTAAATATCAATTTACCTAACTATAAAAACTTCCAACAATGACCAACTATCACCGGTTACATATTTGAATTATATCACAGACTGGTTATAAGTTCTCATGTTAATACAAACAACACAGAACTTTTCATAGATTTAATTATTTATGTTATTAAGGTTTGTTTGTTGTTGCTGGGTTCAATGTCCCACTGACAGTATTTCAGTCATTTGGAGACTACATGTATGCCTATTTGAGACAGATACAGTGCATCCACACTGCAATATCATGCTGTAAACATGTGGCAAGTTACCACTATCCTGGCTCTGAACCAACCAGTCCTAGAACTACCCTTGTATGCTCAGTGCCAAGAAAGGAAGCTTTACCAGTAAAATACTCTCTATCAGATATTTTTCTGTTTTCTGTTCATACACAGGCAGACAACTGCGTTATCATAGTGACAAACTGAATTTCATTAGAATGAAACTTAAAATACTTTAACCCATCTTTTTATTGATTGGTTCAGAACCTATGATGTCATAGCAAATGAATGGGACAAAAATAAGTAGGTCTTAGCATTTTAGTTTGGGGAAAATGAAGGGAAAATCATATCAATAATGAGTCAACATTGTCCCACACAAGTTACTGATTTCACAGTTGATTGATTTTAAAAGAAAATAAGAAAAAAGGTCCGTTTCGATAAATTAAATTCCAAATTGTGGTTATGTTTAACATTTCTCTTCCAAATGGACACATTAAACAGACTGGTTGATGATAATGGCCACTAACACAGGTTTAGCTGTGCAGACTTAACAGAACAATAGTCGGGTTCAGGTTTTCACGTCTGCTGCAAGGCATGACCTAGCCATTCGGGTTCAGATTTTCACGTCTGCTGCAAGGCGTGACCTTGACCGGAAGATGAAGATTCTCCAAAACTCTGTCAGTAATGAAGGAATGTTTCGCCAGTTTTCTGAAATCATCTTTCGGGTCCTGAAGTTAAACAATACTACCCTAATAGATTAATTGAGATTTGAAGACAATGAATAGAGTACATACCTAACCGTCTTTTGTCACAAAATTTAAGCAATACCTTTACCCTATTATAGATTTATAATTCTATTAAATCATTGGAAATATCCATTTCTATTCATGTTGGAATTCTTATTTTCATAGCAAACTTCGGCTATTTTTACCATTTATTAGATGTGTGGTGTGGGATGCACTACAGTATTTTTCAAAAATTCACATACTGCTTTCTGATATTCTATATTCCATCTTTTGACATAATCTTTAAAGCTGCTTGTTCACAGATGGTCATTACCAAAGTATTTAATTTTAACTATCTCAGCTTATTATCTCTATCAATAATACCCAAATACAGACGCATGGTCACTCAATGCAACATTCCGTGATTGTAAGAAAAAAGGTTGGCAATATCGGTACACATGGTACTGAACCTTTACTTAAAATTATATGACTTATTTTTAATTGCATTTCCATTTTCGTGTGCTGTCAAATGACAGATCACATTTGCTCTTTGGACATGTGCTCACTTCACTGACTGAACTTGCAAATATGCTTCCCAGAACTGGTGAAGAAGCCATTTTGCAGAACGTGTCATGCAATACCACTAGCACCTACTTCGGGGAATAATGTATCCTATATTTAGCCAATTTTCCCACTTGTGGGTGTTTATGAAAATGGCGTTTTCCCATGCAATGCGACCTTTACTTGACCAAGTTTATTTGTCAGGAAGCAAAGACTTTGACAACAATAATAAGACAGAACAGATAATAAGTTTTTTATTATTTCTTCAGATCATCTGTGAACAAGTTTAGCGTTAACTGTCAGGAATATATGCTTTACCTGTTTATTTTCTTTACTGTATCCACAATACCAAAGAACTGTAACCTGAAACAAAAAACAACAACAAACAAATCTCAGTTAAAATCACACTTATAAGGTTCTAGCCCTCAATAGACAAATACTTCACATGAATATAGCTTAATCATCATCAACATCCAACTTTCAAGTCACCTTAAAGACATTGCTTTACAGGGCTCAAATTTAATATTTTTTCCCACTCACAAAAAAATTCGAGTGGTTTAATATAATTTACTTCGAACAGCATAAAACCAGATCAGCCTGCGAGTAACTCGCAGGCTGATCAGGTTTTATGCTGTTCGCTGCTCATTGCTCCTGGAAATGAGGATTTTGTAATTAAATTTGGTAAGGTTTAACTGTGGTTTTCTGCAGATCAGGCTTTATGTGATACCTATAGAGGGCGTCAAATGGAGTATATATGAGGGAAAGGGTTAAAACATAACTGGGAAGCTTTTTTTTCTACTTGCATTTTGCTGAAAATGCAAGTGGTAATTTTGAGTCTGGACTCTATTTTTTCAGTTTGTCAACCAACTCCTTCTCCCATTTCTTCACTGTCTTTATCGCCAGTGCGTTAGATCTATGTACTTTCTTCGGTTTGTAGATTAAAAAAAAAACAAGAGGGCCATGATGGCCCTGGATCGCTCACCTGGTATCATTAGGCTATGTAAAATCAAGTGACCCCTGGGGCAGAGCCAATTTTGACCTCAGGGTCATGATTTGAACAAAGTTGGTAAGAATCGACTAGACAATGCTACACACTACCACACTCTACTTGGTAGAGGTCTATTAGCCCATGTTACATACCAAATATATAAACTCCAGACCTTGAAGATTTTTCTAGTTTTTTTTCCAATATAAGTCTATGTAAAATCAAGTGATCCCTGGAGCGGGGCCAATTTTGACCCCAGCGTCATGATTTGAACAAACTTGGTAAGAATTGACTAGACAATGCTACACACCAAATATCTAAACTAGTTTTGTGGTGTCTGAGAAGAAGATTTTTAAGTTTTTTTCCTATTAAAAATGACCCCAGGGCATAATTTAACAATCTTGGTAGAGAGTCATAAGATCATGCTACATATTAAAAATCAAAAGGCTAGGCCTTGTGGTTTCTGAGAAGAAGATTTTTCAAGTTTTTCCTATATTAGCCTATGTAAAATCAAGTGACCCCTGGGACTGGGCCAATTTTGACCCAAGGGTCATGATTTGAACAAACTTGGTTGTGATCCACTAGACAATGCTACACACCAAATATCTTAACTCCATGCCTTGTGGTTTCTGAGAAGAAGATTTTTCAAGTTTTTTTCTATATTAGCCTATGTTAAATCAAGTGACCCCTGGGGCAGGGCCAATTTTGACCCCAGGGTCATAAATTGAACAGTCTTGGTATAGAGTCATAAGACCATGCTACATACCAAATATTTAAACTCCATGCTTTGTGGTTTCTGAGAAGAAGATTTTTCAAGTTTTTTTCTATATTAGCCTATGTTAAATCAAGTGACCCTGGGGCGTGGCCTTGTGGTTTCGGAGAAGAAGATTTTTTAAATTTCCATTTTTAAAATCTATTTTTAGCTCCTGTGACCTACTTATTTACCCAATCAAAATAATTTGAACAACTTTGATAGAGGTCATGATAAGGATGATTCCTGTGAAGTTTGGTCAAAATCCATCCAGTGGTTTAGGAGGAGAAGTTGTTTAAAGGAAAAGTTGACGCAAGACGCACGGACGGACGGACGCCGGACAAAAGGCGATCACAAAAGCTCACCAAGAGCACGTTGTGCTCAGGTGAGCTAAAAAGGATATCTTTCATTTTGACATTGTTCCATTGATGATCGAAATCCGCATCAGACGCGTTTCCATTGGAAACCGGGACTAGTCTAAAACAAGAGGGCCATGATGGCCCTGGATCGCTCACCTGAGTACCATTGCTACAACTGATTACAAGGTTTTTAAACAGACAAGAATTCTGATATAACTCAATCTTAAAAATTTTAGCCCTGACAATACTACATACCAAATATATAAGCACTGGGCCTTATGGTTTCAGAGGAGAAGACTTAGTGCGGGGTCATTTATCTCCAAAGGGCCACCATTTTGAAAATCTTGATAATGAACCATTAGATGATGCTACATACCAAATATCTAAGCTCTAGGCCTAATGGATTCATAGAAGAAGATTTTTAAAGATTTTCCTATATAACTCTATGTTAAACAAGTGACCCCTGGTGCGGGGGCATTTATCACCATAGGGTCATGATTTGTACAATCTTGGTAATAAACCATAAGATGATGCTTCATACCAAATATCTAATCTCTAGGCCTTATGGATTCATAGAAGAAGATTTTTAAACATTTTCCTATATAACTCTATGTAAAACAAGTGACCCCTGGTGCGGGGCATTTATCACCATAGGGTATGATTTGTACAATCTTGGTAATAACCATAAGATGATGCTACATACCAAATATCTAAGCTCTAGGCCTAATGGATTCATAGAAGAAGATTTTTAAAGATTTTCCTATATAACTTATGTAAAACAAGTGACCCCTGGTGCGGGGTCATTTATCATCGTAGGGCTATGATTTGTACAATCTTGGTAATGGCCCATAAGATGATGCTACATACCAAATATCTAAGCTCTAGGCCTAATGGATTCATAGAAGAAGATTTTTAAAGTTTTCTATATAACTTATGTAAAACAAGTGCCCTGGTGCGGGGCATTTATCACATAGGGCTATGATTTGAACAATCTTGGTAATGAACCATAAGATGATGCTACATACCAAATATCTAAGCTCTAGGCCTTATGGATTCATAGAAGAAGATTTTTAAAGTTTTTCCTATATAAATCTATGTTAAACAAGTGACCCCTGGTGCGGGGGCATTTATCACCATAGGGCTATGATTTGTACAATCTTGGTAATGAACCATAAGATGATGCTTCATACCAAATATCTAATCTCTAGGCCTTATGGATTCATAGAAGAAGATTTTTAAACATTTTCCTATATAACTCTATGTAAAACAAGTGACCCCTGGTGCGGGGTCATTTATCACCTTAGGGCTATGATTTGAACAATCTTGGTAATGAACCATTAGATGATGCTACATACCAAATATCTAAGCTCTAGGCCTAATGGATTCATAGAAGAAGATTTTTAAAGATTTTCCTATATAACTCTATGTAAAACAAGTGACCCCTGGTGCGGGGTCATTTATCACCGTAGGGCTATGATTTGTACAATCTTGGTAATGGCCCATAAGATGATGCTACATACCAAATATCTAAGCTCTAGGCCTTGCAGTTTTGCAGAAGAAGATTTTCAAAGTTTGCATTTTTAAAATCTATTTTTAGCTCCTGTGACCTACTTTTTTAACCAATCTGAATAATTTGTACAACTTTGATAGAGGGCATCATAAGGATGATTCCTGTGAAGTTTGGTCAAAATCCCTTCAGCGGTTCATGAGGAGATGTTGTTTAAAGCAAATTGTTGACGACGGACGGACGGACGGACGGACGCACGCACGCACGGACGACGGACGACGGACAAAAGGCGATCACAATAGCTCACCATGAGCACGTTGTGCTCAGGTGAGCTAAAAAGGCTTCATTACGAGGGTATGGACACTTTTTATTGATTGAAAATTAAATTAATATTGTAATTTTAAACTTCAATAATTAGAATCTTAATTAGAACAAGAGGGCCAAGATGGCCCTAAAGACGCTCACCTGAGGACATTTGTGCTGACCAAGTTTGAGGAAGATTGAATCAAAATTGTGGCCTCCAGTGTGTAAACAAGGTTTTTCTAAGATTTGACCTACTGACCTACTTTTCAATCGCTTTTTAGGTCTGTTAGATTAATGATCTTCGATAATTCGTTGAAATTTCTGAAGAGAATCGTATACCTACCAAATTGAAACCAGAAATGGAGGGCTGAATAGTTTCCTAATTTTTCATTGGTTAATAATATTATAACCTAAAACGACCAAATGTGTTTTTATTACCAACAATACGATTATCTGTACTTTCATATCTTTCTTAAAGAAAACCTTTATTTAATATACAATTGACACAATATATTCTCTTAGTCTTTTTATCATTTTATTTAATCGTAGATACTGATTTTAATATAAAACATATATCAAGTATGTAATTTAAAGTAAAAAGTGATTCAATCAAGGGCCAAATTTTAACCATTATCTAGTCATAATCTCTCAAACTAGTAATATTGCAAAATATTTTTTTTATGATTGGTCTATATGAATTATGTGGGTACGGACTACTAGACAATATTTCACATCAAATCTATAGATTAAGCTCTAGGTCTTTTCCTATGTAACTCTATGTGAAACAAGTGACCACTGGTGCGGGGTCATTTATCACCGTAAGGCTATGATTTGAACAATCTTGGTAATGAACCATTAGATGATGCTACATGCCAAATATCTAAGCTCTGGGCCTTATGGATTTACAGAAGAAGATTTTTTAAGATTTTCCTATATAACTCTATGTAAAACAAGTGACCCTGGTGCGGGGGCATTTATCACCATAGGGCTATGATTTGAACAATCTTGGTAATGAACCATTAGATGATGCTACATACCAAATATCTAAGCTCTGGGCCTTATGGATTATAGAAGAAGATTTTTAAAGATTTTCCTATATAACTCTATGTAAAACAAGTGACCCCTGGTGCGGGGGCATTTATCACCATAGGGCTATGATTTGTACAATCTTGGTAATGGCCCATAAGATGATGCTACATACCAAATATCTAAGCTCTAGGCCTTGCAGTTTTGCAGAAGAAGATTTTCAAAGTTTGAGTTTTTAAAATCTATTTTTAGCTCCTGTGACCTACTTTTTCAACCAATCTGAATAATTTGTACAACTTTGATAGAGGGCATCATAAGGATGATTCCTGTGAAGTTTGGTCAAAATCCCTTCAGCGGTTCAGGAGGAGATGTTCTTTAAAGCAAATTGTTGACGACGGACGGACGCACGCACGCACGGACGACGGACGACGGACAAAAGGTGATCACAATAGCTCACCTTGAGCACTTCGTGCTCAGGTGAGCTAAAAATAAAAGCGGTATCAAGTATCAGTATTCATTAGGGGAAATATTAATTGAAAACAGCAAATGTTTTAACATGTATGTGTTCGTGTGTTGTGTAACATAGTCGACAGACCGGACCTGCGTTTGATACTAGTAATACAACAACTTACTAGTGTAAATTTTGCTTTTGATTTTAAAAACAAGTGAGGATTAGTTAGTTTTGATGATGTTATTGATTATGTTATTGAAATTATCTCATTATTACATGCTTAATAAAATGTTTAAGCCCAAGTTTTCACTCGCAAAAAAATGCTAGTGGTTTTTATATATCACATTTTGCCAAAATTCCAGTGTTAATTTTGAGCCCTGACTTTACCCATTCTTTACCAGTAATTTTTTCAAAGAATGTTGATATAATTTAAAGCTAAACTTGTGATAAAAATATATCAAACTATTCTGCTTTTTCAGCTTTATTGAACAACAGTTTTAGGCATCCAAGCCTATGCAGTTACGGCTGTTCATATTCTTGTAATGGAGGAAGGAGGCATGGTGCCGAGGTCAAACAATCATCATTTGAAACAAATTCAACTGAAGAATTTGACAAATTTTCTCACTTCTGTATGTGATTATCACTGACACATGCTTGTTAGCATATGTACATGTACCTAACAGAAATATGTCCAAATCTACTTTACACATTGACATGCATCTATCAGTAACTTTAAATACCACAATGGCATGAAAATTTTTCAAATTTATTGCATAGAATCTTTTATTTAATTAATAAATCTATAGTTTTCAAGTTATTAAGGCTTGCGGTAGGTCGGTGGTTCTACCCAGATGCCTCCGTGCATTTGGGGTCTTCTTCCACCTGTAATTAGCTGGACGTCACTATATGACTAAAATACTGTCGAAGCAATGGTAAACTCAAATAGTCAAGTCAAGTCAGTTATAAAGCTTCACTAGCCATATTATGCATACCAAATGCATGTTCTTCAAAGACCAAGCTTTTAGATGATTTAAAAGGATAAATGAATTTTGTTCATGAAATAACCAGGCACAAAGCACTGGTTCTACAAAGTACCAAGCAATCATGGAGACCGATCAGTACATTGAATAAGAATGCCTGATATCACACTACATACCCCAGCAGCAGTCTTCTCCTCACCCCCGGGATGTTGAGGAGGTATAGTCCCATCATCACACACAGCCCTACCATCATCTGTCTATGGTGACGCTGGTGTTGTCGACACCTGGCCTGTAGGGAAGGGGAAAATACAAGTGAGTTTTTACATCAGTGTTTTAAATAAATCATTGACTCGTAAGAAACAGATACTCCTAAGTCTTCCATAGCCTAAGGCATTTTTAGGGAACTATCAGCTATATGGCTATTGTTTATGTAGCATACTATTCATCACAGTAGATGACCTGGATGGTGGTATTTGTTATCATTGTTATGGGAGGAAACAGGAGTATCACAGACAACATGTGTACCGGTATTCAGGTGTGGGTGTTACGTCTCATGTTAGTGACTTGGAGTCCATACCAGAAAAACCAAGTGAATTCCCCTTGCTACAAATTTTACCGATAAATTTTCTTAACAGGGACATTAAGTTAAGTAGAATATGGAAAATCAATTAAAAAAAGACATATTTCATAATCTGTCAAATCCCACCTTCACCCCCAATTTGGACTCTCAGTTACAAGACTACCATGCTGATTTAACAGATTTTCATTTAATCATTAACCCTTTCCCTCATATATACCCATTTTGATGCCCTAAATAGGTATCACATAAAGCCTGATCTGCAGAAAACCACAGTTAAACCTTACCAAATTTAATTATAAAATCCTCATTTCCAGACCACTGAGGAGCAGCGAACAGCATAAAACCTGATCAGCCTGTGAGTTACTCGCAGGCTGATCTGGTTTTATGCTGTTCGCATAGGTCTTTTCATGGTTTCCTCTATGAGGGAAAGGGTTAAGAGATAACGAGTGACAGCATAGCTTGTACTTCTCAAATCAAAGCAAAGGTATCATAATAGTACATGTATACTGTTACGCTGTTGACAAATGCTCTGAGATTAGTTTAACATAATACAGAAGGTTTTAACTGCAGTGGCATCCTAAGAACAAGAATATGGCAACAACCACCCACTAATTATCATCCAACAACAATGAAGACATTCATCATATCTGAATTTACTTAAACAAGAGCTGTCCATAAGACAGCGCGCTCGACTTTTCTCAGTTGCTAAGACACAGTTTTATGGATTTTAATAGTATGGTACATATCCTAGTTATAGTAGAAATTATTCTATCACCTCCAATAAACAAATATGACATTTTTAATTGGTGAAATTAGCATGCAGAATCAATTTGAGAATGTGGTGTGCTGATCCGCCAACTCCAGTGCTAAAATCTGAAATTGTAATATTCCAAGTTATGGTGGAATACCTGTGATAGTATTGAAAATATACAACTTTGTAAAAAAATTAACCATGATTTCGGCTGTTTTCTAAGTATGAAAGGGGCATAATTCAAGAAGTAGTACAGCCAGGGTTATGGGCCTTGTTAGTAAGGTAGAGGTAATGATGGTGAATAGGTACTTGAAGTTTCAGTTGAATACCTTAGATAGTATTGAAGATATACAACTTTGTAAAAACTTTAACCTTGATTTTGGCTGTTTTGTAAGTATGAAAGGGGCATAACTCCAAAAATAGGGTAGCCAGGGTTGTGGGCCTTAGAAGTAAGGTAGAAGTGATGATGGTGAATAAGTATTTTAAGTTTGGGTGGAATACCTTTGATAGTATTTAAGTTATTGATGTTTGAAAAAAACTTTAACCTTGTGTTGCAACGCCGATGCCGACGCCGACGCCAACGCCCGAGTGACAGTATAAGCTCTCATTTTCTTCGAAAAGTCGAGCTAAAAAGGAAAATATAACAAATGGTGCACCTGTAGTTGTGTGATCTGCACCTGCATGCGTGTCCACTGATGGGAAGTGTTCAGTAACCTTTTGTGTAGGACCACCACTGCCTGGATGAGACTGGCCACTGTCCGCAGCTGTGACCGGGTCAACTTTCTCAGGGATGTCACCTCATCCTGCAGATTAAATCGATTACATGTAATGATCGAAAAAAATTACAACAAACAGGAGTGTACTGCGGAACACCGGAGTCACCTGCTGAAGTGTAACAGAAAAAGTGTGATGGACAGACAGACGAGCGGATGGACAGACAGACAACAGAAAAGTGATCCCTAATATGTATAACCTCTGCTTACAGCATCTTTTAAACCCCTATTTAGTGTTTGATACATACCTTGCCCAGACATATTTTGCAATATAGTATATGTCAGGACATCCTTATAAATTATATCCACAACTTTCTTCTACTGATAGTATATACTGATTGCCAACTGATATTTCATTGACCGAGTTCTAACTCACAATCTTCTTAACTCACAATCTCTTGGTTACAGGGCATATGCTTTAATTATGAACCCTTACCCACCAAGATAGATTCATGCACTTTTTCCTCCCTCTCTTTCTCTCTCTCTCTCTTTCCCACTCTCTCTGTAAAAGACAGTAATATGTATATGACTCCAACATCAGCATTCTGAGTGGTATACTGAGCCCATGTTTAATAAGGATTTAAAGGCCAAACAACCTAAAATGCAATCTACTTCAACAACCAACAATTCTAAGGATGGTCAAAAAAGCACCATTAATAGACAGTACAATGATTTTTCTTTTATTGATTTTTTTTTAATACAACCTGTGGCTTTCTTATTGGGAAAATAAGCGATACAAAATTTTGGGAAATCATAAAATAATAAAAAAAATATTTTATTTAACAAAACAAAACAATTACCTACTTACATTTGGTATAATGTCATAGAAAGTTTCAATCAACATCAGAATTATAAAAAAACACAAATTTCATTAAAATTCCATGAATTGATTCTTCTGAGAAAAAAAAAAATATTACATTGGGAAAATAGATAGTTATTACGGAAAAAAAGATGTCTGTTTTTGGCTAGTGGAAACAACATGTAAAAGGTAGTAAATTTACCCTAAATAAATTAATGCAGTACCAAACTGTGGGACCTACCCAGTAGTCAGACTTACCATAAGAAATCTGTACCTGGATATCTGCACTCGAAGTAAGAGAAACATCAGCTGTTCTTTGGTTAGTGCTGAAGTCTAAAACAGATATTGCACATCTGTGATACACACATTTTATTTCAGCTAAGAATGTGTACTAATTGCAGTTAGAAACTTGATGAATATAACACACGTTACTGACCTGCCTAACCTTTCTACATCTGATAATTCAGTTTTAATAGAATTTGAACTGACTTGCACAAAGAGATTCGAAGAATATCCCTTATGGAAATATGAGGCCTCTAGCTACCAGTAGCTGCTAGGTAGATACTAGTTAGCTGAAACCATCTTAGATTTGAATATGTTACAAAGATTGCTTTGTTGCTATCTTCTAGCGACTACCTAGGAGAAAGCTGCTACCTTCCACTACCTTCTCGCTACCTGTTCTTGCTATCAAATCAGGTAGCACTAGCTAGTGGCTACTTTCCTTTTTCTGTAAGGGATAACAAGCTATTGACAGTTTGACATATGGTTAATCCGTATCTCTTTCCCTGCGAGAAATCTGACATCAAGACTCAAAGGTGTGCACCAAGCTGTATTAAATGATAAATGTATACATATATTTCATAACCCCCACACACAAAAAAGATTGTAACAAATGAATGAAAGGACAATAAGTACCCCTGATTTCCTAAGCAGCATAAGTAAAAGCTCTTCCTCAGATGCTGCTCCCCTGTCCTCCCTCATACATTTATACTGTAAGTCATCTTGGTCACTGATACAGCTTCCCTCACAATGTGCTTTTGCCTCAGATTTCTGTTGAAAGCCCTTTCTTATGAATGATTCTGGATACAAAACTGGCTCTGAAGTTTTGCTCCTCCTATGTTGACAATGCCCAGTTGTGTCCCTCTCCATTGAAACCCAACCATCCAAGCAATCACTGTCTATCCCACCTACATCACTCTTCCCAGCTCCCAATGAAGAATGTTCTGAGCTGCATCCATCACAGAAAGAACACCTTGACTGCACAGAGGGAGAATCTTCAACAGAACATGTAGAACATACTGAGACAGTCTTGCATCTTGGTTTAAACTTCCCTGTGGGAAAATTTTGCATGTTACAGTCATCAAAGCACTGTGAATCTACCAAATGTTCTTCAGCTCTTGCATCCTTTGGCCCAGCTTCAAGACCACTTATTAATTGTGTTTCTGAGTCTCTGATTACTTCCGATTCAAAAGTAGAAATATCAAAGGGTAGAGAGGGTACCGTAGATGCTGGAATAGTGTTACCACTAGTTACACATTGGAAGTCCAAACTCTTCTGTTCTAGTTCCACCTTTTCATCTATTTCAACTAGTGTACTGTCAGTGTCATTTTCTGAATTGACTTTGTCTGGTGATGGTTGGGTTTTGCCGTTTTTCACAGATTCTGATGAAACTGGGGAAAATGGAAAATTTGAAATCTTTCCAAGCAAGGTTTGGGGTTTTGGATTGACTGGATACACCTGTGTTGGAGACAAACCAACTGGTCTGGATAGTGATGCTTTCAATGGCTTGTTCCGTGCTGGTGTAAAAAATCCAATCACTGATTGACCTGAAAAACAGTGCCATCCATGAGAGACAGTATATCATATTTATACCATTCTGTCAGTGAAAAGACGGGGGAAAAAAACATTTAAATGGCATGAAATCAGAAGATTCAATAGTACATTTCCTATGCTTGTGATCACAGAAAATAGTGTTTCCTATTACCATATGCATAAGAATACAAAACAGAGTATTCTTTGGAATACATGTGTCACCTGCTGAAGTTTGACAGGCAGACAGATTGACAGACGGACGGACAAACTTGATATGTATTAAAAGATAAAACGAAAGTGTCAAGTTCAACAAGTTCTTTTCGTTGCAAAAATATCATGTTAGTATAGTTCATCATAATGTCACTGCACTGATAATTCACAATCGGGGAGAATCATATGTAACTTGAGGCCAGTACCTCAGTCGGTAGTGCAATGGCCCTGAAAAAACAACAACCCAAAACCCAGGTTTGTGCCTCGGTCAGGCAGCATATTTTTTCACTTTGTGATATTTGGCACCTTATCTCTATAGAGATTCACTCAGGTTATTTTTTTCACATTGGCCTCCAGCATCCAGTGGAGGCAAATATGAAAAAAATAACCAGAGCGGATCTCAGTAGAAATTAATTTGGTGCCCAATGTGGGGCAGTGGCTGTATGTTAAACTGGTTCTCTGGACTCGTTTGGAAATTTGAGTTCAAAATCCAATATGGCAATGAAGTATGTCATGGTTCCAATAACCGACAATAAAATAGGGAGAATAATTTCACCATTGTGTAAGCAGCAGGGAAGCTCCAGCAATATTTAAAGCATTCGCCCGGACAGTAAAAGGCCAAGATAAGTGTCCCAGTCAGTCATATTTTCCTCACCCTAAGAAATTTGGCGAACATTGTGGTACTCACGATGTTGTTCACTTATTTCTAATGCATTGTCGCTCAAAATTATTTTTGAGACAAACATCCGAATTAATAGTACTATCCGAATTTAATGCGGATGACAAAACAATGTTTACAATGTTTATGCTAACCCAAATATTCATTGTCACTGAATGGTTGTTAAAATTTACACACCTGATCTGTTCCCTCCATATCGAGATGTATATAGTGTCTGCAGTTTATCGTCAGACATCGTGATAACATAGTTTTAGAGCTCATTAGAATCCTGAAATTAGGACGAAAACCGAGTTCACAGTGTAAGTACGGAAGCTAACGATGTGATCCGGACACTTACGGCAATCATTCGGCAATCTCGATTGTATGCTTTTATTACGCATCCATAGATGTAGACATAATTTTAGCTCCATCTAAGGAGAAAAAATCCCTTAGTTTCTAAGATATTCATTAAAGACACCTAGATTTCCCTTAGTTATAAGGGATTTCCTTATTCTTATATATAAAGATCCTTAGGAGATTTATTCCAGTTAAGTAGGATATATATATATCAAAGAGACCCTGAGTTAAGGAATTATATTCCTTAAAAACTAAGCTTTATGAATAGGCCTACGACCCCTGTATAGTTTAGTTTAAAAATATTTTATTGACATACAATAAATTCAGGCCCACATCAGCGGGGGGCCGAGGGGCCCCCCCCCCCCCCCCCCCCCACTGCCCTGGTCATACATTGCTCTAGGCTATAAAATCCTTTGATTACATCATAGTAGTGTTGTCTAAAGGAAATCCCCATCGTGGGCCCCTGTACTGAACCATCCGCATAACCTCCTGACCAGCCAGACTCCTATTGTTTTATGGCCCCCTGCTGTTAATGTGTAGGTAATCCGAATCGGCAGTCGTTCATAACTGTGTGATAAGCATGTGTTTAGTATGTATGGAACAGAATTAGGGCAAAAATTGCATCTCACCGTCTTACAAGTCCATGTTTACACGTGACATTCTGCCTTTGCCATACTGACAAGTGATATGCTGTATTATGTTAAGTGCGTTTATCAATGCTGTCAACTGACTAATGCTCTTGTGTATCTTGCATTAGGTATTTTTTATGGTTATGATGTTAACAAAGAGAAGTTAATTCGTAGAATCAAAATCCTGCGTTTCGTTTTTACTCAGGGGAGGAAACTGAATACTCGGAACTCTGGGAAAGTAATATGATCATAACAGGAGTTGAAAAAATAAAGGTATAACAGTTTGACTTTTTAAATAGTTTTATTTTCACTTAGGGTAATTTTTAGGAGGGGTGGGGGGCATAGTCCCTTGGTTTTTAGGTGTGTGTGTGTGTGGGGGGGGGGGGGGGCATAGCCCCTTGGGAAATATTTTTTCTAGGAGGACGGAGATGCATTCTGAGGGGCATCTGAGGGAAATTTGGTAGATTCTTTTTTCAGTTTTGACAAGATTCCTGTCCCACGACCCTCTTGTTATTGTAATGGGGGCGAATGACAACGCTTGGAGGTTGTTGCAGTAGGCGGGCAGTTAACCTATTATTGCTCTTAGGAAGGACCAGTACTAGACTCATATCCTCCGTAAAAATCTCACATACAAAACCATGGTAGGTAGCCGCCGGGCTTGAACTCACAACCCGCTTATTCAATATATAGATCGTGAAAATATTTTTCTACATGATTTATAGTGACATTAATACGAACTTTATGGCACTGGCTGCAAAGCTAGGTTGCAAGTTCTAATCCAGCTTGGGACGTTTCTGTGATTTGTATTAAAAACTTGTTAGTAATTTAAAAAAATGAAAATAAAATGTATGTTCAGCAATACTAAAGGCGTTTGCCTAATTCAGATTAAAGCAGACACAATTCCGTTGTTGTTGTAGTTGTATTGGGGTTTAGCGTCGCTGCGATAGTATTTCAATCATATAGCGACGTCCAGCTAATTGCAGGTGGAGGAAGACCCCGAGTACACAGAGGTACCCGGGTAGAACCACCGACCTACCGCAAGCCAGCTGGAAGGCTTCCTCACATGAAAAATCCGAAGTCCCTACCGGATTCGAACCCACAGCGTGGGGGGCTGAGAGATTTGTAGTCCACGACTGTAACCGCTCGGCCACGGCCCGGTGACTCTGGGACTTAATTACGAAACTACGAACAGTATGTAGATCGACGAGATGTGCTCGTATATAACATTTTGCGTGACGTTCATTATTTTTAAATATTCATCTTTGTAAACCTGAGCTCATATAATTTATATCTGAAATGTTTGGCCTGCAATTAGAAAAGCAATGGGAAGTATTATGTAAAATGCAATTATGTCTTTAAGCAGGGGATCTACTTTCAATTTAAAAGAAATGACTTTTACGAATTTGGAAACAGCCACAGTTTCGTACTTCATTTTGCCAATTCTTCCCGAACAGTAGTATAAAGTGACTTATTATAGGCACGCCACCTTTTCTGTGGGGGACGAAATTTCTGTATATACTACTCCGAACTACCGACAGCGAGTTCAGGTGACCAACTATAGTTCTACTCGAGTTATAGAGCGTACGCCTCGGGTGCGGGAGGTCGTGGGTTCGATCCCTGGTCGCAACATACCAAAGTCGCAAAAAAAAAAAAAAAAAAAAAAAAAAAAGGTACTGTTAAAGCTCCCTTGCTTGGCGCTCACCATTTAAGGGTAGATGCAGGACTGGCTGGCCCGGTGTCAGGATAATGTGACTGGGTGTGGTATAATGCCACATGTCCACGGCGTGATACTGCTATGTGGCAGCACTATATCTATCTCAAGTAAACATCGTCTCCAAATGACTTAAAAATACTGTCGGTGGGACGTTAAACCCAACAAACAAACACTACTCGAGTAAACTCGTATTGATGACGTAATAAATATACTCTAGTTAGCAATCAACTGAACGTATGAGGCTTACCCCTTGTGACGTAATTTGTAAATAGACATATGATTAAAACAATAGATCTTTTATTTATGACTTTTTTCGAGCTTGGGCTTGAATAAAGTAGCTGCCAGCTTACATGCTTATTTAAAGACAGGATATCATAGATATTTATAATTTTCTATAAATTTGCCTAGATGCTTTCCGTCCGCCATATTGCTTTCTAGTCTACCCACTTACCTCTCTGGGTTGAACTCGCGTAACCCTACAGAGTTCGTATGGTAAAACCCCGCACGTTTTATTTGCAACTCTGGTAACTCTAGTTAACTCTAGTAAGTAAACTGAACTCGCTCCAAGTCAAACCGGCAGAGCGCCCTCCAACGTCATGATGCTAGGTGCACATTTTGACATTTGTCATTCTGCTTGCGTACATGTGTTATTTTGCTTAGCTACACGTGTCATTCATCGATTCGTTAAACCGACGAAATTAATTCCATTTTAATACGAAACTGGACTGTCCAGCTATACACAGTGCTGTACGGTGATGAAATGGAAATAAAAGCAGATGTATTTTCAGTAGTTAATTATGATGTGAGTGAGTAATGAATGTTTAATGTAAAAAAAAAAAAAACAAATAACGCAGACGACGATTACACCGTATTGTACTAGTCAAAATGATGCTAGTCACTTAGACAAATGAAACAATAAACATGTCAAAAGGCAAAATGTATTTTTTGCCCGAATTCTGTTCCATAAGTATGGAACGCCACAGCTGTCTTATGTTCGGTATTGATGTTCAGATGGGTCCATATAGCATTTTGAGGGATCGTGTTATTCTCATGTGGGGTTGTTATGTCATCTTATTGGGTTGATATATTTTCATGTGAGGATGTAATGTCATCTTGTTGGGTTGTTAAATCATCATGTGGGGTTGTAGTATCATCATGTAAGGTTGTAATATTATCATATGGAGTCGTAATGTCATTGTGTGAGGTTATAAAGACATTATGCGTGATTGTTAAGTCATTATATGGGGCTGTAATATCATCATGTAGAGTTGATTTGCCATTTTGTGTGATACAGTTGTCATTCTGTTACATCCACTTGAATTGCTGTGTGGTGCAGTTTTCCTTCTGTGATGTCCACTTGACTTGCTGTGTGGTGCAGTTGTCATTCTGTTACATCCACTTAGATTGCTGTGTGGTGCAGTATTCCTTCTGTGATGTCCACTGGGCTTGCTGTGTGGTGCCGTTGTCCTTCTGTAATGTCCACTTGACTTGCTATGTGATGCAGTTGTCATTCTGTTACATCAACTTGAATTGCTGTGTGGTGCAGTTTTCCTTCTGTGATGTTCAACTGACTTGCTGTGTGGTGCAGTTGTCCTTCTGTGATGTTCAATTGACTTGCTGTGTGATGTAGTTGTCATTCTGTTATGTCCACTTGACTTGCTGTGTGATGCAGTTGTCATTCTGTAATGTGCACTTGACTTGCTGTGTGTTGCAGTTTTTCTTCCGCGATGTCCAATTGACTTGCTGTGTGGTGCCGTTGTCCTTCTGTTATGTCCACTTGACATTGTGATCGGTTGATTAGAATTACATCCTGTTCATTAATATGCTGTCATGTACAGGTAGTATGCTGTGATGTTGTTCTCTCCTTTGTGGTTCATTCGGCACATGTAATGTTCCGATGGAGTCCGAAATGTTGCGCATTGACGACACCGAGTTGGACATTTCCTTATTTTCATTTCTTTTATGTTGGATGTTAAGGAACACACCCAAATTTTAAGATTCCTTTGTGTTAGACAATATACAAACAAGTATATTTACCAACTTTTGAAGTTGCAAAGACTCACATACTTTTGTTTTAATTAATTTCTTTTTTACATCAGTGAATTTCATCCGAAAAGATTAAAAATAAACCGCGATCCTTGGCGAGCGTTTTTTATTTTCTAAACCGAGCAGGATAAACTTATCTTCATTCAACACTTACCAAGTATTCTATTTATCCTATTATTTCTGACTAAGGCTTGACTA
The DNA here is from genome assembly GCA_021229015.1 of Solen grandis. Classification (NCBI taxonomy): domain Eukaryota; kingdom Metazoa; phylum Mollusca; class Bivalvia; order Adapedonta; family Solenidae; genus Solen; species Solen grandis. The sequence goes on along the minus strand of CM037781.1, from coordinate 39,333,461 downwards.
TTTGAGTTTACCGTCGCTTCGACAGTATTTCAGTCATATAGCGACATCCAGCTAATTACAGGAGGGGAAAGACCCGGAATGCACGGAGGCATTCGGGTAGTACCACCGACCTACCGCAAGCCAGCTGGAAGGCTTCCTCATATGAAAATCCTAATGACCCTGCCGGGATACGAAACCACGCGTTGATGGGCTGAGTTAGTGTTAAAGTTCGATAGGCAGTTTATACCACAATGTAAGTCTGGTGATAGGATAAACTGTATTCAACAACTTTCAACAACTTTTGATAAAATTTGTTGAAATTATTATATTGATCAATAAAACACCCTTTTTAAACGCCTTTTCTTGTAACTAAAACTTTTTATTGAGAATTAAGTAAAAAATTCATAATAAAATATAAACATTTCGCTTAGACAATTGAACATAACAGATAGGTTTCTTTGATTTCCATTCACTTGCAATACTTTTTACTAATTACAGTTTTGTTATGTTGTAAAATGCAATGTATTTTATCAGGAGATATTTTCTTTATCTTTTCAGATGAAATCCACTGATGTAATAAAATTCTAAAAAGCAAAACATAGTTATATTTGCTTTTTTAACATAAACTGCATTTTTATTGAGAATTTGCATAAAAACACCGGCGTACCTTTCTATAGGTACATTAGGCACATGCCTACACAATTTTTTTTTCAAAGACTAAAGATAAAAACTGCCCGGAAAGGCGAAATAGTGGTCAAACAATTAGAAAGAATCTGTGCTATGGTATCAAAGTGAACTTTCGAATTATTATAAACAATATTATGTTTATATGTAACGTAAAATTATATAGTTTTCAATAACGAGTGAGTTGGAAAAACGTATTTTTGTTTTAACATCTCAACAGTTATCTAAATTTTAAATTATTGAAAATACTGAAAATTGGTCTTCCAGTTCAGTAAACTGACAAAACCACAATCTATATGATCTCAAAAATGAAATGACATTTACTGCAGACGTAATTCACACGCACGCAATACTCATACATGCGTAAATTATTACTATTATTATGACAGTTATCTCTTAAGTTAATCTCTTAAAAGACACATCTTAGGTAATAAAAAGTCTGCTTTGCGGAAATTTGATTTTATGAGGCAAAATACATAAATTTACTTTTCTCCTCTGGGTGTTTAAGGGTACATATTTTATAAACGACAGACCTAAAACAAGTTAATAATTTTGCTTGAAACGTGTATATTGCCTTTCAGACTTACGTTTTTTCTAATGCAAATGCACTAATGCACGAAACTATATGTTCTCCTTATGTAATATTTATGCATCGATATGACGATGTTTAAGAGCGTTAATAATGTGTTTTCTGTTATTAAATTTATATTATAGGGAGTACGTCAACAGGTTTCACTGTTTGATTAATACATAGAGGAAATGTGTTTGTTTTGAGTGAAAATGGAAAATATCTCATCGAGAAGTGATTCTATTTAATATATTCAAGAGTGCGTAGCGCACGCGAAAATGTTAAGATTGTACATGTATCACATCGAGATGAGATGTATTCCATATTCACTCAAAACAAATTTTGTTTTTATTTTATGTTTACTGCTGCTACATATCCATGTACATACCCTTTATATGTAAATAGGTAGTCCCGGCAGATCTATATCACCCACATTGTGAGATATAGATATGACTTGACTATTTGATTTTTGCTGTCGCCTCGACAGTATTCAGTCATAAAGCAACGTCAAGCTAATTACAGGTGGAGGAAGACCCCGAATGCACGGAAATATCCGGGTAGAACCACCGACCTACCGCAAGCCAGCTGGAAGGCTTCCTCATATGAAAATCCGAATGAAAATCCGGGATTCGAACCCACGCGGTGAGGGAGTGTTAAAGTCAGCGACTTTACCCTCTCGGCCACTGAGGCCCCACGTGAAATGCAGATTTAATCTCACTGATAAAACACAGTATTTCAACAGAAAGAATTAAATAAAAACTCTAATGTCAGTCTCACGTGTAATTCAAACACACACACGTAACAATAATTATTACAAATTTATGATATTAGGTTCTTACATACAACTGATCTAGATGCACGTTTGTTCTCAGAGCGTTATGAGTGAGAGTCATGAGTGTAAAGGCTACTAATGAGTATTAAATAACTGCTTGAAAATCTACATAAAATGGGTATATTCCCATTGAAAAGAAAGCCTCAAAACCAATCAGATTGTTCACACGGCCATGCAAATATCCAAAGTCCCCCGACAGATCCTCCGCGGTAGGAAAACATACCTACACATTTAGTGAATCCAAGCTACGCCCCTGAAAAATACTACTAGAATGTGACTTTTTGCAACTTCAAAAGTTGGCAAATATACTTGTATATTGTCTAACACGGGGGATCTTAAAATTTGGGTTGTCCTTTAACATACAACGTTAAATAAATGAAAACAGGAAAACAATGAAATAAGGAAATAACGGTAAACCAACTCGGTGTTGTCAATTCGCAACATTTCGGACTTCATCCGAGCAGTACATGTGCCGAATGAACCACATAGGAGAGAACATCACAGCACACTACCTGTACATGTCAGCATAATAATGAACAGGATGAAATACTAATCAACCGATCACAATGTCAAGTGGAGGTAACAGAAGGACAACTGCACCGCTCAGTAAGCCAAATGGATATCACAGAAGGACAACTGCACCGCACAGCAAGTCAAGTGAACATCAAAGAGGGAAAATGCATCACACAGCAATCAAGTGGACATAACAGAATGACAACTGCATCACATAGCAAGTCAAGTGGACATCACAGAAGGACAACTGCACCACACATTAAGTCAAGTGGACATCACAGAAGGACAACTGCACCACCCAAAATGGCAAATCAACCCCAAAATGATGATATTACAGTCTCATATAATGACTTAACAACCACACATGTCTTTATAACCTCACACAATGACATTACAACTCCACCCCAAAACCCAACAAGATGAATTACAACCCACATGATGATAAACAACCCAACAAGATGACATTACAACCCCACATGATGATAACACGATCCCTAAAAATGCTATATGGACCCATCTTAACATCAATACCGAACATAAGACAGCTGTGGCGTTCCATAGTTTAAGGTACTGCCGACACGTTCACTGATTGAGAGAAATTTACATGTCGTCTGCCGAGCAATCTAACAATTGTGAAAAATACAATTACCAAAAATTTGTATCAGTAACAACTATAAACTATTCTAGGCAAATGCAGTTTAAGAAATAGCATAAAACAACTAAGCTAAGCTGGACATTAAATGTAATTAGCATCGAAACAATTTCACTAGAGCCCAAAAGAATAAATAAATAATAATAATAATAAAAACTACTTTAACGAAATCTACTCAACAAATTTTTTAATTTACCTTTCTCTACATGCATAAAGTTTTAAATCTTGCCTTAAAAGCGGGCTAATTAGTTGCCGGCAGGATGATGAACTTTCAGGTATGAAAAGTTGCCGATTTCGTTTTTGAAAAAGTAAAAAAAGGTAATGATCTTTTTTTTTTTTTTTTTTTTGCTGTAGCAAACTGCAGAGAAGATGCATACCTATCGCTAGCCATGCAAATTAAACTTAATCAGAAATGGGTTGTGTTTCTAAATGTCATCAGCTTTACTATTTTTACATAACTTTTTAAGTATTATTTTTATGAAACTAACTCCTAAATATTTTTCCTGAAAGGAATAAATACAAACAGTAGGCCGATACATCATCATGTTCACTTTTTAATATTTACAAATATAATAATCTGCATGTATGTGTATTCATGGTCTCTTAATATAAAGCCCTGGTGTATTTTAAAATTATAAAAAAAACACAAAAAAACATGAATATGAAATAAAAGAATTTGAAAATTTCCATCTGCCATATTTTGGGACAATCCATATTTTGGGACAATGTATATGTAGATTATGCATGATCACTAATTCAAATCAAATCCAGGTAATCAGTCATTGAGCAATGTTACTGATAAGTCGATGAATACGAAATACTAATGCACAGAAAACACAATTTATGTGCGAAATAAAATGGATATTAAAGATTTTATATTAAATATCAACATCTTTTATTACTAAATATTGTTTGTTTTGTCACTGATTTAACATTTAGAAAAAAAATGTACCAAAAATCGACACGCAGAAGGGGCCCAAACCTTCTGCAACCGCCCGACCCTAAAACGTGCGCCTGATTTTTTTTATCTGGGAAGTGTGTGTATGAAGGCTTCTTCCAGATCGACAATTAGACAGTCAAGATTACCACGTTCGAACCTTATACAGCATATACCCGGTATTCCCTTCAACATATTTGACAAAATATGTTTAAAGTTATTTTTTTCCTCAGATTTAAACAAACTGTCTTTACAATGTTGAGTCTAAAACTGATGACTATTCAAAGCATTCACTAATTGATAGTGTATACAAGTCACCTTTTTAAAAAATTTTTTTTTTTTTTTATGCCTGTCTGCCTCCCCCAGCCCTTTACTTCCGTCATTTTTTTAATACAACTGTAGTCAAATACTATTGCACAGTAGTTATTCAAAAACATGGCTTTGCGAAGGTAAAATATAAAATTATATTGCTCAAGGCTCAGTCCAACTTGACATTTTTTGCCTAGGGAATGTACTCCCGATGGAAATTGATGAGCCTCGGGAGGCGTCGGGAACAGTTTCCCCTGTGTCCCGCGGAAGCTTCGAAAGCATTGCGAGCCATGTGGAGTCATCGGGAGACCTCGGGAGAACTTCATTGCTTGCATTGAAATTTTTTCCCTATATGTTCTCGAAGTTTTATCGGGGAAAACAGGCCGAGCAAACATACGCATAGCTTCCCAGAAGCTCCTGGGAGGCATTCACGGAGATTCCGCGAAATATTTTTTCCTCCGAGGAACACCCTAGGCTTCGGTGATGTCTCGAAGGTTCGGCGACCTTTCTGTGACACATTCCAGATTTTGTGATAGAATCTCAGAATATTCGCAAAAATTCGGCAAGCGCACTCTAATATTTGTTGCTTTTTTGGTCAACTTTAGACTGAGACGGTCAAACAGGCCATGGGACATTTGCTGGGATCATCCTCATAAACCCCCTTGATTTTGTCCATCACCAAATTCTCATAATCTCCATAATCTTCCCCGAGGCACCTAGGATGGTTCGATGCAACGATACATCCCCTACGGGGATATTCCCCCAATGATGTTTCAAATTCGGTGAAGCTCCAATTCACCTTCCATCGGAAAAAATTCACGAGCATCAGGAGCCATCTTCGATAATACAAGGCCATTGTACCATAACCGAAACATCAGTGAACGTTCAACGGACCAATCCCGAAGCTTTTCATGGGACTGTTCCGTCTTTTTGGCTCAAACATCTGATGCCATCGGGAGAAAATTTGTGTATTTCCACATCGCCGATGATTTTTCTCCAGTGGGACCTAGGCATTAGATCCATGGTCTTCAAGTTTCAAAAAAAAAAAAAAAAAAAAAAAAAAAAAAAAAAAACCCATAAAAAAATCACTTATATCCCCAGATACCATTCAGAATGCATCTCCGTTACACTAAAAACCTTTTTTTTCCGGGGGAGCATGCCCCCGCACCCCCTAGCACTCACACCACATTCAGACTTTGGCCCCCCCAGTGGAAAAATTCTGGATCCGGGCCTGTACATACATACATACATACATACAAACCAAGTAAAAGGCAAACAGGCCAAGCAACAAGTTAAAAAACTTAGTTACGGCTCTCCCCCATTAAACCCTTTATGATATTCAAAATATATGGCACATAACAAATGTCAATAGAATGGGCAATAACATTAGAATGTAAAAGTAAAGGAGTAGTAAATAAAACAAAATAAAATAAAAAGGTACATAAGTAAATTATACTTAGTCAGTATAATTGTATAAACAGTGGTAGATTTATAATGTCAATCTGTTTCAATTGAAAGAGAAAAACAACAAATAATGATAGGCTATTTTTGTAATCAGCTAGAAGCCTACATTGACTGAAAGTTATTATATATATATATATATATATATATATATATATATATATAGAGAGAGAGAGAGAGAGAGAGAGAGAGAGAGAGGGGGGGGAACATGAAAAATTTATATACATGAATAATCTATAAGCTACAGCATTTACTCTCCAAAACGTCTTGTGTCCTTGATATAAGTTTGCACAGCATCGAAAATTAAAATATTTCTTTAATAAGGCAATTCTTTGTTACCAAAGAACAAAAGATTACAACTCAAAGGATGAAACTGTCTAAGTGACCGAAATAATTTCAAACCATTCATTTCATTTCCAAATGGTATCTTTTACAACGGAAGAACCAAACGACGATAGTCCTAAGGACTGCAAATTGAAAAATACTGCTCATTATATATAGCTTTTAATTAAGTTAGTGCAAGGCATGGCATTTTGAAATCACAGACACGCGTACGTATTCCCGTCGGAATGGAATGATCTTTTTTTGTATTAAAATTTAGTTTGTGACAGGGTTACGTTTGTTTGTTTATTGGTTTATTGGGACAGGGTTGATATGTATCTATAGGTTAACCTTTACGAACTACTTTCCGAATTTTTATGCGCAGTATTCATTAAACAAACTGTCGCTATATCCTGAGATACAACGACATTAAATATCAAAAACATGTTAAAAATATCCTGATTACATTATTTATCAGAGAAATATATCGTAGAATCTGATACAATTTTATGTCGATCATCCCTGATTGAATGATGGAATATACATGGCTATTGGGACAGCGCCCGGTGTCTAAAACTGTACAGACGCGGATACGATATATTAAGTTGTTATTTTCAATTCGTAATGCTCTGTATCTTATGAACACCAATACATTGCCGACCATTTATGCTTACTGTATTTAAGTTGCATCAATATTTTCTTTACAACGTTTTAAGATTTGTATGTGTTGATCTAAAAATCTTTCACGGGTCCGTACATATAGCCATAGATTATAATATTCATCTACGAACATGAACCAGAATGGAATATCATTTTATCATACTAGTACGTCTTATGACCATAAAATATAGTTGAAACACAACACTTTCTGAAACAGATATTTATGCGAGAAACATATGAATAACGGTAATAATAATTTGATCAGGTTTTATGCTGTTCGCTGCTCCTCAGTGGTCTGGAAATGAGGATTTTATAATTAAATTTGGTAAGGTTTAACTGTGGTTTTCTGCAGATCATGCTTCATGTGGTACCTAATGAGTGCCTCAAAAAGAGTCTATATGAGGGAAAGGGTTAAATTCTTTATAATAATCTAATTTTGGTCAGTCATTCACAGTTTCAATCCATTGATGAAGATATTGATCCCGAAGTTTTTGTTTTAAAATAGGCAAACAATCTACATCAATTTGAATCATTAAAAAGAAAACTAAAACCAAACGTATCCACTAAACCTTTTTGCAGCTGTACAAATCATTGCAGGGTTTATTATGATTTACAATGTGCAAGGAATTACAAGTATTCATTTGTTCAAAGAATATACAATTCATGGGTTAATCAGGACTTATCCAAAATTTAAACGCCCTTTCTTTCTTGAAATTTAGAACTGCAACATTAGATGTTTGTGGACGTACTCCTTGTACGTTTTTGCAGAATTTTATTTGTCTATTTCTTTGAAATAATATATATCCCAAACATCCGCACCATATATAAAAAACTATCAATGAATCAAATAGTGAAAGTAATTTCAATAATCTTAATTTTATCATTAACACTGTTTTTTTTCTATTTTCAAAAATACATACTTAATTTTTCACATTGACTTTTTAATTTAATGTCGGGTAAACAATGCTATTACATTAGCAAATATTAGTTATTGCAAAGCCTTTTATTTGTATTTATGTTGTAACAATGATGAGATTTCATAAAGATTTATATTTACATATACTAGTATACATAACGCACGCCATTTCTGTAATGTTAGAAATTGTAATAATCTAAGGGAAGGTCCGAAGTTGGATAAAACTTGTTGCCTGACCCCATTTCAAGTATTTTGAATTAAAATATGTTTAAACTAAATATGCTATGTCCTTCTCGGTTCCGCTCTGTATATACACACGGTAGTCCAATAATAGTACATTTATATACATACACGCACGAACAGTGATATCTGATGCTGTACGTACTTTACACACCTGTATGCGTAACTACCCATACTCGTATTTACACTTAATGGGATGGCTGAAGATATTGTGCGATTTGTCTACACATCACAGTTGTATCCATGTACTACAGTAGTGTTGTCGAAAACCAACGACTTCTGTCGTGTCGTGAACGTATTGACTATTCAACATCTTTCATGGATGGCGTACTATATGTATTCAGACTAAAAGTACAATATAATAAAATTTAATTATATCCTGACTTTTGAACATTATATAATTGCAGTTGTTTCTCAGTGGGTACTGAATGTGCACGCAGTTGATATTTTCTATCCACACAATAGAAACCATCTTAAATCAAATCCGTTGAATTAAAAAGTTAAAAATCAATATCATAAATTTGGTTCTGTTAAAATTCGTGGAAGCCCGGTAAAATGCACACGGTATTTAAATAAAGGTGCCCGGAGATCCGAACACCAGCAAAAGGTAGTGCTATTAAAACATTGTCTTATCATCAATTTAGATAACATGCCCCCTACCCAATACACAGTGTAAATAAAGTGACATTTAATAGTACCTTTGGTCATTTGGCAGCATTGATATTTTGTTTTACATTTTCAGCTGGGCAACATCGTCGGACAAAGTCAATGTGTTCCATTACTCTCCATGATGATATATGGAGAGTAGCGTAATGAGCAGCCGTGGCCGGGGTATCCGACGATGGATGGGCAATAGCTATACTGTACATTTCATTTCATCAAAAAGTTACAATGTGTATATATAAATGAGTGTAAGTCTATCTCAGAATTGGGTTCCTCTATTTTGAACTCTACAATTGACTAAAAGGGTAATTTATGTTTAATGACAGATTTTGGAGCATACGTTTCGATCCGAGCAATTATGTTTGTGTGTGTGTCTGCCTCGGCTGTGTTATATGGATAAACCGTTCTCAGTTTCCTTGCATAATTTTTATTCATTCTTCTTCATGAATAATAATATTCACAATACAAGTTTGTTATATGATACAAAGATAGTGGCACCACCATTGTAATCATCTTCGTTACGTTATGTCATGAATATGAAGAAAAAAAATGATGCATTATGACAGAAGTCTACAAATGATTCATATCCTATCGGGACAACTCGGTAATCTTCGGAAATCTCGAAATGGCAAACAGTCAAATGATGCTGAAAGTGGCTGTTTAAGTCAGTTTCGGAAATTCTTTCAAGATAAGTAAATATTTATCAATGCTCCTGCTTTTCACCTGTAAGTTAAGATTAAATGTAAGATATAATTAATGTTTCCTAAGGAACATCTTGAAAATTGAGGGAAATCGCATCTTAACCCTTAACCTGCTGAATTTCTCAAATGGACTTAGCTGGCATCCTTTTTGGAACTGTCCATTATCAATTTTAGGGATAACAATATGAAAGCTTGTAGTTGGTCAGCCAACAGTAAAGGTTAGCACTTAAGGTTCCAGCAGGGTAAGGGTTAATCTTATC